>KK112484.1:133506-177279 GCA_000611955.2 Stegodyphus mimosarum
TGAACTCAGATCCCCCAAGACTTGGGTGTCCCTGTCACATCAAACTCGAGTGGGACAATGGATACACAGATAACTGCTTCTTCCTCAGCTAAGCCTCAGGCATCTGCAGGTTTAGACGCAAAGACTGAAGTCACGTGTCTTCTTCACGCTATGCGCTGAGGATCACTTTCACAGATATTAGCACTTTATTCTGTCGTGAAAGTCAGGCAGGCCTAGGGTCAGAAGATTAGTTGATAAGGCCAGTTGGAGTGATAGGTAAATGAAACGGTGGACAGACACTAACCGACCTCTGGATGAACAGATAACACCTGGGAAGTCGAGGGAGCCGACACTTCTAGCGAGTGCTGAGGAGAGTCTGTTAACGTTCGAGACAAACTTTTCATTTCTAGATAACGGCTTCCAAAATGCTCTTCAGAATTAGCTAGAAATATATATATATATATACAGACATTCATTCACTTTTCTTCTGCAACAAGTTCAAAATTCTGCACCCGAAATATCACTGACATTTCTGAAAGAGTTTTGCAGTTATAATTAATTTTGCATTGATTTTTCCCCTTAAATTTTCGTAAAGCAAAGCAATATTGATTTCCTCTTTGCTGCAGGTTTTCTTCATAATTAGAAACGCTTCAAATATTCCAGAATAATTGCAATTGATTTTAAAATTTATTATTTATATTTTGAGCATGGAAATTTTTTATGCAAAATTTTAACAGTTCGTTTCCTCTGAAAGGACGATGTGACAGTTATCCTAATAATGCTATTTATGTCCAGAAAAGTTCAGTATCGCCAACCCTTAATTTTTTAGTGTAAATAAAAAATAAAAGCAGCTACTTTTTCTGAAAAGAATTAAGATGCCGAGATAGTTTTGAAAACAAAAAAGTCTCACGGAAGAGAAAAATAATTTTTTTAAAACAAGTACATAATGAAACTGTACAAGATGTCTTGGGTACTCATATGTACACTTGAACAGATTCCAATGAGAGAGCGCCAGAAATGTTACAGTGTTTATTTCTATCATTTTCATCTAGACTTGATCATTTTAAAATCTCTAGAAACAGCTAAAAGTCGCGTAATTTCCTCTTTAAGATCCCAATCTATGAATAAAGAAATATATTGAGCACTTAAATAATAGCTAAGCCTTTTAATTTATCTCAGTTTGTAGATTAAGGGGAAAAATGAATTGCTAAATTGTTATCTTGAGAAGATAAACAGTAGTATGGTTAGTAGCATTTATGAACACCTACATTATTAAACTTTCAAGTATTAGAAATGCTTATAATTTGCCCACATTGGTGAATGTACAATTAAGGCAGTTTTATTGCTTACATATCTTGCCAACAAATATAGTTTCGTATAACGCAGTAGTTAAAAATGTTCCTGCAGCATTTTAGTTATTGTCTATTTCAATTCGCCAAGCAACTGCAACATGTTTTCCAGGCGTTTTTCTAGAAATAGATTGTCATGCTGGATAATGAAATAACCATTGAAAAATCAAAAGCCATTTAGAGAACAAATTGCTTAAAAATGTGTAAATAAATTTTTATCGGTATCTAACGATTGCAAAGAAATTGAGGATGGGTTAACTGCTATTTTATGTCTTGATGCAAAGCAAATAGACAGGAATGAAAATTCCTCACTAAAATCGCGATTTGGGCGGTACGTTTCACTGCATGTGTACAAAAGCATTTTTAAATTTTAAGTTATTCAAATGTTTTTATTTCTATTGACAGTCTAGTTAACTAACGTGCAGCTTTTGATGCACATGAAAAAAAAAAAAAAGAATAAAATCCATCACATTTACACTGAGTATGTTTATTCGCCAAGCATTTTTCATTATTTTAAATGGGGAGTAGTTCATTATTTTTTTATTGGGTGCTTTTCTTAATGTAAGCCACGTGAAAATGTCTGCACATTTTTAAAAATGGCGTTATAAATGCTCAAAAATGTCCTTCAAAAGAATAGTACATTCTTGTGGAATTAAATGTTAGATTTTTATTGCGAAAATCACCATAAAATGCAGTTATAAAAATAGAGAGTTCGTAACACCTTGTAAACGAGAAGATTTTAGCTTTCTTTATTGATTTGAGCGTGTGATAGGTCCCTGTTCTTGAATGTGCATGCTTCAATATTTTACGAATGATGTTTTGCTCGCAAATTATATGGCCTGCTCGTCGGCGAATGAGCAGCCGCATCCGGCCTTGAAGTGTCAGGGCTCACACACTTGTATAACGGGCGCATACTTTTCTCAAGAAGGATTGGTTGTGAACCTCTGGTCCTCTCTAAGAGCTCCGATCCATCATTTTTCGGCAGTCTAATTCTCACGATTTCTTCCCAGCATCCTAGCACTAACCACAGGCTCGAGCCTTATTTCATCCACCCTATACTACACCTCCCAAGTTAGGTGTAGTACCAAGATACGAAGAGGCTGCTAGAGTTGGCTACTTTATCTCTCGAATGGAAAGTTTGAAAGCGTAAGTGACTGATCTTCCACGTTCGACTTCTAGAAAAGCACAGGCTTTTAAATGGTTGGGCGTTAAGAAAGATCTACACAATAGCTTTTCCAGTAAGTTTAAAACTGTAGAACAGAGAAGAAAGTCAGGAAAGGCAAGCGATTAGAAAAGTATATAAAAATTAATTTTAGGTTAGTCCATTAAATTGTGAAACAGACATATTATAGACTTAATAGAAACTGTCACGTAGACATGTTAAAGATTTACAGAAACATTGACTTGTTATGGACTTATAGAAATACACATTCCTGTTTCACATTAAATAATGATATGACAGAAAACAAACGGGGGACTGAAGTTCAATCCAAGAAGGTAGAATAAAGGAAAATGATTGCATCTATAAGGTAAAGAAGAGAAAAAGACAAATTGAAAAAATGAAATAAACAGTTTACATCCATAAAATGGATGCTCGATAAGTAAATATGAATTGTGTTACAAAATACAGAGTTGGGAGGCCTTTGTTCTATCATTTAATAATTAAGCTTTTCTCGGATGTAGATCAGGCCATTGGTAAAGAACAGACATGATGCAAAATGTTACTTTATATAAAACATTTTATATTTAAAACAGCATTTAGAAAAAGAAATCTTATTTTTACAAGTTTTGCTCTTTAACAAATTAAAGTGCTCATGTTCGCGCAAAAGACAAGAGTAATGAGTGATAAATTCAAGATTTTAGGGCACGTTTTAACGGCAGAAAGTCACTAAACGCAACAAAGTTCTATATTTTTAGTTCCTAATTAATTTACAAGCATTGATTATGCAGTGCACATGTAAAGAAAAGATATAATTCATTGCGGTGAGGATTTATAATTAGTAAGCAGCGTCCGTGTGCGTGACGAAGAGGAAAGTGATAAATAAATGGTCTGAGCTTTGACACTAGATAAATAACCATTCAGCTAAACTGTTTCCTGGTGCATATAAAATATAGCGTTATCGGAAAAGACCACTCTAGTCGAAATAAATCACTTTTAGTTTGGTTATCTAGAGTAATGAATTACAACGTTCCACCTGGATTGCTGAAAGCAAATATTAACTGTAAGCAGACAAAAAGAGTTTTCATTTTATTTCACTTTTAGATAAATTTTGAAACATTGTAACTGAATGGCGTGATAATAATGCGGAATATTCTAATGTTCTAAAAGAAATTACTTTATCAGTAAAAAAAAGTAAATTATAATGGTGTATTAAAATGGCTTAAATTAATATGAATATATAAAATTTAAAGTAATTCCTAAACATTTAAGCAGTTTACACATACAGGCTCAAATTCAGTAGACTCAGTTTCCGAAAAATAATTAAACTAAGAAAAATTAATAACTTCTACTAATAGACGACTGCCTTTTACTTGCGAGGTTTGGAATGTGTATTTAGTTACTTACATCTGTCGTATAATTATGAGCAAATCAGTAAATTTTGAAGCATCGAATTAAGATACAAGCAATAAAATTAAATACCTTGTTCTGATTTTTTTTTTTTAAGTTTGGTTTGTTTGTATATAAAAGCAGGCGAGAACTACCTCTGCCTAAGAAGAGAAATGCCTTTGTGAAGGACCTTAAGTTGCTCGTATTTACGTTCCGTATGAAGAAAAACACGAAAACGCCCATGCAGTCAGCCCGTTCGCCAATATTTGAACCGGGTCGTGCTACCAGTATTCAGCACCTTTAGCACTGTGGTGTTTATACAGAAGGCCAATCAAGTTCCACTTCACCAAATAAACTTTTGAACGAAAATCATTAGATCTATAAAAGAGAGGCATTTTGCTTATTTGAATTATGGCGATGCACACAAGGGTGCCTGCCAATAGGAGAGCTGCCTTTTCGAAGGACTTTCGGAAGGAAACTGGCTCGTGTTCACGTTACATATGGCGAAAAGCACGAAAACATCCATGCAGCAAGCCCCTTCGCCGGGATTTAAGCCCAGATCGAACTACCATTTCTCAGTGACGTTACCGCTCGGCCAGTGGTAAATCTAAAAGGGGGCAAATAAAGTTACTATGAGCGACCAAATAAAAGTGGTAGCAGCGCCTCTAGTGACAAAAGTTAGCACTATCATATCTGAGTTGGTACTATCATCTTAGAGATGATGAGAGATATAGAGAAATGTAAATTAGAAACCTGCAGCGCATCAACAAATTAATAAGAAAGGACATTTTGTAAAGTGGAAAATGGAAATAGAAGACTGATGCTAATTTTAGAAATATGTTAATACAATGTGACACCGCTATTGTGTACAAAACACAGGCGTCGAAAGACGTAGACGATCATCGATCATCAGTCATTGATTTTCGATCAAATGACATACCTGTGATTAGCATTGCTCCTGTGATTGCAAGATAATCGTAGGTTATTTGAAAGAAAAGTGCTGGGGATGGTATTACTTTATGGTGAATTTATCGAAACGCTAGAGCAAATGCTGAGCAATATTGTCTGAGATTTTCTTCTATTTTATACCTGATGTCATGGAGGATCTGTTCGATGGTTCAAAGAGAATTACTGAGACGATCCATTGCAAAATGAATGCAGGTTCCAATATGCTTCTTGACCCACAAAGAAGTAGGAGTGAAGTGAGCTAAACATGTGAAATGTCAAAACACCCTGTAGGTAAATTTTCTAACGGCAAGTATTCCAATGTCAAATTATTGCTATCTTTGAAAACGTGACATCAATAATGGTGGTGAAGATTAGCCAGGAAGTGCTTTCCCGCATACGAATAGGTACAGCAGCAGATGGTAAAAATTTGAACATGTTGTATTTTAAATTAAAAATTATACAAAAGCTAGTTTTGCATCAATTACGATTTTTAACGATTAACGTTTATAGCCTTCTTATTTATATCATTATTTTGTGCAAAATGACATTTCTTACTAATTTTGTGGTAAGCTGAAACTTTCTGATTTATATTTTTGCTGTATCACTCAATGTTACTGCATCAGTGCAACTTTCACGTTTCACTATTAAATGTGCTATTGTCATTTTGATTTGCCGGTTCTTGCTCACCTTATTATACCAATAGCCCTCTTCTAGTATAGTTCTAGCTATCTTCTTTCAAAAGTTATTTGAATAGTTTCCCTGGACATTCTGTATAATACAAAAAATGATGAATACTAATTGTGCGTTATTAGGAATTAGGAAACAGAAGGCATGTTTTTTAGCAGTGCATCCTTTCTTTTTTTAAAAGGTTTGATGCAAATGATTAAAAAATGCATGAAAAAATGAATAATTCTTATGTTCATGCAGGAGATAAGAGTAATAAATGATAAATTCAGGATTTTATTGAACGTTTTAATGGCAGGAAGTCATGTGAACATATTTGAGTTTAAAAAGAAAGAGCAGATTCACACTTTATTTATTTTTTTTAAGTCTTGATGTAAATGACTAGTAAATTAGTAAATACGTGGAAAAAATTAATGTGAATGTGTCTGGTTTTAAAGAGAAAGGTTAGATTCGTTTTGGCTTCGAATTGGTTTCTCTCATTAGCCTTTACATTTTGCCTTTACATTTACATTTACAATGTAAATTTACCACCTTTCAACACCTTTGCCTTCTTTTTGTTTGAGGCCTGTAATATCCTGACTATATGAAACACTGGCGAAGGGCACCTACCCCCTAAGGTCCTCCCTAAATCGATTGCAGTTGTAATGGTTATATAGGATTCATACATAAAGCCCTATACCCTGCAGACATATATTGGGCTCAGAAGCCATTTCATCGTTTAGTTACTACAAAGCATACGCGAACTCATATGAAGAAAACCATGAACGTTCCACCTGGAAAAATCTATCCGTAGTTTAAAATCATCACTATTTCACGGATTTGGCCATTCGACCACTGGTAATTAAAGCCATAAATCTAAAACCTAATGCTGATGACTGAAAGAATTGTACCAGCAGGATAATAAACAAATGATAAAAAAATACCACAAGTAGAATAATAAAATAATTATGTTGATTGTAAAGTAAAAATTTAATCTTAAATCTTCAGAAAAAATATTAATGAGTGATTTATGACAATGCATAGATTACCAAGCAAGACAATTCGAAAATTCATCGGTATTCTTGGAATCAGGCCTTAAAGTTGTCAATTTAACGGCTTTTGTTAATTCAATATTATAACATTACTTTTGTGGAAGTCGACAGAAGTTTTATCAGTTGAATGAATTTTGCTTTACTTTCATTATCAGAAGAATTGTTGAACTGAATGGAAATGAGTTGAACGCAAGTGGCATATTTTATTTTATACTTCCTTAATAAAATATATACTGAAGTCATATTTATAGTTCTATAAAAAAGACAGGGAAGGAAAGAATTATTTTCGGAGTAAAAATACGAAGTGAAACAGCATCTCTAATTGAAGAATTTTTATTCGTTGGTGAACTGATTTCTTTCGTTCCTGACAACATTTAAAATCAGTCCTTTGTGACATAATTAGGAAAGTAATGATAGCCGCTTAAAAATTAATAAAATGTAAATAAATAAACTGAATTAAAAATCTTTTAGCAAAATATAGTGACGGCAAAAACATTTGATGTACTTCTGTATACATTAACTCTCTTGGCCACTTTCGTGCTTTTTCCCCATCTGCAACGTGCATGCGATTCAGTTCCCTTAGAAAGTTCTCCACTAACACAGCTTCCCTTTAAGCAGAAAGCCGTGCCACTTTCTTTTAATAAGCAATTAAAACAAACATTAATTACTATTTTAATTAAGTACATAAAAATTATATTTTAAAACACAGCAGATAAAATAAAATAACTAAAAAAAAAAAAGGTGATAAACACATTTCGTAGGGTCACGTTTAAAATATTCTTCTGTTTTTTTGTTGAAACTATCCACATATATATATGATCTAGAAACTTCTACTGCTGTTGCATTAGAAACAAAAGTCAAAGACGAGAGGAAGTATGGTAAAATACAGGGTGATCATAAAATCGAATACATCAGACTTTCAGAAATTATGGTGTAATATCCTAGCTAAATTAGTGTTTCTTGAAAGTTAGAATACTTAAAAAATGTGTAGCGACTTTTCTTGCTGAAGAGTTCTTCTATGTTGAAGAACTTGTGTAGAGTTCTCGTGAACAAATGACAAATCCAAAGAAGGGCTGAATTTACCCTTTATTTCAACTCAAGTAAAGAGCAGACCTCCCCTTCTTGAGCTTACAAAAAGCCTCCACTTGGGCTTTAACTAGAAAATAAGATACTAATCTAATGCTAACTAAATTAAAACCAGCCGAAGCTGCACAGAATTAACTAATAACGTTGGCCCTTATTTAACATCATCGGTGGATACTGACAGGCACGTAACAATGCGACCAAATAGCAGTAAGATTAGACTAGTAGCAAGAACGTAGCCGTAAGGCAGACACGCTCCTAAGCTCTTCTAATGAAGTGACCTAGACTTCGATTTAAATACTTGTTTCTACCTCATTTACATAAAACGTAATCCTGAAAACTCATTCTGATAGGGAGACGTCAATGGAAAATAAGAAAGGAAAGGTTTGTTTCAAACTAAAAATAATCATTAGAAAAGTTAAATAAACCCTACAGTGGCAATTCCAAAATGTACATTAATGGCAAATTATTTCATTGCATGACATCAATATACTGCTATAAGTAATGTGCCGCTTGAAACTTCATTTGCTGTTAATGTTGTTAGTTTTAAAACCGTTTGTTTTAGTACAAGATGGAAATGAGCTTTCTCAAGCATAACGAATTTTAATGCATGAAAGATGTTAATTTCCTGTGTCGATAATTCTCTTGACTGCTCTCTGACAAATACCAAATAATCATCAACTTTCGTTATCTAATTGTTTTGTTTTAATTTGCTTTTGTTTCAGGACTGATTTTAATGTTGTTTAGTTCGAAATCTTTTTTATAAGTAGCTTATCACACTTGGTAGATTTATATTCCGTTTTATTCTGTTCTATATCCTTCATATAAATTTCACAGGATTTTAGATGATTTTAATAATTTTCTATTAAATATTTTTCAGTTATTGATCTCTGTCTCTCTCTATATATAATGCAAAATAAATAAAATAATTCGTTTAAAATCCACCCCATATACAATTCAGAACAAACCATACGCAAGAAACAAAAATCCGGAAGCATATTGGCAAGTGGTAAACTGCAAGAAAGGCACAAAAAAAGCCAAAACAAAAAGCAAAAAGGAAGAAAGAAATTACATCTTTCGCTGAGTTGACGTTAAGGTGTAGGTGCAGCGCAACTATATTTGGTTTTTAACTGCTTTTTATTGATATATCAAAAAACATAATAGAAATTAACAAAAAAGGAACAAAAGGAACAGAGCTAGAATGCACAGAAATAGGAGTGGTTAAATGTAGTTTGTGCTTCAGTCCAGCTGTAGTTTGTGCTGCATTCCAGAAGCTACAAGCTTTGCAGTCTGGATTTAAATACAAAGTTACGTTTCACAAATTTAACATAGTCAATGTTAAATTTGTGAAATGATGTCTTGATCACTGATTGAAGATGTAGAATAATATTACATTAGAAATAGAATTACATTAGACTAGATTAGTAGATTAGTAGAATAATATTACATTAGACTGACATTAGAAAAGGGCAAAAAATTGTTGTTCATGTTTATTGCTAAAATTAACGTATTCTATGGTAAAATCCTGTAATCAATCAGCTAAAGATAGAATGAAAAAGATGATATCAAAGCAAAGAGGATAAGAAATGGATAAAATCACGTGCTTTATGTTCCTTTTGTAATTTTAATTCTTAAGCAAAATGTTAAGGAATATGCATGTGCATTCAAATTGCTGCTAATATTTATGACTTGAAATTATTGCAAATCTTTACACGTTCCTCATCTTAAAATAGCAAACCGCTTTTGAAACAAATTTTGTTTGGATCAAAATTGTGTTGCTTCAACAAGAATAAAGGCATCCAAGTTAAGTGGATACGATTTGCTTTTCTTTTGTTGTTTTAATGAACATGAAAAAGATTGTTCTCTTTCATCAAGGCATGCAAGAAAGCACAGAGGCTTAATGCATATAAAGCTGAAAAATGACATAGACTTAACGATATTTCTTCAGCAAGAAAAGACATGAAATAGCCTTTTCGCTGCTGTCAAATGTCTTCCGAGGAAATAAAATTTTTCAGTCAGTTTTATATATTTAGACTTAATTGTTATTTTAATTCTTTGGCGATACATTTCTTTAATATTGGCGAGAGAAATCTTTTATCAACGGTAACCCATACTTCGTAGCAGCATCACTCGCAGCACCATCCCGAAGAGGGGAGGTCACTTCAGATGAAGAGGGGGGAAAGAGGGCACAGACGTCACCAGCATGAAGGATCACTTCTATACCTACCCTTGTAACTGCTCGCCTCAACGCTCTAGGAGTGTTTACAAGCTTCTATTTTATTCGTCTATAGAACGACCGTCCACACTCCTATCATTATCATTGGTGTAAAAAGACTGGGATGAGCGATGTGCTTTCACGTGAGAGTCTTGAGAAATTATTTCTGTCTTTGTTTAAATCCCAATTGCATGGTGTCTCCGTATTCTAGATAATTGATATGATATCTTGCGGTTCACCTGGTTTTTATATCTGCATTTCATTCCTCCCCTCGTTATTATTGTTTCCACTTGGATATAATAGTTGGGATTATTATGGGTTATTATGTTAATTCCTCCTCTTTCATGTTCATTCGGGAGAAGGTAGTTACTATAAAAAAATTCATGCCGCCTTTTGTCCCATTGCTATGGACGCATGCGTGTGATTTGCCGAAGAAAAATTATAGAGAGTCAGATGCAAGGAAAATTAGAGCCAGTAATTATAAGCTGAAAATTTGAAAAGATAGCTTTAGGACAAATAAAAGTTAAAAACAGATGGAGTCAAAGATTTCTTCCCACGCAGAGACCTTGCATAATGTCAATAATTAACTCCTGTTTTTCTCGAAGTGTTTGCATTAAAGTATAATAGTTTATTCAATTGCTTATGACACACAATCGATGTTAACACATGGATGATTATTTCTAGGGCATGCAACTGAAATCGCTGATACAGAATAAGTAATCAAGTTGCTTAAAAATTGAGTTGTCATTTCGAAATCAAACAGACGTGTATCGTTACGTGCTTGTTCTCATGTAGTGATTCAATAGAAAATTATTATTTTTAACTATACATTTGTGACTGCACGAGAACCAAAGTTATGATTCAGTTAAGGTGTCTTCTGAAAGTCTATGCTATTCATTTTGTTACTGATAATTTTACATTATTCTGGCCAAAATCAGAAGAACGGGACGTAACAATTAAACTATTTCGGAAGAAATGGTAATCAAAAACCTTCAGTTTAAAGCCAAATATCAGAGCCTTGTCTATTAATTTGAACTGACTTGCAGTTATAAAATGAGCAATATATATATATATATATATATATTTTAAAAGGTTAAGAGAGTTAAAAGAGGTTTATTTATTTATTATTTTTATTGGAAGGAATTAAGACGACTTTCATGGGCTACTATAGTCCTCTCCTAAAATTTTGGTTCACTAATAACCAAATAGGTAAACTGTAGAACTCTGAAAATTCGCCCTTGGTCTTATTCTTGGTATTTTAAAGCGTTGACAGTAAATGATTTTCGTGGTTTTCGTTCATGTGCAATAAGGATCACTTTTGTCTTGAAAATTTTCGTTGAAAATGTCTTTCATTCTTAGCTGACAGCATTAATATGCTTAGAATATAACTTATAGAATATAACTTATATTAGAATATAACTATAAAAGGCTTAGAATATAACTTATCACATACAACTAACATAGAGACTATTACTGAGGATAACTTATGATTTTTTTTTTCCAATTTACACTAATAAGTAATACTAGAAAATTTCTAATATACGACACGGTCTCCTTACATTTTACACATCATCAAAAAAAAAGGGGGAAAAACTTTTTACCTTTTGCCATATATAAAGGCTTTAGAATGATTGCATAAAAAGTTAAACTGCACATTCCGACAAAAAAGGAGCCTTTAAAATTTTTTCACTTAAATCTGACGTATCAGATTTATAGGATATGATGTACACAAAAGTAATGGATCATACTTCTAACTGGTTCTTCATTTTTATAACGGTGGATTGTTTTTTATACATTAAAGTAATATTATTTCTTATGCAATAATAATGCATTTGCTTCTGTTATGTTATAAGTAATTTATATTTTACAATGTAGAATGCAATGTTAGTATAGTAAGTAAACATATTAATGTGTTACAATAATACAGGTTTGTTTTTTCTTTAATAATATTAGTGAGGTGCATTTTTCTTGGTAGATCAGCAACATTTATATAGGATAATTGCTTCCACTGTTCACTGTAACGGTTTTCCAAACAGATATCTGCTAGTGAAATTGCTTAACAAGTTTGTCATTAACTGCTGTCATATTATCGGGAAAGAAATCAAGCTGAGATTGCGAGAAAAGCAATTTTAAAGATATGTGACAATTCAACCTTTAAATATTTTTCGTCATCTTCTGAACTTATGCTCTTATAGTTTGCGGCTTTAATATTACACTGAAACATTTGTACAAAAATCTTTAAATGACAATCATGCTTCTTTTTCTAGTCTCTGAAGAACAGTTTATATTTTATCATTTTACCTGAGCTTTCGAAAGTTTGAAACCATCTATATTCCTTCTTTTATTTTAACATTCAGTATGGAAGGGAACACATCTCGGATAAATCTAAATACCTTACTCCCCCATCCACAATTTTTACGAAATTTTTCATTAATCCCAGTTTGATGTGGAGCGGCAAAAGTAGTATGCGCGATACTTATACAAGCAATTCTTTCACTATCTTCTTATTATCGGGTTTCAGAAACTGCTGTGAAAGCAACCCTCTTCTTTTGCAGAGTCTGTGTCGTGACTGACCGATTCGCAGAAAAAACATGAATATTTAATATACCTTGATAACAGGATTTCTAGAAAAAGAGAAATTATTTTCAAATCTCAGCTTGTTTTCCAGTTAAACGCACTATACTTCATCCCATTTTATATCTTATTAAGGTAACGCAATTCTGTGTTTTCCTTGAAGCTTATTCAACACCAATAGGGTATACACAGTAACTAATGTCTAAAATTAGAAGATCAAGAACTCTGTGGAAGATCATTAGTAATGAAGAATAAAAATTAATAAATAAAATAAAAAATAATATGCAGCTAAAATAATTGTAAAGAAGCAAAATAAAATTAGTATATTAAGTTGAATTACTGCCAGTGATAAATTTTCCGATAAGATTGAAAAGTCTGCACCGGTCTATCAACTACCAGAGGTCATCATATTTAGAGCTCTAGCTGGAATTACGATTTCATAAAAAACTGAGAATACCAAAGCCAGGGATCCAGTTGAATTTAAGTTCTTGTTACAGTAGTTTTCAATGTATAGTAGAACTATTTTGAACTCATTTCCGAAATATTAATAAATAATCTCCGTTCCTACAGCCTGGGGCACAGACCTAAAGAAGAAATTAGACTGCAAATATCGTTAACAAAACATGCCTCGTCATCGTTTCCATGAAAACGAATTGTGTCAATCAAAGTATATGAATATGATATAAATTCCATCCTTAAACCTAGTTTCAAGTAATCCAGACTCTATTTTGCTCAGTAACAAATCATTGATAAAGTCATTGAACTCTGCTTTAAAAAAATTCTGAACTTCTTACAGTGTTGCAATTTGAAAATACAACTCTGTTTGGTAAGAGCCACAGATATAAAAGCAGAAATGAATTAACTGCAAACTTTTACTCTATCTGTATCACAGGTTGCCAAACCGTCGATTACGACCTACCGTCCCTTAGAGCAACACATTTTGGTATTCATCTTTTAAAGCAATATTATAAATGACTATAATAAGTATGTAATTAAGCTTCAGGTTCAAATCATAGTTTGAGAGTAACTGTAGTAAAATTATGAATCCGTGATTTTGATTTATTTTTCTGTTATTGCTAGCAAACATTAAATGATATTAAACTTCGGGAATAAGTGGTGACATCGCAATCTGAAGTTTCAAGCTTCAAGCGATTCAAGCTTCTCGTGACATTTCTCGCTTATTCCCTTCTACAGTTTAGCGTAATGTATGGTGGCTTGCTATTTATTAACTTTTGACTTTATCTGATTTCTGTCCTAGGATCAAAAAAAGATGAATACTAATAAATAAAAATTGGACGAAAGTGAGGCAAACGAGGCGCTTGCCTCAGGTGAACGGCTAGGTGAAGATCGAAATTTGCTAGGAAATTTTTAAAACGTGTTTAAAAAATAAATTATGATAGCTAACTTTAAATTGTGAAACGTAATGGGAAGTACTATTTTAAAATAACAAGTTAAAATCAATTAAAAGGCACTATACTTTTGAGCATTTGCGCAACTCGTGTGGTTTTCCTTAATCGATTAACCAAATCAGATCGAAAACTTAACTAATTATTATCGAGTTAATATTTAAAAGGAATCCAAGATCATTATTAAATATTTTACATGATTTTCAACTCATTATTATTACTTTATATGTACACAAAATTGAAATTTATCTAAAGCGTTGAATGATAAATCAATATTCCAGATTGAAACTAATAATGCCTTTGAGTAAATCAGTTCAAAATGCTGTGTGTGTTTTCATTGAATCTAAAAAAAAAAAAAAAAAAAAAAAAAAAGAAATTGCGTAAAAAAAGAAATTGAAATACACATGTACATTTTTCTACAGAGGGATTAACTTAATATAGAATGTCGGGAGGATCGGTTGGCTGTTGGCTGAATAAGTGTTTTAATAGTTTTTCTCACGCGAAATGTAAATACGAGTCGGTTTTCCTTAGAAACCTCCCTCTGCTTAGGCAAATATTCTTCGTACATTTGCCATACTGAAATAAAAAAACAAATACAATAAAAATATTATCTCTTGTCTTTACAGAAAGTGGGAGAAAATATTTTTGAGAAATATGAAAATTTAGGTTTCAAGATGATGGCAACACAGTACGAGCAAAAGTCGTAAGGAATTCTCTTTTTCCTCACAGAATACCTTCATAGTGTGAGCACGTCCCGGCTAGCGATCAGAGAACCCGAAGTTGGAGTCCCGGCGAGGGAATCTTTGATTCTTCCTGCCTCCTGGTTTCAAAAATCGTTTATTTCTCTACAAAGTTAAAAAGGAAGGTCAAGAAAGCAGACTGTCAAAAATTAACTGATAAAAGAATTATTTTCAGAAAAAAATGTTTTCATAAAGGTATTTTGATCTCACAGTTATTTAAAATCAAGGTATGAAAGTTATATGAGATAGCTTCCAATTTCCAGTTAAATAACTAGTGAAAAATTAATGTAATTGAATTTGAGTATTTTAAAAGCTACGATAATAGGATACATCTGACAAACCACAAGAAAGCTTGCTAAGGTATTTTAAGAAGGACCAACTTAGCATATGATACAGGTGTGATATAGATGTAGTGGAGATATAGTTCAATTGATAGATGTATTGGTGACATAAATTCTCCTAATATTTCATCAGAAATACCTAGCTTTATAAGCCACATTTTTTCAAAAATTCTGGTCTTAAAAGCAAAATCAGATCTTTAAAGCTAAATCAGGAACAAAGTTCGCTGCTATCTGAATTCGGAAATTGTGTTCAAAATGGTTTTAATATTGCCACTTATTATTGTTAGAGTTGTAGAATTACACCTTGATCTCGTAATGATGTTTAGTCTAATAAACCTAACATACATGAAGCGAATTATCGCTGTCTGAGAACAGAGATCAAGTCTTGAGCAGGTTAAAAATAACCTTTTTATTCAAACAGAAATTAGAATATAAAAACACTGTCTTGTACTACAATATAGCCACAACTCGTGGTAGTGTAAATAAATCAAACAGTCCAAATGTTCAACATGCAATAGTAGTCAAAGACTATACAATTAATTACTATACTAGAAGCTGGCTCCCTACTCGACCGGAGCGTCAGAATTAAAGGTTAGGTTAGGTTATTCAATTATGGCAAAGCACACGAGGGCTATCTGCCTAAAGGGAGGGATGCCTTCGTGGAGGACTTTCTAAGGGAAACTGGCTCGTATACACGTTACACATGGGGAAAACCACGAAACCGCCCATGTAGCCAGCCCGTTCGCGGGATTCGAACCTCGGACCGAACTACCGAACTACCACTGTTCAGCGTCTTTACCGCTCGGCCGCTGGTGGGCTCAGAATTAAAGTGTCGGTAGCGTTAGAATGCAAAGCCGAATAATTACAACTATCAAAACTGGCAAGAAACTAACAGTGTAGGGAGCCAGCGAGTGCCAAACTGGTACTCGATGCCACAAACACGCTCTGTCTTAGAATCCCCAAACCCTAGTTTAAATACAGGCTACTATTGCATTCTGGTGAGAAATACGGAAAGGAGAAATTGTAGTAAAGACTGAGATTCTAAACAGCTGCTTAATTAACATAAAGTTCCCTATAAGATGAGAGAAATTTCAGAAAACTTAAATTATAAAAAATTTCCTCAAAATCTTCTTTTGAACTGATAAATATCCATCCAAATATCATTATTTTCTCTATGAAACATAAATTAAATAATGAGGTACATTTTGAAAGAAAAATATTTTCGATTTTACTCGTTAAAAGCAAAAAATTAAGTTATAAAAAATGCTTGAATAGTAATGCAATACTTTTCATATTATTTCAGTGTTATTTGCTATTTATCAAAAACGTATATTTTAGTGTTTCCATTTAAAAATTATAAATTATTCTGCATATTAATTTTCGGAATATAGCGTGAATTTAATTCTTTTTTTTAGGTGAAAAAGTATTTAGGCACAGCTCTGATGAAACGTATTAAGGTCACTTCTTTGCAGACGAAACATTGCAACCAGCTGAGGATATCTAACTGCCTAATCAACTTCTCCTCTGCTCACCTTTGTAAATTATTGCTATGTGTTGGCGATTTAGAATCTTTGCTTAGTTTTTACTGTGGGCACAAAGTAAGAGAGAATGTAAAAGATGAAACTTTTTTTCTTTACAGCTAGTGAGAATAACTCGAAATAATACAATAGAAACTAAAGGTCATCTTGACAATAGCAGCTAGTTGAAACAATGTAGTATATTAAAAAACTAGGGTACACTCCCAGTAAATGTACGCGAAGCTACAACACTAACTGCGACGGAGAGACAAATCTCAACTAATTTACAACTCTTTCCAACCGTGCCAATGTCAAATGTTCCTGTTTATTCTGATCAGTTACTCTCTTTTGATAGATAAGCAGCAGCGGCCCTTTGAACTAAGGAACTACAGGACGAAACGAGGCGCAAAAAATAAATAAATAAAAAAAGAATAACGTAAGCTAACTGTTAGTAAAACTTGAAATGTCACAACCTGACTTGCAGTCATACTGCTATTTTCATTCTAGCTTAATCAGCTTACCTGGGCAACTGAATACCTTAATTATCATAGTTGCAAAGGTGGTCCTCAGTGATTTTACTGTGACAGAATTTCTAAAAATTATTCAGCAGAAAGGTTCTATTTTGGGTTTGGAATTTAAGCTGAGACAATAAAATTTTATTATCACAGAATATACCTATTCGTTAGCTCGTACGTATTATTAACGATGGCGTAAGACTTTTTAGTGTGACCAGGGATTCCTACCGCTTCCCCCCCAAAAAAAGATTTTCTACACTTTTTCTTTGTGCAGCATATTATTCACCTCAGGCACTTTATATAAAATAGCTAAAATTTGACAAGGTAATAAAACCTGTTAAATTAGCAGAGTGAGAACTAGTGCTTTTCACAGTTGTTTGTTCGAAGTCGTAATGAGGATGAGTTTAGTTAGCAAGATAAAAATGAAAATATTCAGTATCGTGGTTGAGTTATGAACGTGTTCTCTGTCATTTCAATAAATTTCTATTAGTTGTTTTTTAAAAGAACGTGATAAAAATTATTTAAAGAAATTTAGTGACTTTGCATTTCTAATGGACAAGGGGCAAAAGTCGTTATTCAGATTAGGGAAGACACAAAAATTTCGAGAATATGATTTCAAATACGTAAGCAATTTAGAATAGATTTGTTTACTGAAAAAAATAATCTGAGCACCGAGAAGACCAAATATTTCTCTATGTTTACGTCTGTACTGTTTACGTCAAAACACCCTCTAGAGCTAACTACCCAAGGGGAGGAATGCCTTTGTGGAGGATTTTCTAATAGAAACTGTCTCTTCAAGTTACACATGGAGAAAACACCGAAAGTGTTCATAGAGCTGGAATTTGAATTTGAGCGACATGTATTAATAATATTTGACGTAATAATAGTTAATTAATATATTATTTAATAATAGTTAGTTAATACTTTAATAAAGTTATAAAATATTTATATTAATTGCTAATATAAATATTTTTCTTCAATTAGCAGCAGTGCTTTTACTATTTTTATTTATACCGTGAAATAAGCATGAAAATTGTTGTTATTAGCAAGGTATTTTATACTTTTTTAAAGAAATTTTATACTTCTTTAAAGAAAGAAGTTTTTCTTGAGATTACGTTTAGAAAAAATCAGCTTTAATTGTTGCCCAATTTTGAGATTTTACTACTTTCAGATTTAACAGTCCTAAAAATTACTCAATAGCTCTCTTAAATGCGTACATTTGAAAACCTTCAAGTAGTTTACGAGGTTTCTAACCAAAATAGTCTTCTTTTGTTAATACAAAGACATAGATTAAAGAAATCAATAAAATGAAGTAAAAACAGAAAATAAACGTCCGTTATTCGTGAGAGAAAAGTTCGGAAAAGAAAATAGCATGCATTTCTTGTAAACTACCTAAGAAATTCACGCATTAAAGAATTGTTTCAGAACTGTCGAAGGCGTTAAACTATGTGTCTGTGCCCTAGGCAACGCTTTTTTCAAAATTACATTTCGAAAACTGTTTTAATCTAGTCTCTAAATATTTGAATGCATATAAGAAGTCATTTTCTTGTCTCAATAACTGCGATATTCAAACAGGAATATCGATAATTTTTTGATATATTTTATGGGAAGTACTTTTCTAAGAGTTACAAAGCTTTTATACTTATCTAAGAAATCTAAACACAGCAAGAATTAATTATAAGATATTGCAAATTCCAGTATGGAAAAATCATAGATTAAATTTGTATGTTTGGCAGGAAGTTAGTGTTAGAGTTATCTGTTCGAAGATTATTTCTCATAAAAGGGGCTTAAAATGAAAAGAAACTCATTATTCTGCAGAACAAAATGCACTTCATAGAAATACATAAATAATTCGAATTCTTCCTGTTCTCCATTATATCTATAAAGAGTACTGTTTCTGCACTCTAGTTTAATAGGAAAATTGACAATTATATAGATAAAAAATATTGATGTCTTATTGATAAATTAAAGTAAAACGAATTTTTTTAATATTCCACTTGAATTTTCCTTGCATGCAAATATTTAATATGACACATTAAAAAAAACCACACCAAAGACAAATATAACTTTGGAAATGAAAATACGGAAAGTTAATTAAACTGGAAATTTTCTTGAGTAAAAAATATTGCAATATATTTCTAATAATATATAAAATAATTGCATGTGATGCAATTTTAAAAACCTGTTTCTTAACGTTTATTAACATGTAATGAATAGTCATTAACATGAAAGAATTAGAATATAATTAAAAATTAAATTTTTGCATACATATTTACAACCCTTGCAGCAATTATTGTGTAACAAAAATGTTCCGGTAGCAAGGTACAGATTTTTGATACTGCTGTTTGTTGCCCACTCTAAAAAGGGAAACTCCATTTATAGGCTGGGGTAGAGTTGCGTATAATGTTACGAACTGGCTTCCCGGGTTTTCTTAATGTAAAACGTAAATACGAACTATTCTCTTAGAAGATCCTCTACGAAGGTATCCTTTTAATGCAAGATTCCTCATGTGCTTTTCCATAACCAGCTAAGCAAGCTCATAGACTCTGAAACGAAAGAAGACTGATGATGATCATACAGAAAATAATGTGGAAGTACACAAATTTCTATTCTTGTAAAAGAACAAGCAATTCAAAATGTCTTCATACGAGTTAAACTTGTGTTTTTTAATCCTTTGCATTGAACTTTAAATAAATAAATTATTAGGCGATGATTGGAAGTAATTCTACATCCCTTGTGATGTATTCTAATGAAAAAATAGGGCATTCATTTCTTTTATTGAAGAGAAATTTATAATAATAATAAAAGAGTGAACGAATGGCGAAAATAAAAATAAGTGAAACAAAACAATATATCTTTAAATAATCCTAAAATCACATGAAATTCGTTTTTGATAACTTTTATGAACGTAAATTTATTAAATTAGGAAGGTATAATAAAGTAATTTTTTTTCTCTTGTGGGACCTCATATCATATGTTTGCAAAAGCTACATCTCCGCCCTTAAATTAGTCACATATTATATTCTAACATGGAATGATATAAGATGAGACACAAAATATTTCTGCAAGTGTTAAAAATGAATAATTATACAGTTGAAACCAAAGAGGTATTCTTTATATGATGTGCCCTAAAAGTTATGTTACTAAGGGGGACATGATAGGGTATTTTTCCTTCAACTCTTATGCATCATAAGATAATTCTGCAGAGAAGCATTTACGGATAGCTTGAATTGTTCGAAAAGAAAGAATAACCCAAAAATTTCCTTAGTACAGCAAATGCACAGAAATTCGTATTTTATTGTTATATTTTTCAGATGATCACCATCAAATTTTTTTCTGAAACTTCAAATCTACACTAGTTTTACAATTGACTTAAAATAACAAAATTAATCTTTATGATGAAAAGAACCTATGCTTTCTTAGGTCTTTTATGGTGCTTCGATTAATTATTATTTGTTTCAACAACAAATACCCATTATATTTTCAAACTGTGGAACATAAAATGTCTAAATATATAAAAATTAAAAGTTTTACGCAAGAAATTCGAATCATGTCAGCTTGTTTTATTTCATTTAATGTGAGAAAACTCGTAAAGCTATCTGCCTTAGGGAAGGGATGCCCTCGAGAAAGAACTGATTTCTCGCAGTAGGAAAACTGCGGTAACAACTACACAGCTAGCAACGATTCAAATTTGATCTGCCAACTAGTACACACCTAGATCTTAGAACATATTTAAAAAATACTTTCGACAAATAGATGCTTTATTAATACGAAACTAGCTTGATAAGTGTACAAAAATTGCTTCCAGCAAATTTATAATATACAGTAATCATAAAACAACAATCTATCGTAATTGTGGCCCATTTCATGTGAAGGTCCGGATAGATGAAATATTAAAATAAATAAAATAAAATGAATGATATGCGTGCCTACTATATCAAATAAGTAACTAAACTCGGAGGCACATAACCCATTCTAAGCAAATTGCTGTAAAGTTTTGTCTGGGTAGAACCCTTCTTTATAGCGAGAAAAGCTTCAGGTTTAAAATGAGTTCACTTTAAGATAGAGACATACTTTCATAAAAAAAGTTAACGGCTGTTTCCAATAATATTTCTCTTTCTTTTACCTCATTTCTAAGATCTTATGCATGTTTATAATGTCACAGTTCTTACGTATCAAATTAAATGCTATAGCATCCCCATATACAAAATTTCAACGCTCTACGGCTAATCGTCTTTTAATTATGCGAGAAACATACATACGTACGTACAGACATCACGAAAAAATCCCTTTTGAACTAATTTTAAACCCATTTTACCACTCGTTAGGGGGAAAAAAAAGAGTCTTATTCTTTACGTACGTACAGACGTCATGCAAAAAAAAATCGTCCAAATGGATTCGGGAAAACTCAAAATCGATATTTCCGTTGAAATACGATACCCAACATTTTTTGCTATTACAATAGTTCCTTTACTCCGTACAAAAAAAGTAATAAAAAGCGTCGCGAGTCGATTTCAATTTTGTTTAACCGTGAGAACTTGAAGGTAACGTTCAAAACTGAAAAGCACCTGGTATATTACTTCATGCATAAGTTAAAGGAAAGTAAAACTGCTGTTGTTTTCAAAACGAAGCTTTTGAAACGCTTTTCAGCCAAAATTATGATTTGAGAGCTTTTTGAAAAATCTTTGAACATCGTATATTAGCGCTTGTTCAATTTACCATGTAGCACAAGTCGTATTCCAATTTGTCAAACGGCAACTTCCCAGGAGCCACTTTCTGGCACTAAATGGGTCGTATTTACACCCGAGGTCCCGCTAAAAGATAATAATAAACAGCTAATAGTCGGCCATCACGACTGACATCTGTGACCCTCAATCATTAATAATCCTGGTCGAATCTCCTAACAGGGATTCGCTCTAAGGTCGACAAGTATGTCCAATACCCGCTTTGACGAAGAAGATTTATCATTCGCTGGCTCAGAGGGTGATAAATTTGATGTTTGTACTCCGTGGGGATGGAAGTAAAAGATCTTTTTTCCCCCTCCTAGTCACCCTCCCTGGGGTAGATTATCTTGTTTTGCTTATCTTTTTTTAACGTTCACTTTGAAATGGAGTATGAAATAAAGAGGAAGTAATTGAATAACTACGAGAATGATGGTCTTCCTGTCGCTTCCTTAGAAAGACATATTAAAAATGTTGAGCATATTATTAAGTTAGGGTTTTTGTCCTTGTTCAAGGTATGGTGAGGTGTTTTGAATATTTAAACATACTTCTCGTTGACGGTTATATTGTTGTCAAGAGAAATAATAAATTTAGTCTTTTTAAATTAAACGTGAGTGCATCAAAATTCTGAGCGAATTATTGTATTAGGAGTTCATTCAAAAATTAGTTTTCAGGCTAAATAATTTACTTAACACTAATGCCTTAACTTCTATTGAAAAATTTTGCAAAATAAAATAGTTGAAAACAAGAAGCGTGTTTGCAGATTTAAGATAACCAGATGCTTTTAATAATTTTAAATTAACGTCTATCCACATTAAAGTATGCCGTATTATTTACAGCTCACAAGCAAGTTTTTTTAATATGAAATTTGTAAGTCCGCAAACTGAAGCATTTTTCAGGTAAAAATAATGAGATTCAAGCTGTCAGCAGTTGTTAATACGTCTGCCCATTTTCATTTTGTCTGCTACTATAGTCGATCAAAAATCATTTCTTAAACTGTTAATTAAAAACTGAATAATACTCTCCAGCTGAATAATGACTGAATAATGACCAGCTTACTCTCTAGACTACTACAAATTGCTTCCTATTAACAACAGCATTAAGTTGTTCTACAGTTTAACTGAAGGTATTCGCTCTTGACCAACCAAATGTGGAAAACTATAAACCTGCTGTTGAGAAATTTCTCATGTCTTAAAATAAGTTCTGACAGCACGTTGAAATCGCTAAATCAGTCCCTAGTCCACACATATGTTCTGTCAAAAATTAAAAACAGATAACGACCACATAAAAATTTATGTTTAATATCATGAAATATTAAACAGCTTTCTTGCATTCAGTCTTTTAAAAATGCCTCAGATAATCATGTTTCTTTTTTCTTCCCCCAAGTCTTTGTGTTTACTACACAGTCTGGTTTTTAAAAAATAAGGAAGACCTACGTTTTTGTTGACTTTTTGTTTTCAACAGGAAGATAGCAATTTAAGTGGTTTCTAAATCACGTTCTTTATCATAATATCCATTTCTTATTCTTCTTAAATACTACTATAAAAGATACAATACCGTAGTTATTGCAAGTTTAATGTACTGTGTTATTGCTATATGAAGACATCCAGGAATAAGAAACCCAGACTTAAAGTAAATGATCATTTCTGTGGTCTAATAAGACACCATCTTTACGAAACTAATAAACCAAACTAGCTTTATTCAAACGAAGTAATGCTTTTACAGATACTGTAAGCTATACAACTGGTTTATTTATTTTATTTTACACAGCTTGAAAATTTATGTTTAATTAGTTTTATAGTCAAATATAAAGACGAAACTTCAGCACCTTCATCATGTTGTATTTTTCCTTTACACTTCACTCAGCATCAATCTTATCCTTCGCATACTCAACTTACCAAAGTAGTTATTGATGATTTATAAAAATAAAGGATTTGGTTTGTGGATTTGGTTAGGCGATTCTATAAAATATAAGCAGTACTCTTTAAATAAAAGAAAATTATTAATTCCTACATCAGTTAGGTGCTTAATCTCAAAAATTAAAAAAAATATTAATACGCAAACAAATTATCTTCATCTGCCTCATTTGACAAGTACATTTTTTGTGACGCAAAGCTTACGCAAGCTTTCAGAGTAAATGAAGAATCAATTTAGATCAATATGCAATGAAAGTCCATTAACGTACTTAATGGCAATAACATAAGTAAAATGAATAAATGTGGGCAAAAAGTTACACACAATGCTATAATTAAAATTTTAGTTATTGAAATTTACAAACATTTATTTATTTATTTTTTTTGTGTGAAAAGTAAGTTTGTTTAAGGAAAGATGATCGATGTACCTATCTGGTGACAAGAAAAGTCTGCTTTTTCTGTAACAATATGAAAGTGTGCTTAAATTTGTGAAGAAACATAGCTAAAACAATCTTTTTCGGCTTTGAATAAGGCCATAAAAAGAAAAAGGGTGAAGAGAAAAATTTTGTATAGAACCAACAGCGATTATATATACAGCGATTCCGCTAGTTAGATTTTGAAGAATGGAAGAGGGAAATACGTTGTTTAAGTCAATGACTTTGAAAATAATTTCTAAAGGAAAATGAAAATTTATTATTGTTTTCAAGATAAAAGTCAACAGGTGTCAAAACGATTCCCTAAAAACATCTTAGATTTGTTATAGACAACTTTGTGCTTAAAAACGGCAGACTGCATAAACTTTTCAAACTTCCATATCTAATATTTAACTACGCTGTTAATCTCGTATAAAAATATTTTTCAATGAGACTTCAAAACTAAGTCAAATATTTTTTTTAGTCAAGAGACATTAAATAAATTTGCTTTTGATGTTTTTTTAAATATATGGAATTGACAATGTGTTAACGTACCACCATCTCGGATTTTAAAACTCTTTTTAATTATATTTATGATATTTAATAAAAATGAAAAATTGTAGGCCGAAAATATACTCAGAACAATTTAAGGAAACTTTGACCAAAAGATTGCTCTGGCTAAAAGATATGAAACGCAAATAACAAAATCAATAAAATATGCAGCACGTGTTCTGAATTACTTGCATTCTGTTAAGCGTGTAACCAAGCGTCAAAACAAGGATTTGGAAATTAGGTGCGTTTTGTTTTTACTCGATACGGGTTAGTTTCTAACGCAAGCGTTGCCTATGTTCTCAGAAATCTGCAGCACAATGGAGGTCAAGTATGTTATCTAACCTAGCACTTTGCTTCTAGCACATAGTGCCCTTTTTAAAATCAACAGAATATAAAACAGAGGCAGGTGGCTTCTTAAAAGAAGACCACCATCAAATAATGCATGGAGTGACCTTCTTCTGTCCTGGCGCTATGTGACATTTAACTTAAAATTCTTTGTAACTATGCAGGATACCAGAATGTGTTAATGATAGACTGCGCAGTTGAATTGAAGCTGCGGTTAGCAAAATATATTATAAATAATTCATCTTTTCTTATTCGCTGAACATGATTGTTACCCATAAAATTACAGTAATTGTAGACTTAATAGCATGCACCTAAAATTATTTTGGACTAATGTAATACATCTTTCTCGCTAGATAATGTAGGGCAAAACATTTAAATTTCATAAGGTGTGATTTTCCTTATCTACGTTTGAACAATATGATTATAAAAAGTGGCAAAAGAAGAGCATGATGAGCTTAAAATTATATATTACGAAATATCTAGAATTAATGATGCTTTTCTACAGTTCCTGATGCAATCTGATGCCTTTTCCTTAATAAAGATATCTTCCTACTTAATTACTTTTTGTGCCAGCTCAAGAGAAGATGTGCTTTAGTTAGTTGAACTCTGATGGCTTGCTACAGTTTCGCTTCTCGTGGATGAACGTGTTGGCTAGCTAGGAGTTTTGAGGTATCTTCGATATGTAGGATAAATGCAAGCTAATGGCTTTAGCTATCTGCTAAGAAAATAACTCACAAATATATATATATATATATATTTACTTTTAATGTGTATTAAACGAAAGAGGGGGAAGTGCGGAAAGAAATCCTTTTTGAAATAATATTAAAAAGCATGCAATAAGGGAAGAAAAAAATATGTACTTCGCATTCCACCGTCTATACATATTTTCAAAGATAAATAAGTTTTCGCAGTTATCTATCTCTGCAATAATCCAGTATATTTCTAAATTAATGGCTTACAATTTTTTTTGTATTTATATCAAATCATTTCGTTTTGAATACATCGTAAAGAATATACAGGTGTTGGACAAGGCAATAGAAACACTTAGCGAATATGGCACTCAAAAGCTCAAGCCAACGCATGTACTTCCTGTTACAAATCTAGAATGATTCCGAATTTTATCAACAGCAGTAGAGTATTCAGATTAAACATTTAGTTATATTAGAGAATCAGACACTAAATATTCAGGCAAAATTAATTAGTAATTATGAGGCAAAATAAAGATATACTGGATTTCGCAAGAATACAAATGTTTGCACCTAGAAAAACGAAGAACTTTGTCTAATCGGAGTAACTATAGACGAAAATTTGAAGGTTAGAATATTAAAATGAATTTTAGCAAAAACAAAATAAAACTTAAAAACAATAAACCTGCGATTATCAAACTATGGCAGATCTTAACATTTTCCTGAGCTGACTCATTTCTACAAAACATTTTCTTATCGGAGAATTTCAAAGAATTAACATTGTCGACTAAACAACTAGAGCAAACCACTAATAACTAGCATCCCCGTTAAATACTGTTTTTAGCAGTATCAGGAGTGAAAATTTCTACAGTATATAGTAAGAAATTAATAGTGTTCATACTTTAATCCGCCTTCACAGATTTTCCAATTTATAGCTGAGTTTATGTAAAGAGAGCTCTTTCAAAGGTACATGGTTTTAAGTTATTTGAATATGGCAAAGCACAAGAGGGCTATCTGTCTAAGATGAAGGTTGCCGCCGTTGAAAATTCTGAGAGAAACTGACTCGTATCCACTTTAAACATGGTTCAGAGGAAGATGATACGGACTCGCTTGAGTCCATAGTGAGGCAAAGGGTAAACTGGTGATAGTTTGGGTCGTAGTATCATGAACTAATCTGTGAACACAAAAACTTTGTTCTTCACAAAAACCACTGCATGTGAAGGAATACCGATGGACTAAGTTCTCACAGTTTTCAAATATTGTATTCGAAAAGACGGGCCATGTACCAGAATGATAACGCACCAATTCACAATGCAATATTAGTAATAGAATAAGACCATGAAAGTCAGCGTGAGCATCTTCTTCTTTACACTGTAAAAGCCTCGATCTTAACATCATTGACTCTGTCTAGGGTAATGCTAGAGAACAGAATGATAAGATGATGAAGATGTTTACAAAACTCAATACTGATGCTTTTAATAATGTCTAGAAAATTCAATTTTAACCTGTAATGCTGCCTGGGCATTTGTTTGAAAGTGGATACATACAATTTGTTTGGTTTGAATTGAGATTTGGCCAAAGGGGAATCAAACAAAAGAGAAGTGCAGTTTTACGAATTTCATTACTATTGCTTGTTTATTGTTGAATTCAAGAAGTTCAAAAGCGGCATGTCCGTATTTGCAACATTTTAAAAATAATTAAGTAAATTAAATATAAAGAAATAGTTGAAGTAAATTTATGGGAATTTCACTTTTTATGTAATTAATATGCTTACTTATAATTAATTATAAATGAATCATTCTTATTTCTTCTGCCCTGTTTTCAGGAAAGTACTATGTTTCTATGATATATAAATTTAAAACAATTGTAAGATGCACTCTTTTTTATTTTCAAAGTCTCATTTGCGTTTTATTTATATAAATTTGAAACTATTGTACAATTCCCACTTTTTCCAGCTCAAAGCGTTTTTATTGGGTTTTCTTGTACCCATACGCCGTTTATAACTGCTGACTGGTTTATCACAGGTAAATTGAAATTTAAACAGGACAGAACATCTTTAAAATATAATTAATGTAAAAAAAAGAAAAAAAGACCTGTTTGAATTCTGAAGGCAGCTCTTTTCTAAAAAATAGATCTACGTGTTAGTTTTCTCAATTTTTAGCCACACTGTTCTCGGAGTGGATAAGATCGGGAGTTATTAGCAGTTTGGCCTGGGTTCGGCACATACCCACGCAGGCTGATTGGCTGTATAGCTCGTTTTTATGTTCCTCCTCCCGTGTAACGTGAATACGAGAGAATTTGCTTTAGAAAGCAACCTGAATTAATACAAGACAGTTTGCCTTAGGAAGTAACCTAGCTCTTAATTCTTAACTTATGCGCACTTCGCAAAAAAAGAAAAAGTGACATAGGGCAACGTACGCTGGGGACGTACGCTGGGGAGAAACTGCTACTCCAGAAAGAAACATTATTTTAGAATGAACTTGTGAAGAATTAGCATGTGTTTTGCAAATGTAAATGATAAGCACATTCAAGTAGCAGTCGGAAGATCCGTGGTTCGAATCCTGAGGAGGACATAACTCATATTTCATGTCTCAATGCTCCGAAAAGTCTGATAGCCTCTACAGGAGCGCTCGAACTATAAAATGGGGTAACTTTGTCCAGCAAGGATTTAGTTTACTGGATCTCGTGCCCCTTCCCAGACGTTCTTTAAATGTGTTGGGGGATTAAGGAATTATCACAGTCCTTTGCGCATAATTAGTACAACCAGCTAACAACTAGAAGATCTGTGGCTGGAATCCCAAAGATGATACAGTTGATTTTTTACGCTCCCTGCTCAGGGGGAAAAATGGTCCACCACCAAAAAAGAATGGTCTACGATCCACCAGTTATTATGCAAAAAATAGTAATTTAGCTTAAGATTTAATCCAAAAGCGAATGTCAACTTGAGTGTTCTAGAGAACGACATTTAGAAACGACGAATTCTGAAATGGAGTCTACAGACCTCTTGGTATCGCGATTACAGAAAATCACAGTTTATACTTCAAAATTAAAGGTTTACAAGGGAAGCTCTTAACGAATTTCATAGAACATTGTGTGAGTTTTGTGATAAGATTTTGTAATGAAGAGATGTTGACTGTAAATTTTGAATCCGTACTGAAATCACTGTCGAAGTTCATGATCCTCACAACTCTTAATTTCGACATGCTTTATTGTAGAAGGAGTAAATAACGACTTCTGCTTTGATTCTTAAGGAATGAACATAAAAGTTAGACTTCCATGTGGGAAAGGTGTGACTGCGTAGGATTTTGTTAATTAATCAGTTACTACAATTTAAGTCTTTAACTTCTTCCTTCCATTGTAGTTTCCAGAATGCAAGGTCTCAGACTACGTTATAAGGTATTTCTCCCGCCTTCTTCGCATGCCTTCGTGGTATAATGGTCAGCACGCTGAGCGTGTATTGTAGAGGTCCATGGCTCGAATCACGGCGAAGGCTTTGCTCATTTTTCATCTCTCTTGCTTTCAAAAAATACCTAATGTCTGTACAACGTTACCTACATTCAAATTACTTCATCTTATGTTAAGTTAAATAGCAGCAGAGGTTCGTCTGTAGTAAAAGTAGTGTCTTCTATTCATTTAAGAGTAACATAAAAATGTTATTTAAACTTTTTTACGACTTGAGTAATTGCTTAAGACTAAGGCGATAACTCACTTTGCAAACTAGTAGGATCTGCAGGATATAGAAACAAATTTCTAAACATAGCAAAAAACGACAACTACAAAATATTACTCTAAGTGATTGCAAATATTTTGCAGAAAAATGCAAATAAACGGCTTGAATTGCTTTGACAGGGGCAATTCATATTAAATGCTAATATTCACCTGTACGTGAGAAAGTTGTTACAGATCTGCCGACAAAGTGGTAAATAACTTTACCAATATAAAATCTAAACATGAGTCCATCAAATATTAGATCCTTTTCCCAAACTGAAAAACCCTCTTGGGTGGTCAACCATTTTTCATTCCTAAAAGAGGTTTCTTCAACGGTTTCCCAAGCCATCCTTGAACTAAATAAAAGTGTATCCTACAAGGAATACAAATCATCCGAGACACTGGATTGCTGTTACTGAGAAGAAGAGGATTACATACAAGTGGAGAGACTGTTATGAGAAACTGCCTGAAATAAAACAGATCTGAGAAAGGGGAGGGAAAAAATGACCTTCGTATATTTTTATTTTGTGATATTCCTATGGCTTTCACTTACTCTAAAAAATAGCATGGCTATGTTAGTAATTCGTAAAAATTGAATTATTTGCTATTTTGTTTGTTACTCTATCGACTAACACATAGCGAACCGTTTGAAATCAATTATAAGTTATTGCACACAAAACGTAGTTTAAGAAATTAAGCTGCTAATTGAAAAAGCTGCTTGTCTTTGCACAATATCAATTTCAAAATGCAACTGTATTTGAAAACCAAAATTACTGTTTATTGCAGACGAGTCACAATTAATGGGCCAAATGATCACATGCAGTCCTCGAGTCACAGTTAAGGGGGTGAGAGCCGCATGTGGATCATGAACCATAATTCGGCAATATCTGATATATACTTTAATTTTGTCAGTGTTGTAGTAAAGCGGTGTTAAAAATCATTATCAGAAAAATAGGCTATAAGTTAAAGGAAATAATACAACTTAAATACAAATGGTGATACAATTTATATTTTTGGCATTTAGAATAAATTAATTAATAGTACTTAGAATTAATTTAATACTAGCGTGGATACTTAGAATTAAACTAGCACTAGAAATTAGAAGAGATTATTTTTTATTCAAATTCTACGAAAATATCGAAATTATTATTATAAATATAATCAATCACATTAAAATCGGTAAGTTAATTGTGCTTATGTTTTTTAATTAGAATATTTTTTTCAATTTTTAATGTAATCCTTTATATTTGAATCTCATTTTTGTGGACAGTTTTGCTAATTAGCTGTAAATTGCAAATCCTTTTCAAATGGTTGTAGTAAACAAAGACATTTGGCCAAATTTTTTAAACAAAATTTTAATTTTATCTGAAGCTCCAGCTTATTCATATAAATTTTAAAATAATATAAAAATCATTAGTTTAAATATAAAACGTTAAAAAATCTAAAATTTTGCCTCCTTGCATTTTTAATTAACATTTTTATTTTTAGTTTTTTTTATTGTATGTGAAAGATTCCAATATTTGTTGTTTATCTGATTTGCTTTAAATTAAGTGCAATCACTCCTGAGTCGCTTCGCAGAACTAGTTAACTCGCAGATACACATGGCCAACTGCATCAGCATATTATATTCATATAAATGATGTCTGTGGGCATCAGCAATCTGGGGGAAAAATCAAAATTAACAGATTACTTTGATTGATGTGAAGATAAATTACACGTGAGACGGTAATTATACAAGCAAAGAAAACTACGGTGGCTTCTTATTATAAGATAATTATACCTTTTTAATGCATTGAAAAAAACATGGCACATAGATCTATCAGAAAAAAAAAGACATGGTATGTAGATCTCACGTACTTTCCTACTACTCTAAATCAAAATGGAAGACGAGAGGCAAAGAGTGCAGCGACGTGAGATAATTAGGAAACATAACTCGAGTACCATAGGGACTTATTATCCCTGCGATAAAATGAGGTATAAAGGAAGAGCCGCATGAATAATGCGAGAGCATAAGCATCTGATCTGCTTGTTAACATAAGCAAAAACTAAGTGTAACTGCTTGCAGGAATGACAGGTTTTTCACGATAGCGTTCACACCCTTTTAGTTTTAAATTTCAGACGCTTTCGATTGTTTCATTCATTTTCCTAAAAATGCTTTCATATAAATACGAAGATCTGGTCTACAGTTTATGGTATGGCTTGACTCTATGGGTTAGCCAAATGTGGGCAATCAAAATTAATGCTTAGCTTCCGAGCATTAATTTTAGTTCCAAGTATTATAACTACTCTGCTGTTTAAAAGTATGAATTAAAATTTAGAAGCTGAAGCATAGATGGATGAACTTTAAAAATGCATAAGTATAGCTTATAAGCATTTCTTGCAGTATGTTTTAAGCCCGAAAAGTCTATTAGCATGGAAACACGATTTTGTGTTGTTTTACTTTTTATTCGAGTTTGTTGCTATTCGAAAAAGGTACCAGAGAAGTAAGGTATTTCAGATTTAATCTGTCCGTACAATCTAAGCTATTTAAAAACAATAAATGCCATTTGTAATCATACTACTTTTTTACATTTAAATTTGATTGATTTAAATAAAAATGCATTAAACTCCTGATACATCTAATTAAAAACATTCAAAATTTATACAGAATTACGTTATATATTTTTTTCACTTTTCAGATTTCAAATACAGAGAAGATACAGAACGTCCCAAATATAGATTCAATGTGTATTCATCTAATATTCAATAAACTGTTTCGCTATTCCACCTGCGCCATCTCTATTGATATTATCTTCTAATAAACTACATTACTCTTTAAAACAGCTCTTTTGGGAGCTCTTAAAAATCAAAACACTTTCGGTTTTAATTTTTTTTTAAAGTTAGCAATATACTTCTTTCAATAATATTTATAAGGCAAATAATATCTTTCAATATTATTTGCCCTATAAATAATATTGAAAGAAGGTGTGTTAGAAAAGAAAGATTTGCTTGAAGAAAGATATTGTTGCGTGCGTACAGATTCGTTATGGATTGAATCGTTATGGATTGTTCGTTATGGAGTTGTTAAAAAGTTAACAAAAATTTATTCTTTCCACAAGAAATAAGTCAAAATGCTGAAATATTTCTTCAGAGATATTCGCACAATATCACAATAACTCAAACGTTTAGCAAAACTAAATTCAAAACAGATAAACTAATTCTATCTCATTTCAATAACAGCATTAAGTTAACAAACAGCAGTTCGCTTTAAACAGCTACACCTACAACTGAGATGAGGTGTTTAAATTCGGCTTTTATAAGCTTTTAAATTAGCACGAGATCATTCTTTTACTTTCTCGATTTTTCTGGATTACAAAAGCAATTACGAGATATGTATTTATTAAATATTAAATGCACGCGCTCTTGTATTTTTACTTTTCCAGCTCAGCTTTGTCTTACAATTCGCCACGCGCTGCATTGCAAGGGGAAATACAACAATTTTAATTATAATTCTACTAAACTTAGCTATCTAAATACAAAATTCGTAACATTGTCCCCTTCTCAAAGACTGTGACATACCGGGCAGTACAATCCTTGGACAGGAAGCCATACTTACAACTCAATTAAAGCATCAATGCTATAATAAACGTTACAATACAATAACGAACAACGTAAACAATAATTGCAATAAGTAACTTAAAACAAATCAAATATCAATAAACGAATGCACAAATTTACAAGTTAGAAACAAATAGGACCATGGTCTTATAATATTTACGTTATATACACTACGTACTATGGCCATAGTAATGAGCTAACCTGTCGTAATGGACGACTTTAGGCTTAGAGTTCGATGACTTACGGATCCGAACCACGACGTTGTTCAGCCTGTTTAGGACTGTGTAAGGACCATCCCAAGGTGACTATAGTTTAGGAGAAAGTCCTTTTCTACGAGTCGGATTCCATAACCACACCTTGTCTCCTTCTTTGAAACGATATCCAGTAGCTCTCGTGTCGTAGCGGGTCTTCATCCTCTCCGTCGCCAAGTTGACTCGCTCTCGCGTAAAGTTGTGCATCAAACCGGGCCTGGAGATCTTGAATGTATTCCTCAGGCGATGAAGGCGCATCCGGAGGAGGACCAAACAAAAGATCCCATGGCAGACGAAGGTCACGACCGAAGAGCATCTGAGACGGGGAGTAGCCGGTGGTCTCGAGGACAACACTGCGGTAAGCCAATAAAAACAGTGGTAACTTCTTGTCCCAGTCCTGTTGGTTTCTGGAAACCACTAATGAGAGGTTATTGAGGATGGTTCGATTAAAACTCTCTACCATGCCGTCCGATTCGGGATGTAAAGGCGTCGTTTGGGTTTTGTCAATGCCGAGTAGCTTGCAGAGTTCTTTAATTGCAGCCGAGGTAAAATTCCTTTTCTGATCGGAATGTAACTGAAGAGACACTCCGAACTTGGAAATCCAGTGCTGTATCATCATCCCTGCTACTGTGACAGCCTCTTGATCAGGAATAGGATGCGCTTCAGGCCACTTGGTAAAGTAATCAAGGACAACGAGGATGTATTTGTTGCTATCAGCAGTTCGTGGCAGAGGTCCTAAGATGTCAAAGACGATACGTTCAAAAGGTGCTCCTACATTATAACGTTGCAGCTTCCCTCGGCTGCGTTTCGTCGGTTTTTTCCAACTTGCACAGGAATCGCAAGATCGGCACCACTTTTGCACGTAATTCTTTGCATTATTCCAGTAGAAGCGCTCCCGAACTCTCTCCAGGGTCTTCATTATTCCGAAGTGACCTCCTGTATGGCTGCTATGCAGTTTTTTAAGGACATACGGGATTTTGGGAGTAGCAGCTGCCAACGGAATGCCTTTCTATTACCGAATTCGAATTTCCGGTAAAAGACGCCGTTTTGAATACGGTGGGAGTCCCAGAGAAACCAATATTGTTTTGCCGTGGGACTATAGCTCGAACTGTCCTGTCAGGTATGTTTTCTGTTTGAGGTCTCCATTAAATCAATTATGGGTTTAATGTCACGGTCTTCTAGCTGGTCTTTCCTGATTTCCTTGTCACTCCATGGGTCTGGATCAGCCGATGTTGTTGTTGTAATTTGTCGTGTGACTGGATCAAGCAGTTGGTATTTAGCTTCGACCCTGGAACAATATCGACAGTTTCTGGGCAAGGTCTTCTAGACAAGGTGTCAGCGTTTCAGTGCGATGGTCCCTTGCGATGACGGATAGTGATGTCATATTCCTGGAGTCTCTGTATCCACCTGGCTACCTGACCCTCAGGATTCTTGAAATTTAAAAGCCAGGCCAATGATGCATGATCCGTGCGGAGCAGGAATTTTCTGCCGTATAGATAATGATGGAAAATGTTCTACGGCTTTGACTATAGCGAGGAACTCTTTCCTGATGACACAGTAATTCCTATCCAGTTTAGACAGGCACTTGCTCCATTAAGCCACTACAATTTCTTGGCCCTCTATTTCTTGGGACAAAACAGCGCCGACACTTTCATTACTCGCGTCCGCGTCGAGAATAAATGGTCTGTCGAGCTGAGGATACGTCAGGATTGGAGCAGATGTTAAAACTTCCTTCAAGTTCTTAAATGCATCCTCGCATTCTTTTGTCCACACGAACCTTTGCTTGCTTTCTGTCAGCTAGTGAAGGGGTCTTGCGATGGAAGAAAAATCCTTCACGAATCTCCTATAGTAGGTGCAAAGTCCTAGAAAGCTACTCAGCTGGTGGACATTTTCGGGATGTCTCCAGTCTTTTACTGCTGACACTTTTTCAGGATCCGTGCGCACACCTTCAGCAGAGATGAAATGTCCGAGGTAAGTCACTTCCTGTCTGAATAATTTGCATTTAGCGGTACTCAACTTCAGATTGGCTTCTTTCAGTTTCTGAAGCACCTTTCTAAGATTTTCCAGATGTTCTTCGAAACTCTTCCCGACGATGATGATGTCATCCAGGTATATCAGACAGGCTTCGTAGGAAAGACCTTTTAAAACAGTCTCCATTAGGAGTTCGAATGTAGTCGGCGCATTACATAGTCCAAACGGCATCCCCTTGAACTCCCAAAGTCCTTGTCCTGTAGAAAATGCCGTCTTTTCTTTGTAATCAGGATGTATTTCTACATGCCAATATCCACTCTTTAAATCAAGTGTCGAGAACCACTTCCTTCCAGAAAGATTGTCCAGAATGTCGTCAATTCTAGGAAGAGGGTAACTGTCTTTTTTCGTGACTTCGTTCAACCGGCGATAGACAACACAAAATCTGGTTGACCCGTCTTTCTTCTTCACCAGGACGATGGGAGATGCCCAGGGACTTGCTGAAGGCTCGATGACATTGCTTTCTTGCAAGTCCTTTAAGGGGTCAGGTACCCTTTGAGGGTAAAAAAAAATCAAATTTTTTTATTGTTTTATATTAAAGAGGTAACTAATAGGAATATTTTAAAACAAACGGCATAAACAAATTCCCACTAGAACGAAAGTTATCGAGGAAGAACCGCAGCCCAATTTTCAAAAGTCAGGATCGAGACGTTTGTTTACCTTTTTTTGACAGCTGGATATTTATAGCTGCGCTCGTGAAGAGGGCTTATAAACTTCGTTTATAAAAGCAATCTAACATTTTTTTCTTGCAATGGCTTGGAAACAGATATATTTAATAATTATTTAATTCTCACTGGTTTTTCTAGAAGAAGAAAGTAATATATTAACTTTAACTTTCATTCATTCATTCAGTTTGTTTTGCTTGCGAATTATACAGCGTGTGCTGTATTCTGTGAGAGATTTCTCGATATATTTTCTTCATTTAATAATATAATTAAATATTTGTATCGAAAATTCATTCCTAAGATTAAAATGAATAGGATAGAAGGTAGAGTGACGCCAAAACGATCATCTGGCAGTAGAAATAAGAAGAGAAAATTCACTGGGAATATCCACACTCGAAAGCATGTTACATAAATGCAAAACATATTCACCTGGTGCATTTTAAATACATACGCATTACTTTTTTTTTTTGGAAACTAACTTATATTGTCCATTTTTACAACCTGCGTTGTGTAATTTTAAGTAATTTTATTCAATTACCACTCAGTATGAAAAAATTAAACTCCAAATGACTAGCCTGGAAAAAAAGTGAATTCGTGTAAAAATTGTAGATTTTTTGGTCAGTGAGTTAAAGTTTTCGTTTCATATTTTCACGATTGTGTGAACTTATTTTCTTTTTAGATGTTTTTATACTAGTAGTACAATATATAAATAATTATATAATGCATATTTGCATATTTGTCTGATAAAAACATACTTTTATCTTTAAAGTCAATTTTCTCAAAACTATGATTTTACTCACTGCGCGCAGCATTTCTCTGAAACGGCTAATCTAAAGTGCACCAAATTTTATATGGATGTTTATATGCTAGATATGCTTAATATGACGAACCAGAATGTTTCTTATGTAGAAACTTTTAAAATTGTAGCTAATTTATGGCTAAACAATTTGATAAAAATTAAAATTTTGTCTAAAAAAATTATTTTTGTAGGAAAGGAACATTTAAATAAAATAATTCTTCGTCATTTTAAAGATACATTATTTTTCTACCATATGAAAAAAAATTGGTTTCCTCTTATGCTTTATATTGTTCCAATGCTGCGCGCAGTGAATTTCAAAATACTAGCTATAAAAAAAAGACTCTGCATTAAAATATATATTTAAAAGTTTTACTAATGCACATGACTTATTTAGTAATCTTAAATAAATAGCTAAGAGTACCACAATATGTGTTAGAAATTTCATTTTTATGGGACTATTAGTTTTGGAGATACATCACTTGTAATTTGAGTAATTTTTTGACATATTTTACCATTCAAAAGGTACCTGACCCCTTAAAAGTTTTCGTACCTCTTCCTGTTTTGCAATCGGCAGATGTCTTGGATGTTGCTTGATTGGTGGATGATCACCAATATCGATCCTATGTTGAGCCAAACTGGTTCGACCCAGGTCAGGAGACGAGCGGGAGAAAACATCTTGAAGATCTTTAATGACACGTTCGGCAACATTCTTTTTATCAGAGTTTAATTGCGCATTCTGCAATAACTCCGATGTAACGCTCTCTGAAGACACGGTTTCTGGGATGTTACTTTTTCTTTCAACGCTAGTTACTGGAATACATTCTGCAACCACTTCACCTTTCTTAATAACTCTTGCCTTGTTAGTTACATTGGCAACTCTCATCGGGATAACGTCCTCGACAGGTCGACGAGTGCTGAGGCCATTAGTAGTCCTTTACAATTCCTTTGATATCACCTTACGCCATAGCAGAAATTTGTATTTTCGGGTATGAATCCAGAAAATAAAATTTCTGTTCTTGCCGGTAGTGTGATATCGTCTTGAAGTATGATTTTGCGGATAGATTTCACTCCTTCCTCATTAATCCCAAATAAGGTTATGCCCTCAGAGGCAAAATGCAGTTCGTTATTTTTAAAGTCCAAGGAAAAATTATATTTCTTTAAAAAGTCCAAACCAAGTATGCAAGGGTCTGTAATTTCTGCTACATATGCCGTGTGATGGTAAGTGGCACTTTCAAACGTGATGTTAACGTTTAATTTTCCTTCGATTTCGATCTTCTAGCTTGAGATAGTCTGGAGGGTAACACAAGGCAGCGTCCAGATGAGTTTGCTTTTCAATTGTTCAGCCACATCCTTTCGAATGATGGTAACATTGGCTCCTGTACCGATGGCTACATTACAGGAACTCCACTGATGTGTCCCATCATGAAAAGTCCGTTACTGCTGCCACTCACTGCGGAAATCTGAAGTGCTTTAAACTGGGGCTTTTCATTATCTAGCAACCTCTGCCCCGCGAGCTGGCCACAAATTAGTTTCCCTCTTTCTTGATAGGCACGGTTTTAACATCCTTGTCTGTGATGTTCCTCAGTTTCTTTGTATGTGCTCTTCACCACCGTAGTTCCAGCACTTTACGGTCGGTTTCTTGTCACCAATATTCCGTGTGAAGGCATTCACTTTTCTGGTTAAAAAGTCTAGGCGAGCAGACATTTGCTCCGCTGGTTCTTGTATGTGAGCAGCTGTGATTGGGTGGCGGCTTCTACGAATGGCTTGCTGTGCTGCCTTGAATTTCATGGCGTACACTAGAGGGCTTTTCAAGTCATTGACATCAGCCATTCGCAGTGCTTTCTGTAATTCAGGATCCCGGATGCCGTCGATGAAGTACTGCAGGGACAGGATTTCCCTTGTTTCTCTCGCACGCTCCTAAAGACGAGATGGGACAGCCTTTCAACATCTGTGGCGAGCTCCTGGAGTGTTTTGGTGGGCTTCTGTTGACGGGATTTTAATTAAGCCTACTACAGGCTTTTAAACATTTCTCCCCTAAGCGCAGTTCCAGTGCGCCGGATAGAGCGTCGAAGTCTAGTCTCTGGTTTTCTGGAAGAGTCTGCAGGATATCCGCTGCGTCTGCTCTTAGTGAAGCAGTGAGATGACAGGCCTTAACTTGGGAATCCCATCCATTCGCATCTGCAACTATAGAAAATTGTGTTTTATACACTTGCCAGGAGGTCTTCCCATCATATTTCGGTAGCTTCAGAGAGAGGCGAGCAGGCATGGGTAAAAATTTAAAACCATTCGAATTGTTTCCTGCTGTCGCTATGCACTTCTTTAAGGCGTCAACTTCTTTGGCGACGTCAGCAGAAGCCCGGTCATTAATTTGTTGTTCTACGGCACTAACTGTCTCTTCTATTTGTTCTTTCTCAGAAGAAATCCTGTAATCTATTTGTTGTTCCACGGCAGAAACTCTCTCTTCTATTTGTTCCTTGACAGAAGAAACGTTCTTTTCAATTTGTCCAACTTTATTTTCAATGACGTCTATTCTGCCTTCCATACACTCAAATTTGTTTTCTATTATACAGGTAATCTTATCTTTAACAGCTTTAATTTCAGCTTTAACAGATTCTTCCATCTTTTCCTGAACGGCTGTCATCTCTTCTTTAACGGATTCTTGACCAGCTTCCATCTTTTCTTGACCTAGTTTCATCTCCTCTTTAACGGTTTTTTGGCCAGCTTTAATCTTTTCTTTAAGTGCAACAAACGCTGCCATAAACTGCCTTAATTGCTCTTCCATTGCTCTAGTTAAAGGCATTCAATTCCACTCCTAACACCAAGATTTGTTGCGTGCATACGGGTTCGTTATGGATTGAATGCACAAATCGCTAAAAAGTTAACAAAAATTTATTCTTTCCACAAGAAATAAATCAAAATGCTGGAATATTTCTTCAGAGATATTCGCACAATATCACAATATCTCAAACATTTAGCAAAACTCAATTCAAAACAGATAAACTAATTCTATCTCACAACGAAATCGCTACAATCAATAACAGCATTAAGTAAACAAACAGCAGTTTGCTTTAAACAGCTACAACTACAACTGAAATGAAGTGCTTAAATTCGGCTTTTATAAGCTTTTGAATTAGTGCGAGATCATTCTTTTACTTTCTAGATTTTTCTGGATTACAAAAGCAATTACGAGATATTTATTTATTAAATATTAATTGCGCGGGCTCTTGTATTTTTACTTTTCCGGCTCAGCTTTGTCTTACAATTCGTCACGCGCTGCATTGCAAGGGAAAATAAAATAATTTTAATTACAATTATAAATAAATAGCCAAATAAATATGAGATCCGTTACAATATTATTTCAAATAATATCTTTCATTATTGTTTGCCTTAGTATTTTCATTCAAAATGGTGAAAGGAAGATAAAGATTCATATTACTAATTTATATAGTTGAATGATTATACTGCAGATGTAATTTCATTCTTTTCTGCCCCCTTTTTTCTTATGCTTGACTTTTTACAACATTTAATAAAGGTGTGTTACGCCATTAGGTTTGTTATTCTTATCCTGGAAGATTTATTACCTTCATTTTTTGTCAGATGATCCCATATATCCATAGTTATACAATTATATAAAACTTCTTACACAGCCGTTTAGCCTAAGATGAATTTCTTAATCTTTCAAGCATAAGAAAATAGTCGTTAAAACCCTCAATCACTTTTACAATTTATGCTAATTAAAGAAAGAATGAATACTTTAATAAAAATCCGAAGCATTCAAAATACAGTTTTTCAAAACCTTTTTCACAATTTAAGGAAAACGTTTCGTATTTATTCTGATAAAATATTTTCTTTTGCCAAAAAGTATGATAGTTTTCACGCCTCACATTCTCAGTGTGAAGTTTTGGACTTCCACTTGTTGGGAATTAAAGCATCCTTCTCTTGAAGTGTGATGGTCGGCACATCCAGTAAGAAACTACAAAGTCTCATCTTCGATTTTCTGCTAGTTCGCTTCGTTTCATTTAACCCCTTGCGGCAAGTTGTTACGTACACGTGGAAAGAGTTGTACTAAGAGCTTAAGATTGTCTAGAATATCAGTTTGAGAAATTTCTGAGGTAATTGGAAGGCCTACAGTTTGTGATCACTCAAACAGAACAATTACTCAAACATCCTCCACAGAGAGGACCTGAGGGGGGGACACACTGATCGACTTGAAGTTTTCAACAGAACAATGCCTCTCCACTCCCTGCTTCTTGTTATGAAATGGTTTCTACTATTATACGTGTAAAGGAAATTGTGATCACATAGCCCATATCTGAACCCTATAAAAAATTTGAAGGGAATCGTGACTAATATGGTGCGTGTTCATAGTTAGTAGTACATCTGTGTAAAGTACCTAACCACTGATATAGGATTTTAAATACAAAATAGATCTTGTAGTCTTGTAATAGCTTAGTGGTTATATGCCTAAAAGGTATTTGGTGTCATTCTAACAGGAGTGCAAACTTAATACGCTGGAACTGAATGTTGTCTCAATAAAGATGCAACTGCAGTTTAATCAAAAACATAATTTTTGAGAATTATTTCAGAATATTTTCTGAAGCTTCTCATTTTACTCTTGTGATTTTCTTAGTTTGTGTATTGTTTATCTAAAAGAAGTCATATTAGTACGAAATATGTAATCTATGAAAATAAATAAACCTTGTCTTAAAAAATCTGAAATGCATCTTACAGGTGCTTGAAAAACGTCTACCATGATTTTGTAATTTAAATTCTTAGTTCCAGACTCATAATACCACCTACAGTTTCTTTAAATTATGAACAGAAATAAAATGTACCGCTTTCAAATCTGTGGAAAATATTGTAATTAAAAACGGACAAAATATATTCTATGCAAATTTCATAACCGAAATCCTTCAATGACCCACATCATCTATACAAAATCCTCTGCTTATTTGTAAACATGAAAATTATAGCTGAAAATTTCGTGCAGATTTGCGCAGCGAAATCTCTGAAATATTGGAGGTCACCTTGTAAGGTATTTCTTCAGCCTTCTTGGTATGCCTTCGTGGTGTAATTGTCAGCACACTCGGCGAGTATTCGAAAAGTCCTTGGTTCGAGTCCCGGCGTGGGCATTGCTCATTTTTCATCTCCTCCTTCGAAAAAAAAAAACTAATGTCTCTACAAACTAAAAATTTCAAAAAGATTTTTTAACGGTATGATATACATGTTTTCTAATTTCTTTAGCAAGTTTCATTCAGGTTTAAAAATATTACCCTAATTTTGACATTTAAATCGGAACGAGAACTCAAAATTTAAACCAAGTTTTCATCTTTTATTATTGAGGAATTTTAAAATGAGAAATGATTAAAATACTATAGTATTTATGAGAATCCTGAAACTGTCATTAAATTTCTCTTGCAGAGAAAGGCAAACAGTGTCCCACATTAAGATATTTTTTCATAGTTACAGCACTATTTCCATAGATTTAATTAATTAATTAAAATTACTTGAAAATAGTTTTCCAGCGATACAACATTTTTATCTGGAGAGGCTATGTAAAATTTAGATTTTCCGTTTCCCTCTTACATGAACTTTTTATCACACCCAAAGTCTATACTTCTTTAGCAATATTTTTGTTGTGGAGAATATGAATTCAGCACAAACGGTCTAAACGGTTAAGTTTCACTGAGACTTTTAAAAATATTTTGGGTATTTATATTAATATCTTCCGCTGTTTATTTGTCATTTAGCCTATAATCTCTTTCTCTCAGTTAATAATGTTTTCTTTGAATTTCCCGTATTCGTCTTAGGAATCACATCAGTTTTTATCCACCAGTTACGTTCTGCTTTATTTCTAAAAGTGTGTATTGGACTAAAACATTTCGGCTACTAAAGTGGCTAAAAAAATCTCTGAGATCTTAACACGTTTTCAACAATATTTCTAGTATTTGTAATGCACTGATAAATTTAAATTAATTTTTTTTTAATATATGAGAAAATGTTCAGGTGAAATTCTGCGGGTTACTAAAAAGCGTAGCTTATTTTATTTATAATAAGTTCTCTATAATTTGTCATTGTTTCCCACATATTTAAAAACAAGTATTTCTATGAATTTTTTTTTGGCAGAGAAATATTGATCAATCTAAAAAATATGTTTAATGACTGGTTTCTTTTCTTTATATATATATGTATATGGAACAAAAAGACTGATCTCTGAAAAAGTAATCTCTGCTGGTGGTTTCTTTAAGTGCTAATTATGTTTGTTGTGCCAGAAAATAATATATATTCATGCATGTATAACACTAAGACGACAGCAAAGAAATCTTGTTATTTAAGGAAAGTTGCTAATATATCGGGCTAGAATATATTTCTGGGCCGATTTCAGTTTCCATAATACTCACTCGTGTCCTCCTAATGATAAAATGACGAATATTCATAAGCTTAGAATGTAATATCTTCTCTGTTTTTCTTGAATAGCTCTATGTCAAATAATACAAAAATCTGAGATTAAAACGAAGCAATCTCAAAAGACAATATTGTCAAAGAAAATGGAACAGCTTCGAAGCGCAATTTAATTTTTGAATTAATAAAGGGTTACCACCCTTCTTCTGCGTTGGTAATTTATTCATGTCTGTGCGAGAATTCGCCAGGTTCATTGTAGGATCTAGAGCTATTTTATGTAGAGTAGTACAGACAGATCTTACAAGTGGCGCCCGTTTTTTTCCGAACCCATGGGCGACAACGACGCTGCAGTTGAGCTAGCCCCATCGACATCGCAAACTCCACAGGTCCTTGGAAGCATAATGGAAGGTTTCGGCTACCTTGTTGAAACAATGCGGGCCTCGATGAAACCCGCAGTGACATTCGAAGGAAGAACATCGGTCACTACAGGACTTAAAAGAGAAGGGCTAGCTCATAGACCTTTTCCCCCTGAAACAAGCAGTGAGGAGTGATGACGTAGCCAGGATGACACTGAGCGCGGAGATGCAATTCACAACATAGAAATTAGCGTTTTAAATTTGAAGAACCAGCGTTTAAAATAAGCTGTGTGTGAAAGATAGCTACAATTTGGAAGAGACAATGTTACTGCAGTATGCATTTTACATTGAACATTAAAAAATTTAATAGTACTTACTCAATTTTAAAATAACAGACAAAATGCGCT
>KK112484.1:179673-223750 GCA_000611955.2 Stegodyphus mimosarum
ATGAAACTACTTTTAAACGCGCGAAATCAGAGCAGGTGCATAAAAGTGACGTCAGATTACTACCAGTTAACCCCCTCCATGAGGCTCGCGTCGGCGAGGAGTCGAACAAAGGAATGACCCAGCCCTTTCTATTTATCCCTGGGTCACTAGCTTCCTAGAAAAATTCGAGGAGAGGCTTTAAGTTGGTGTAAAGGTACAGGGAAATTTTGTCTAGGGGAGTTAGGCAGCCCCACATATACCTTTGAAAGTTTTGAAGCTGCTCTGGTAAAAGCATTTCCCATGGTTAATGATAGGGCAAAGTTTGAGACCGAATTATACGGAAAATACCAGTTTAAAATTGAAGACCTATTGGACTTTATTTTACCCAAGGTTCAAGTTGCAAGTTTGTTACATGGTAAAAAGCCCGATGCAGAGTTAATTCAAATTATCTTGCCTTGACTACTTAAAGTCCAGGATTATATTGAAGAAAGAAATCCCAGCACTTTAGAACAATTGTTAGAGCTGGCTGTGAAATTCGAAAGCAGGAGATTAGCAGAAAGTACGCGTGAGAGAAGTTTTGGTGAGAGGCCAAACGGATAGCTTTTTAAGCCGTATGCAGAACAAGCAAAGAAATACAATACCGGCAATAAATTTCAAGATAAAGGGAAAGGCGATCGCCAAAATAGGCCGGAAGAATCTAAAAAGGGGGCAGTTAACATGGATTTAAACTAGGATGGGTGGCTCAAAGGAGGATACAGTCATCCCACTCGGATAAAAATCCCTCAAAAGTGCAGTTAAATACGGTAATAAAACATTTGTCCCTACCTGTTATTCATATTCGTTTAAATAAGGTGCCAACAGACGCCTTAGTGGATGCAGGGGCCCAAGCAAACTTCCTCTCGGAATAATTTTTTCGAAGCAATTTTAAAAATTATAGATTATTTAAAATCCAAAATACTAGAGTGATTGCAACGCAGGGCAAACATTGTGCATGTATAGGTAAAGCGACGTTTAATGTGGAGATAAGGAATGAAGTTCAAAAATCAATATTTTTTATTGTACTTTTTGAAGACAGCAGGAGCCCAAATTAATTTTCAGGATGAAACGTTATAACTCCAGAGGACTTCGATTAACGTGGAAGCTGTGGAACCCCCAGAAGTAAACTTGGAACATGTGAAAAACGAAGACAGAAGAAAATTACAAGAGTTGGTAAGAAGTTTTTCCAATTCGTTTTCAGAAACGCCTGGCCTCACTCAGACAGCGCACCATGAAATTAAGTTAAAAAGTGAGGAGCCCGTGAAGGCCAGGCCATATAGATATGACCGCGTAAAAGAAAAGATCCTTGAGGAGCATATTCAGCGCATGCTCAAAAATAATATCATTAAACCGATAAGCAGACCTTATGGAAACCCAGTAATGCTTTGCAGAAAAACAAATATCTGCCTCCCTCAAATCTTAAGACCTGGAGACTAGCAATAGATTACTGGAAATTAAACAGTTTACTAAGTACTCTGTTTGCTCCCTGCCTATTATTGAGGAAGTGATACGAAATATTAAGTCAACTAAGTACGTGGCCACGATAGATCTCACAATCAAGGTATTTTCAGATAGCGATGAAACCGGAGGATGTGCCAAATACAGCATTCATCATGAAATCAGGCACTTACGCTTTTCTCAGAATGCCTGTCGGCTTATATGGAGCCCTGGCGACTTTCCAGCGAACGATGGATATCATTTTAAGACAAGTCTTCGGTAAATCCGCGTTTATTTATCTCTCCGACATTATTGTCTCAAGCGAAAATATTGAGGCACACATTAAAGATTTAAATGAAGTTTTTACATTGTTAAGAGATGCAGGCCTAAAAAGTAAATGCTAGTAAGTGTAAATTCGCGACAGAAGAACTCAAGTACTTAGACAATAAGATTTCAGAACCGGGAATAAAAAGGAGGACCTCGAACGTAATCGCAATAAAGAATTACCCACCGCCCAACACGACGAAAAAACGTTCTTCTCTCTTAGGTATGTGTTTTTATTATAGAACATTTATAAAAGATTTTGCACAGATAGCCGAATCGCTGTTACAACGGAAAAGAAAGAAAGTCAGATTTGCGTGGACAGTTGAGCCTAACACCGCGTTTGAGAGGCTAAAAACTGCATTAATTCAAGCGCCGGTTTTAAAATTTTCGGAGGGGGACGAAAATTTCTAAATTTCGGCCGATGCTTCAGATTTTACTATAGGTGCGGTTTTGGCCCCGAGTCAGCAGCCCGTGGCGTATTTTTCAGAAGCTTTAAACCAAACACAGCGTAACTACACGGCAGCGGAAAGAGAAACTTTGGCCGTACGTTTAACGGTGCAGAAGTTTAGAGTTTATTTCGGTAAGGCATTTATCCCAGATAAAATTAGACGAAGAAGAAAAAGAAATAAAATGTGCTATATCTGTATTAACATCAAGAGTATTGGATTCCCGGGAAACATTTATTTCTGCATTAAAAACTGATCCAGAGTATAGGCATATTTATGCATACTTGCAAGATCTGGATAATTTTGAACATCCGAATATAGTGGCCATAAGGAATAGAGCAGCAAACTATGAAATAGTCGATAAATTATTATTTGATACTAAAACAACAAATGAGAATAGTGAAATAAGGCCAGTCATTCCAGCCAGGTTGTTACTTAATATTTTAGAGGAAATACACGATGCTCCAACTGCCGGTCATTTAGGAATTCGAAAAACGGTGCAAAGAGTGCGCGAGGCGGTTTTTTTCCCGCAAATTCAAAGAGTGGTAATGGAGTATGTCAGGTTCTGCCACACATGTAGTTACGATAGTTACATTAGTTAACGATGTAAATTATAGCCCGGCCGGGTACCTAAATGGCATAAGAGCTACTTTTGCAAATGAAACTATTGGGATAAACTTATTGGGTCCGTTTCCAAAAAGTGAAAGTAAGAGAAATAGATATTTACTAGTTATGGTCGATCATTTTTCAAGGTGGATAGAAATAGTCCCCCTTAAAAGAGACTCAGCGAAATTTGTAGCCGATTTGTTTCTAAATAGATACATTCTAAAATATGGTGCACCGCTTAGGGTAATATTCGATAATGTCCTCCAATTTATTAGCCACATTTTCGGGGAGTTATGTGCAGGACTTGGCATCCGCCACCTTAGTTATGTAAAAACGCATCACCGACGCTGGGATGACTATGTAAATGAATTGGCGTATGCCGTCAGAACGGCCAGGTACGATACCACGAGAAAGACATTTTGTGAATTATTTTTGGGGAGGAAAATAATTACCCCATTTAACAAACTGTTCTTTGCCCAGAAAAGGGAGGCAGAATTTAAACTAAATGATATTCAGAAATTAATGAAGGATGCTATTAAGAATTCAGACTTAACAAGAGAAAAGCAAGAATTATATTACATTAAGAAAAGAAGAGATATTAATTTTAAAATAGCAGATAAAGTACTCAGAAGGAAGCATACATTGTCTTTCGCCGTTAGAGAAAGTGTCCACATTTTCCCCGAGATTTGAAGGCTATGATAGAACGTATTTGTGGTTCCGTATTATATTTAAAAAGAAGTAAAGAAGCCGATATTACTGCCAATGCGGATCAAGTTAAAAAATATTATGATCGTAATGAGATCGCTATTTTTAAAGGTGTTTTACAAGGAGCATCAAACACAGAGGAAGGGCCCTCAGCATCAAAACTGGTTCTACCAGGAAAGAAAAAGAAAGAATCCAAAGTCGGGGAACCAGAAGGGAAAAAATGTCGATTTGATGAGCCAAAATGTATGAAACGGAAATTGGAACCAGTGCAAGAGAAGAACAAGTGTCGGGAAAAGGAAGGGGAAAACTAAACCTATCAGGGATCGTATTCTCTTTTATTTGTTTGGCGAACATAACTTGTCCTGATTGGACAGTGAGTTGACTGCAAACTATGTCCTATGGAATAGCAAAGACGACAAGGTGAGAAGTGTTAAAATTACCCTTTATTTTTTTCACATTTCACAGTCGCTCCCGCACTCCGGGATACAAAGACCAACCACTTGTGGTCTGAATGTAAAAATATAAGACTACTAACTAACTAAAATTTAAATAAGAGCTAACTTTTAATATTTTACCCAGAAGACTAACACTAAGACTGGCCTTTTAAATTACTACGTCTGTAGTACGCAAACTGCGGAAAACTACAATACGTCTTTAGTTTTCAAGATGATTAAAACCTCTGGCCTTAAGGCGGACAGTAACTGATAGCAAGCTCGTGTGAAGACTCGTGGCAAGATGGCTCACTATCCCTCCTATCATCTACTACGCTCCTTAAATACTTAAGCGTTAGCAAGTACAATTTGCATAAACATATTCACGGGTTAATTCTGGCCGTAAGTGGAAAATAAGCGATGATAGTAAAGTTTTAAAGTAAAATAAACGTTAGTCAAACTTAAGATCCTTACAAACCCAGCACAAGATCTACCAACAGACGAATGAAGAGGAAATGCAACTAAGACATCAGAAGTTACGAAGTCAACCACGAAGAAACGAAGGCAAGGACAAGATAACAACGCAAGTCCCACAGAGGAAACGCCATTTAGAAGAGGAGCCTTTGAGGAGAAAGAAGTTATTAAGGAACCGAGAAGATCCCAACATTGACCGGCCAAGAAGTCTTCGGTCAGTCCAGGGAGGTTCTCCAATATCCGGCAAGCGTCTAGCTCAGGCGGAAGCGGATCAACGGCAGAAAAAAGCGGTATGGGACAGAGGTTTGAAAAGAAAACACGCTGCTACGAAGAGCAATAATAGTTCCCAGCTTCGGCAGAGAATCCGAGTTAGACAGTTGAACCAAGTCCTTTCCTGGAAGGAATTCATAAACAAGAGGATGACGAAATTTGCCAAGCAAAAGATAAGTCAAAATTGTTCTATTTAAAATTATTTTAAAACTAAAACGAAGTGGGTTGAAAACATTTATTTCAGTTTTGCCTTGGGAAGAGGACAATGTTCATTTAACTAAGCAAGAAGCTTTTCTATTCTTTTGTATTAAGCAAGAAGTTTTTCTCTTCTTTTGTATAAAGCAAGAAACTTTAGCAATCTTGACGGATTTAGAACGAAATGTTAACTTTGGTCTTATAGACTGTTGCAGGTGTAATTTAAAGAAAACGAACTTCGTTACTCAAACTTTTAGGAATTTGTTTCATGTAATTAATTTGAGGTTATTTTCAGTTGAGTAAAGTAAGAATTTGTTTATGTAAGAATGTTTGAATTCTTAAATACTTAAAGTATTTTGCGTTCTTGAAATATGTGCTTTGAATGGAAGAGTAGTCTAAGTTAAGACACAAGAGAAGACGTTAAGAGACGTTATAGTTTCGTTTGATGTTAAGTCGCTGTTTACTAATATTCCAATCGAAGGTGCGCTAAAATGCCTTGAAACTAGACTTCGAGAATTCCATTTCTCACATATTGAAACTGAAGAGTTAATTTCCCTCACTAAAGTCTCTGTGAGTCAAACTCACTTTGTTTTCCAAAATGAATATTTTCGCCAAATTGAAGGACTAGCTATCCCCTCAGTCTTGTACTTGCTGACATTTACATGCACTATTTTGAGGTCAAATTATTTGAAAAACTGTCTTTTCGTCTGTGGATTCGCTACGTGGACGACACTTTCACTCTTTTGAGACTGAATCTGATAATACACTTCTTTTCCTTGATATAGTGCGCAATGGATCTAATTTCAGCACAACTGTTTACAGTATACCCTTTTCTGTTTGTTTACTTACCCATGCTAAGTCATGTCACCCGGCTAAGCAAAAAAGTGGCTTCTTTTTACTATTATGTATTTCGAGATCCCAAAGTTTGTTCCTCAGAATCTCTTCTTGCTAACGAACTCAACTATTTAAGATCTGTTGCCCTTAGCCGTGGATTTTCTCCCGTAGTCATTGATGAAGCTGTTCTCAAGTTCTCATCATGCCATCTAAGAACACATTCTGATGTCAGAAATAACATTAATAACCTTGCTGTGCTTCCATTTCATCCTACTATCAGTTGCAAAATTGCACGGATTTTAAACAAGTTTCATTTGCATATTGTTTTCTCGCCTATAAATAAAATCCGAGGCTCGGTTCATAAAGATTCTATTTCTGACTTTAATTCGTGAGGAATTTATAGCGTATCATGTCAGCGTGGCTTAAGTTATATTGGCCAAACGAAAAGAGCATTAAAGTTTCGCATAAAGGAACATGAATCTTACGTAAGAAAAGGAGAAATTAACAAATCCTCAATAGCTAATCGTAGTTGGAAATTCAATCATAAGTTTGATTTGGGTTCTGCTAAAATTATCCAGAAAGCTGGTTCTATTAGGGAATTGGATTTTCTTGAAGCTTCTCACATTCACAAAAATTTATCCTGTTTAGTCAATGACTTTAATTCCAATCCAGTCTTGCCTAATGCCTTTAAAATTCTACTAACTTAACCCTGCATTTTTTGTTATTATTTCTGCCGACAGATGGCGCTATCGGCATGTAAGGTATAAATATGATCGAGACTCGCTTTCTCGATTTGTAGAAGTTTTTGCTCCTGATGAAGGGGGACTCGTTTTGCCCTCGAAATCGATTGAGATTTTACAAAATTTAAGCCGAATACAAGGTTGTCGATTTGTCTGTCCTAGTAGTCTAAGTTACTTGTGAAATGTACTAGAAAAAAGTAAAAACTGATTGAGAATGAATGTAAAGTAAAGTGTTAGGCTCTCCAGTCCATACTCTATATTAATTTTCACTAGCGTTAGCACCTCAGGCTGAGATTTGATTGTAAGGTGTTTCTCTAGGTCTAGTGAGTCTAATTCTACTAAGTAGATGTGGATTAGTTGGTAGAAATTGTACTCATTTAAAATAGAGCGCGCTCGCATTTGCAGAACAAAATGCTCAATGCGCAAGGGGGAATCTTAATATGGGTAGAAAGACTGTATGTATCTGACTGAGCAAATGTATCCCCATGTAGAAAACGTTTGAACTGTTTAAAATGTTAAAAGTAGTGGAATTGTAAATTATGTGAAAAAAGGTCTAAGCTATTTTCCTTCCAGGTACCTGGAAGGAGACAAGACCACAAAGTGGAAAAGAACAATTGTATATTTGTGCAACATTTAGCATCTGTAAAATCTTAAATTTAGGCAAAAATGTAGTTTAAGGTTGTAAAGGTGGACTTTCATTTAGATTTAGATTTAGAATTTAAATACCTTATCCAGGCTTTCAAAGCCTTACTATGCGATAGTTGAATTCTGGCGAGGGAAGATGTAGGGTTTTGCTTATTTCGCATAATAAATTTATTTTAAGTTTGATACCTTTTCTGAACCTCTCAACTTCTCCTTGTATTTTCTTGCCAGGATGTAAATTTAAAATTAAGTGAAATGAATATTTAAACGGGTAAAACACTGAGTTTATTCAGAGCTTGTTTTCGCTATCCAGCGCACGTTTCGTTGCTATCTCGCTGTTACGCTAGAAAGCCTTTTGGCCATTTCGGATTATCAATATGCCTGTTAGGTTTTTGAGAGCCAACCTGTTAGGTGTAAATTCGCGTGCCAGCCCTATTCTATTTTAGATTCGACTTTAATTATATTCTACATTTAAGTTTCGCACCGCAAGCTGAGGGTGCTTTGTAACGCACGAAGATCGTGCCTTTCTGTTAAACTTGGAATTAATAAAGGGTTACTTTTCACCCTTCTTCTGTGCTGGTAATTTATTCACGTCTGCGCGAGAATTCACCAGGTTCGTTGTAGGATCTAGAGCTATTTTATGTGGAGTAGTAGAGGCAGATCTTACAAGTTTGTTTTACAAAAAAAATCCGAATGCAGAAACAAGACAATTATGTAATCCGGATACCATTGCTCATTTTCAGTGGAGTAAAAATGGACTGCACTTATTAATGACTCCTGAGATTCAACCTTGAAAAAGAAAGCAATTCTTCAAATATGTAAAGAGAAGAATTTACGTAGAATTTTTATTCGCTAAACAATAGAAAATAGAAATACAATTTAAGGAAAATAAAAAGCTTTCTTTATGATATAATTTTGGCATTTCTAAAATGTACTGTACATTAATATTAAATTATGAAGAATATGTAATATTTTTCAGCTTGTATTGAATCAAATAATTACTCAGTTTTCTAATGAAAAAAGAAATTGAAATACTGATGAAACTTGCAGTCGTAAAAGTTGAATCTTAATACTCATAAACGAAAGAATTACAAATAAATATAATAAATTCCAGAAATATGAGTGCATATTTCTGGAAGAACTTCGAACTAAATTTATTACCTTACCTGATAAAATATGGTGTGCAATATGCTTATAACTATAAAGAAGGAACTATTAAGTATAGAGATTTCTTCTGTTTATTAATAGGTAAAAATAAAGTAACTACAAGGGAGTTTAAGATTTATAGACCATCCAATTATTTTCAGGCTTTAAAACTTTAACATGTCCATACGTCGCATAAAAACTGGAAATTAAAGAATTTAGCATTATAAGAGATAAATCAGTTGTCCTGTAAAAGTTGAAAAACGCAGCTGACATACGGATAAACATTTACTAGATTTGGAAATAACCAACGAATAGGCTATGTTTTTTAAAACAATTTGCATTTTACTTACGAATTACTTAATAAGATTACAACTCAGGATTTTCAAAGCTGTTGGGAGGTTGAAAGAAAAAAGGTACTTTTCAGTGCTATATTCCAACTCACTCTAAATCCGCTGTTCAATTTCATAAAACAGTCTGTCTCTTAATACTTCGCTTGCTGACCGAACTGTTTGCTTCAGCAAACGATGACATAGGGAAAGCACAGAAGATCAAACAATTTTTAATACTTGCTAACAGAATATGAAGCTACCCTAGAGACACTAACGGCTCTTGCTGAGTGCTCTTTTTTGTGCCACCACTAAAGCGTCCTTTGTTTGCTGTCGGGTACTTTTACCGTTAATCCATTTGCTCGATCGATAGTGAGAAGAGAGAGAATAAGAACATATTTGCTCATTGGTGACGCCTGAGCAGCTACACCCTACCCTTGCGATCATTAAGTATATGATCAAGGCATCTTCCTGTAAAACAAATTGCTGGAGACGAGGCAATTAATTAAATGAAGGGCCTTAATAAACCTGTTGACTAAGTTTCTTTTTGTGTCTGATATTAAGTTTCTCTGCTCCTTCTTGTAGCTGAGTGAGATTTGTACCCCATGAAAAGTACTCATCTTGAGATCTTAATGAGATTAATTAATTTAATGAAAATGGCTACAGAATTGTTTCAAGATCAAAATAAATGCAGTTGATTTCCCAACTTGAACAAGGTCTTGCAGTAATGTGTTTTATTATAATCTTTCTTAGTGTTTGCTTTCTCAATATGAAGATTAATGATATTTAAAATTGAAGAAGTTTTCTCACTTGTAAACACTTGGCAAAATTAAATTCTAAAATTTGAAAGAATTATACTTTAGACATTGTGACACATTTCAATGTGCTGCTTAACCTATGCAATAAGAATTGAAATAATTACTGAAAGTACGTACTTTTGTATAATCCCCTTTTTCATCATAAATGTTTATTTTTTCCCTGTCTAATGTTGATCTAAGCAACAGCTTACGATCACCAAGCACTTTGTTTCTCTTTGTTCTGTTTGCCCTCGGCAAGAATTTAAGTAAACCATTCAGTTTCCTTCTTAGCTTTCGAAATGTTAATATTTTTTTTCTTCAAATATCACATCGATTAGCTAACATAACATGATTTTAAGACAATTTGATGTTTATTTATATATTTTAAGGAATTATAAGAATAACTAAAATGGGAATAAACCTTTCATCATCTCAAACAAATAAGTATAATTAGATTTCTTCAAACATTTAATTAAAATACAGATTAATTAAAGGCTCATAACCGAATAGGAAAGAGAATTAACATTTTTTCACTATTACTAATAAAATATTACTTCTGAAACTTCGTTAATGGTCTGTAATATTACTAACGATATCAGAGAGGAATCAGAGATTTTAATCTGAAATAAATGTAATATCCGAAATGCATTAAAAAGCATAAGCGTTGAGTCGAGACACTTGGTTTTGATAGCAAAGTAATTGTCTTATACTTTATCATTATTTTGAGTACGTGCTTTGAAATTAGTAGCATAAATTTGCGGTCGCGTGATAACACTTGCTTAACAGCCTGTTTAGAAGATTTCCGATATAGTCAGATTTTCAAACGTATTAAGATGGATAATTTTATACGTAATCCATCAAGCAAGCAGTTTTCCCCGTCCTACACCGCTCATATTAAAATTCGATTTCTCTATTATGTAGTGGCTGGAAAAACAATTTCAGACAATTTTATCCTCAGATTTAAGACAATATACATATCCTTCTTCTCCCAAACGCTGCGTTAGTATTACCAAGATATAAGAGGGAGATTAATTTTGAGCATCACATATCGTGATATGCGAAAATAAATGCTTTTTACAAAAGAGTTTTATAAATTATATGTAAAACATTATTCATAACACTTAATTTATACCTAACAATCAGATTTCATTCACACCTCATAAATTAAAATTATAGTAATAATAGTAACACCGTATTTTTAATGCTCAATTTTCTGTTGTGCTAAATATGATCATACACATAGCTAATAAATTCTTTACAATATTATTATTATACGTAGATTAAAATAATGGCAATATTGTACGCTTTTTAATACCGACAGTTTTCTGTCGTTGTATATGGGATAACATACATAACCGACAATTTTTTATAACATTATTCTGAAAGTGATGATTCTGATTTTAAAAGAGTAAATAAAAAATGAAAGTCCATTTCATTTTAAGAAAATGAAAATCTTTGATAGGACTTCACCAAAGACATAAGAATAAATAAAATGGCAGCGAAGACTGGTGGCTTAAAATGACTTATTTCTCCCGAAGACTTCGGATTAAAAACATAATATGGCTTATCGAAGTCCATTTAAGATACCATCATGATGAGCATTTTAGTAATTCCTCAAATGTTGCAACATTTACTGCACTGTAAAAAAAAAAAAACCCTAAGTTTACAGACAAAAGTCGTGTATAGTTACAGAATTGCGAACGTTTACGAAGGAAATGCCTGCAACGTATACAGAACCGCAATGAGCTGTAAACTTACAGGAATTTTTCGAGAAGTTTTGGTTTGAATTTGTCCGTAACGTCTGATCACGTGGTTTAGAAACGGAGACGAAGCTGACCAATCAGGGAGAGTTGAATGACGCCACAGCAAAAAAATGGCTGACGCTTGTCTCGAGGTAAGTTCGAACTTTAATCAGTGTTTGACGAGCATTTTATGTAATGTATTTGCTATGTTCTTTACACTACCTATAATCAAATTATATTAATGTTTATTTTTTAGTTCTAGTACGCCTAAATAAACCTGTGTTCAACTTTTGTTGTTAGTTCAAATTACAAAGCTTATGTACCATTTAGTAAAACAACAGCAACTTTTATTCATTACAAGTACAAATCTGACGTCTATGAAAGTGTATGCAATTAAGCTGCTCTTATTTCGAAACAGAGTAAATTTGTTACTTGTGTTAAATACTAACTGTGTATAGTCTAATAATTTCTCATGTTAAGCATTTATGTACGTTTTAAAACATATCGCTTTAGAAGCTTCCTATTTTTCATTCTATGGACAGAAGAAACTTTACTATTCCATACATGTTATCATTAATCCCAGAGGGAACTGTGTTAGAATATTTTTCATAGCATTATTACACCATGTATGTTATTATTAATCTCAACGGAAAAGAGAAAATGAATGTAAAATTCAAAAAAAAAAAAAAATCGGGAAAATTACTTTACTGTAGCATAAACTAAAAATGGGATATTATTTCATTAATGCATGTGATAAGTTTCGGCATAAATGATTATGTAATCGGATAGCAACTACACATTTGTAATTTGTAAAAGCATTCAGTGTAGATTTTATTTTTTGTGTTAAGATAGTTTTAATCCAGGACAATCTTGTTTACTAACTTATAATGCAACTATTAAGTTACATTATAACCAGCACTAATAAAAGACAATAATCGAAATGCTATAACTTGGGCTTATTTTTAACTACGATGAACTACGTACATTGTGGAAAAAAAATTCTATATGAAAAGAAGAGTATGATTAAATTTTATTATTTTTTTCCTTTATGTTTACATCAGATTGTTGAAAAGTAAAATAATAATAAAATGTCACAACATTCATTCGAGTACTTAAAATGTAAATTTACATATGGAAAAGCTATTAATTTTGTATTGTAAAGTAAATTCATTGCTATTTAATAAAATGCATTTGCTAATACGTGATAGTTATATCATTTGATATAAATCATGGAAAATCAAGTAATGATACATCAGCTGCATATAGTAATTTGAATATTCAGCTTAACGCTTAATTTCTTCGATATCCGAGATCACATGTATTCAAGAATAATTCTTTTGTTTTATTTTTTCATTTAAAAATCTCTTTTTCGTATATTTTAATGTGAATCACTTTCAAAATTATCCTCATATCCTATTCTGTTTATTATGTTTGAAACTCCTATTACATTAAAAATGTGTTCAAAAATAATTTATCGCTAAATCTTTGAAGAACGTTTTATTTCTTCTTTTAACAAAGAGTATGAATTTGAATTGCGGTTAGTTTTAAGTAATTGTTGGTTGCATTTTCAAGAGCTACTTGATGAAATTAAACAAATTCGTTCAGATTGTTTGTATCTATGAGTTTACCTTAAAAACCTAAACATTTCATTCTAATTTTTTTATATGTATATATTTTAAGAATGAATAAAAATTACAAATTCACTATCCAATGATACTGAGTAATATAAGTCGTTGATATAGCCAAACTTGAAATTACCCATTTTAATACCACATTAAATAAGTCATTGCTTAGTTTCGGGCGTCAGATTTCTTTGGCATTAAGAGTGTCCTAGATTTAATAAATCTAAGGGTGAATGTAAAATCAGAGACTGGATTTCATAGTTCTTAAAATAATATTTCTTAAAATTATAAATTTTGCTGGTGCAAAAGTTATGCAACTCCATGCAAACATATGCTTAGAGTATTTGAACTAGTTTTAAAAAATAACAGGAGTTTTAAATGTAATGGAGTACATCGTAAAGGCTGTTTTTCATAAATTAAAACTTTTTAGCATTTAAAATAGCTTCCTGTAAGTTACAGCTAAATGAATGACTCTTAAGCATAAAAAATATGAAATTTTTGTTTAAACTTTTTAAATAACAGTGCCAGAAAAATATACTTTTTTAAATGATTTTAATATATGTAAACCATTGTTTGAAGTACAGAAAAATCTTCCTCGGCAACTGTACCTCTGTAAGTGAGTATGCTAAGTGTTCTGGTAATACAAACATTGATATTGAATATCACTGAAAATCATGCTTTGTGAAGTAATCACCTCCTTAAATAGAAAAATTTTACAGAACAATGGATGATTATATAGAGGTTTCACTGTATATTTATACCTAAGTATATCATATAGCTGTTAGATGTCAGTGCAATTAAAGTCAATAAGTTTTCGGATTCTGATTTTGTGCCTTGTCTTTCATGATGTAATATTTTTCTTGCAACTGTGTTAAGTTAGTGTCATAAGTGACACTTAATACAATCAGGCATCATCTGTTCTTGTTGTAAAAAGTAATTGTAATTAGTAAACAGCTGAATATCTATAAAACTAAAGATGTCACTCTGTGTAAAAAAAATACAAGTATTAAAATGTCTATGAGAGGAACATTTAAAATATTATATCTGCAGTTTTGATCCAATTTAACGCATTTTGAGAATTTTTTAATGTTGATCATCAAGCTTAAAGCATACAGCTGAAATTACCAGTATAAACCCATAATTTAATTAATTTTCCTGTTTCATATTATTTGATTAGGTATCACAACACGGTGTTTCTCAATTTTTTTCCAAATACAGATTTTGTTTATAAATTATATTTTTTGAATCACCTTGCGGTTCCTTTCGAAAGAAATTTTTTTATCATATGTTACTACTAGTACACTTATATTTTTAATACACTATTAAAATTTGTTATATTTTATATTGGTATTAAGTTCATAGAAGAAAATTTATATTTGCTTCTAATCAGTTTTGATTTTTGCATGGCTCTATGTTTGGATGTATGATGATAAGAAGTACCACAGTCATAGTACTATAAATCCCTTTTATTGCTAAGACTGAGTGAGAAGTCTGTAAGTCGGGTAACGAATAATAAATTTCCTAAAATGTCAGTCTTAGAGAAAAAAGTGGCAGATGATTATCATATGTAATTTCTAAACTGAGATTTTTAGCTAAATTTTTAATCTTTAATTAATTTATTTATTTATTTTAACCCAAAGGGGCAATTTGCCCAGAAGAACTATTAATTTCGTTTTGGCATTTTGCATCGATTCACTACATGCGTTGTTTCACTTTTCAAATTGTTGCCACCAAATACCATTGCCCTGTATTATATTTAAAGAAATAAAATAATGAAGAATCTGCATAAATGTATATATGCTTCTTGCATTGTGATAACACAACGGTACCTAGAGCCATCAAATTTTGAATAATGTGATCCTCCTGCGAATCTGGGCGTCTATTTGGAATTTGTTTTATTATCGATTTCATATTTTGTAAAAACTTAACAAATTTTTGATTAGCAAGCTCAAGGATTTCGAAGCGAGCAATAGCAACATTGTACAGAAAAAAAAATTTATCTCCAGCGCACGAGACTGTGTATCGGAAATTTTAAAGATATGCTCATTTTAAAATTATTTTGCGGTATTGCTCTTGAACTGAATTTTATGGTTTAAGTGCGAAGAACATGATAATTAATAAATAAAGGTAACACACAAAATGTTTAAAAAGAGCCCCTTTGGACATAATTTAAAATCTGAAACCTCTCAGATTTTTCATTTCTAGACTTTTTTTTTTGTCTGTTTTGGAAAGTTAGGAGGACCACAAGGGCAAGCAAGGATTCATAGATTGAGAAATGCTGCCTTAAAACATTTCAATTTCTAAAGAAATTATTTAAAAAAAATCTGATCATTATTATAACTACTTCACAGATTTATTTTATATTACAGATAAATGCAGTAAATATCTAATAAACCTCAAATTATTTTCTGCAAAATGAATTATTTAAATTTGTACTGCGTTAGCTTCAAAAGTCGCGTGATACGGGCAATCTATATCTCATATTATGATTTCATGAAAGGACCCATATGGATCTTATTTTGTAATTTAATTATTTAATTTTTAAAAGAGATTTAAATCATTTGAAAAATGTGCAAGTATACTTGCAAGTGTAATTATTATGAAGAGATGCTGAATTGAAATGTGACGTAAGAAATTTAGAATATATTATCATGTACTTTTAAAGAATGGGATTTTTTTCTTTATTTAGGAGCCATGCATTGGATCATAAAAGGAGGACTGTTCCTTCACATCTGTGATTAATTAAAAAGAAACAGAAGAATAATGAAGAAATCAAATAAATAAAAATTAACTCATTTTTGTTTCCATGTTCTGGGTATTAGAATAAATAATTTTCTTTCAGAGTGTCCCCTTAATGTAATAAAGAATATTTTTGATATATTTACAAATCAAAAAGCTTTTTGAAAATGCATGCAAAAGACTCATGTTCAAGATCTGCAATACTATTATTCCCTTTTAAAATGCTTCTGTATAAGTTCTAAATGAAGGTAATGAAAATAAGTTTAAAATTGCTCAAAACATTATGTTAAAGATTCATGAGTTACTTAGTATTTTGATAAATCGATTTTTTTGGGGGGGGGTGAAAAATATATTGGTGAGTAAGGGATTATGTAATGTGATATTGAAACTTCAAAATGGTATGATTTTAAGGAATAATCCTTTTTAAAAAAAGGTAAGTGTTTAGAAAATCTTGTTTTTCAAACAAAATTAAGTGTTTTGTACGGCATGCAATGTAAAAACTGACTTTTATTCATTTTTTCCTTTTACGTCAAAGGACAAGAAGTCTTTGTTTTATATATAAAATTTGAGGAACTTAAAAAAAGGTTGATAAAATGAGTAGAAACTTTGAAGGAGACAGCAAACAAATTATATAGTTACTATGATAAAATGAAAGTCACTCGTAATTCAGCATATAAAAATACATGCATAAATGGTTCACAAAACAAATTTTTCCCCTTTGCTATTTGATTTTACTGCTAGAATATTTATCTATGAATATATAAGAAAAAAATCACCAAGTATTATATATATCGGGTTCTCAACCAGAGGAGAATGTGGTCTGCCTTTTATTTACATGCTAATTATTTAGTTTATGAATACAAGCTACTTTTATTCCAGTTTTGGTATATATCAACATTTTCTCTAAGTTTTTTTTGTTGCTTAATTTATAAAAATGTTAAAATACACTCACGTTTGTGAAAATTGCAACACCAAGAAGGAATCGTCATAATTGAATGCAATTTAATACACAGTTGAGTGGTAGTGGTACAAATAAATGATTAAATGTTCAAAGCAAACACACAAGAACAAGAGATCAGAATCAGTATTTTGTGTGGCCACCACGCGCCGCAATAAGTGCTGCTACAAGACGTGGCATGGAGTCAAACAAAGTTTGAATGTCTGACTGAGGAAGAGCATTCCATATCGTTTGTACGCGTACCCAAAGTTCGTCTGCAGACGCAACAGGACGAGGATCACGAGCAAGACGCCGACCAATGACATCCCACACATGTTCAATTGGCGACATATCCGGGGAACACGCAGGCCAAGGAAGAAGCTGTACCTGCTGCGCTGCAAAGAAGGATTTAACAATCCGAGCAGTATGAGGGCGGGCATTGTCCTGTTGAAATACAGCGCCTGGCAAGCTTTGAAGGAAGGGAACAGCTTCGGGCTGTAGAACTTCACGGATATACCGGTTGCTGTTCAGATTGCCCACAATTCGTAGCAATTGAGATCGTCTATGATATGCTATGGCGCCCCAGACCATAACTCCGGGTGTTCGTCCACTGTGGCGTTCGATAATGCACTCCGGAAGGTGGCGTTCACCGGCATAGCGTCTGACACGAATGCGGCCATCATGGTACCACAAATTAAAGCGGGATTCGTCAGAAAACACGACATGCTGCCAATCAGCACGCCAGTCTCTATGCTGATTGGCCCATTGTAGCCGCAGGCGGCGATGGTCGTGCGTTAGGGGGATCCTGTATAAAGGAGTCCGTGCGCGCAGTCCACACTGCAGCAGACGTCTACGAATTGATGAAGCACACAATGAAACACCTGTAGCTATTGACCACAGTGCTGCCAATTGTCTAGAGGAAGCTGTACGGTCCGTCCGCGCCATGCGGACCAGGTGTCTATCATCGCGAGCTGACGTCACATTTCGGGGTCCACTCCCGGATTTCCGAGTTGTCCGACACTCGTCCGTCCACTGCTTCCAAACGCGCATCACTGTGCTGCTGTTACGCTGCACACGAGAGGCTACTGCACGATACGACAATCCAGCTTCACGAAGGCCGATGATTCTCCCTCGTTCAAACTCTGTAAGTTGTTCAAATCTCGCTCTCTTTCGTCGACGAGGCATAAGTACAGATTGAGTTAACGTTTACCACTAGCAGATAACCACCGATAACCATACACGCCTCGCTACAGCCGTCTATTTATTCGGATCCATCAGCCGTTCAGAAGGCGCTGCTCAGCATACGCATGCGCTACGGATTTGCAATTCTAATCATTTGCATATCATGCGCTACTTTGCATTTCCTGAAAATTTCAGCTCACTCGCGTAAGTCTTTCATGGTGTTGCAATTTTCACAAACGTGAGTGTATAATCTGAATCGAAATAAGTGTATGTCTGTTTTTTAAGTTGGATAAAGAGGAGGGCAATGATCTAGCAGTGGTATAAAAAATTGAGAACCACTGACATATATATATATATGCTATTAAATGTATTATTTTCATTTCCACATTCCCACATTATTGGGAATTATACTGAATGTTAATTATAGATCTTCACACTAGTTGTATATATTATGAGTGAAATACGATGCATTATCCAGCATTTTTCTTCCAGTATCTTCTATTTTCAGAATATAATATTTTTCAAAATAAACTGCGTGATTATGGGATATTACACTAAAATGAAATGCTTCCTTATGCAATTTGTATGTTGAGTATTACACTGAAATGCTTCATTGAATACTATTATGAACAAACACAAAGTTAATATTTTGTGTGAACAAATATTACGTTACAGAATTTTTTATTGCATAAATATCTATCTAAAAATTTCATTTTGTTGAATGAAGATTTAAACATTTTTTGCAAAGATTTAAAAAGTTTCTGTTGGTTTTAAATGATGGTAATGAAAACATTAGTCTGAATTGTTTTAATAAATGAACTGATGGATCTACTTAGAAAACTTTGAGAACAATTAAATCATCCACAGGAATTTCTCAGTAATTATCCTATTTTTGACATGAGTTAAAGGAGGGAAATCTGAGTCATTTTGATTATAGTACTAAAATAGTTCCATTATGTTTTTAAATTAACAATAGGGTGATAAATTTAAATTTTAAATAACCATTATACATTGTGCAATTTTTCATTAATTTTTTTTACATATCAGTTATATTTTGAATTCTTCATCTTCAGTTTTTATATTTTAAAGTATACCTTTCTTAATTTACTATGCATAGCAGACAGAAATGTATTTACAGGGTCCTTCTATATTCATCATGTGTTATAGAACACAAGGGATTCTGTTTAATTTTACAGTCTAATTTGGATTAAGTTGTGAAGTCATACTTACATTAAATATTTGAATTGATTATCTGTGTAGGGGATACTTTAAAGCAAAACTGGTTTATATTCATGTTACAACACATAAGCACTTATGCTCTGGGATTTGAATCTAGAGCCAAATGCTAGTGTTCAGCCTTTTTTCTAGCTGCCTGTAAGCAATAAATGTTTTAGTTGAAGGGAAACTTGGGAAATTAAATTTTTCTAATTAATGAGAAGTAATGTATTAAGTTGTAATTTTTAATGAAAGAATGTAATTGATTAATACAAAAAGTTTTAATTATTTGAAATTGGGCAAAATGCCTGTACAGCTATAATTTCAGTTAATGATCAATTGCAGAAGAAATTAAAAAAAAACTTTTATGCCTAAAAGAATTAAATTTTATAATTTTAATGAATAACACAATTAAGCTTCGAAATAATTAATTTTGGATAACTTCTGATAACTGAATTAAATTCATTGTTGAGTTACATCTGTAATCTTTTTTTAAATCTGAGGAATATTTATTTTGAATAGCGTTTTGAAACACAATATCGTTAAAACATCTTTTGCTGTAATCATATCTAATTGCAGTCTCTTAAGATTACACTGAGAGTGAAAAGGAGGAATTTTATAACATCACTAATTTATTGCCAAGTATAATATACCAGTTTTTTTCCAGCTACTTCACGATGCACATGTAACTTCCAGATGTGTTTTAAAATTCAATAAAGGAAAGTAATGCAGATGTAAGAGAAGAATAAATATTTGAGCTTCTTTTTAACATTGGTAATATTTTGAGAGGAATGCTGTACATGTGGTACACTGGAATGTGCTATGGTAATTATTTTTTCTTAAAACAACAGAATAATAACTAAAGTTATGTTTAAAAAATTTCTCAAATATAAATTAATCCTTTCCTCAAAAATAAATTAAAGCAGCATGTTTTGTTATTAGCACTAGTGTTACATTGTACAAACAAAGTAGATGTAAACTTTTCACAGGAAACATATGTTCTACATGTGTAATTATTTATACTAATATTAGAGTCAAAATATTTAATATTTGAGGATATATCATTTATGTAATTTCATACAAGACAAATACGTTCTATATGCATAATTGTTTGGAAGAACTTTTAAGTAAATTGTCTGCAACTTTATATATATGACCTCTCATATAAAAAATACATATTCTGCATACATAATCACTTGCAATAACCTCACAAGCAGAACATCAGTAATCTACATATACTCCCTTTTTTAACCCACATATAAAAAATACGTTCTGCTTACACTATTATTTTCTGTAACATTACAGATTAAATATCTGTAACCTTTATAGATGTATTCATTATTACATGTCAAAGCTCTGTAACCTTTACAGGTAAAATCCCAGCAAAGTTACGAAGAATATACCTGTTATGATTACTCAAATAGTCCATAGCATCCCAGTTTCCATGAATTTTCTTAGTAACCTTACAGATTTTTTTCTACAGTGTGTTTAGGTCACTATTGTTGTCAAACCTGCTTTAGTTTTAGCTTTGCTATCTATACATGCAGTTTTCCCTAAGTTGCTCTCCTTTACATTGTTGTGTCTTCTGAACTGAAGTCAGTTTAACACAATGACCAAAATTTTCAAACAATTTAAAAAAAGTAAAGCAGTTTAAAGCTCATGGATAAAAAATCAGAAATCTAAAAAAATCAGCTGTGACATCATCATAGACAGAAGCTCAATGATAGTTACGAATTAGCGCAACCACTTTGTAGAAGGTCTCCAAAATTTTAGAATGCACATAACAATTATTTAATTTTAAAAGCAATCCCGCCATTTGTGTATAAGTTGCGTTTAACGTTTTCCAATTTTTTTATGTACAAATTGTGATAGTTTTTATCTTAAACTAAATTTTAAAATGTACTTGTGACATTTGCCAGGAGTGGAAAAATTGCGGTAACATTTCTGCTGGAATACTGCTGCCACCAAAACAGTTTAACTCCATTCTTAGCAATGGCCACAAAATTTGAAATTTAGCACACACACACACAAAAAAAAAGAAACTGTAAGTAAATCTACTGATTGATTTTTGGGATATATCTGCAATTAAAACATAAAATATGTATGTAATGAACATTTCTTTGGAATTGTAAATCATCATTATTTTTCTTCTATAAAATTCGCTAAACATCGTGAAGGTGGTAGTGCAAAATTTACACATATACTTCCCTATTAAATACGGTTAACTTCCACTCTTCTGTTACTGAATACAGAGACATATTTATCTCTATCTTGTTCATACTCGCTTCTCGCTTTCAGCCATATCTGAGTAATCTGGTTGGACTTTAAAATAACACACCATATTTTGCAGCTGATACACTATATGGGATGCAGTGAACATTAAGTCCAAATTCATAACATGTTAGTTTCGAATGCACTTAGAGCTTAGAGGTTCTTAGAACTCCTGACGAATGAAAGCACACAAATTATCTGCTGAAAAAAAAATTTTGGTTTTCATATTTTTTTTAAAGCGATCAATTAATTGGTACAATTTTCAGCATCCCTTTGAAAAGATGAAATGATTTACGCATATAAAAATATTTATATAATATTTATTTGCATTCTGTTAAATACAATAGTGTTTTTTCCTCTAGAAAATTATGTTAAATTATGTTATTGTTGTTATTGCTTATACTCACTTGTCTGACGTAATTAGCTCAAGCCCACGAAATTCCTCGTGACAAGGAGCGCTAGATTACACCTGAAAGTTTTGAAATGTTACATTTAGCATGTCATTGAGAAAAACAAACTATAGTTCCTCTCATCTCCAATAATACCGCAGAAGCAGAAGTATTTTTCCGGAAATAGTAGCGTAATTTTATGTTCTGAAATGCACGCCTATAATTCAAAACCTTTGAAATATTCGAAAACACCAGCTAAAAAAACTCCAATATTGTATTGAAATCTTATTGTAAAGACAATGTTTCTCATTAAACACAGGATGAGTTTCACAGACTCTGATTAAATACTAACCTTGATTCCGTGACAGGGTGTTAAACGCGAATCGTAGCGGTAAGAGTAATCTTCCTTTGTTAGTGAAATAAACTTATATTATATGCATGTACCTTTGGAGAATTAGATGAAACAGTGCTCGTGAGAGATCTATGAGGTGAAAGGAAGAAAAAAGGGCAACGGTTTCTTTAAATCTTAACTGGGAATTATACTTATACTTAACATCAGGGCAATCAACGAGAAAAGGAGAAATAAAAAAATGAAAGAAATCCGGATATCAGAATAATATAAAATAACATATGTCTCCCTCCCAAAAGAAATCGAAAAGATGCAACCCCTGCGAATCAGTGTGAAGTCAATTGACACTGTATAGAGAAAATGCAAGCAGATGTGGTTCAAAAGGCATTAAAATAAAATATAAATAGATACATAATTTATGTAAGGTTTTTAAATATATGACATCAGTATGAATTTATATCCACATCAGAATATGAAAGAAATATTTACGCAACAAAATCTCTACCACAGAATAGTTGGGAAGTCTGTGGTCTTAAGTCACGGTCTTCTTTTAGGATTTCGCTTTTGAAGTTTGCTGCAAAATTAACAGCGCGACACTGTGTAGCTGTGAAAAAAAATTATTTCTATTTTTTTTAAAGAAGTTCATGATCTTCAGGCTTTTCGGATTCTTACATAACAAACAGTTCTGCACAAAATATTGTGCATACATAACTTTTTTTTCGATTAGTTTTGAAGATTTGTAATTTCTTGACATCATAACCGTTTCTGGAAATGTAGGTTGGGTAAGAGACATTGGTATAATATACATTTGCAGTAATATGAATTCGATACTTTAAATTTTTGTCAAGGGTAAGTTTTTGCCTTAAGTCCGAATTGAGCAACAGAGAGCTCTGATTTTGTTTGCATATGCAGTAATCACAATGCGGATATATATTACAGAATTCAAGCATTTCTCAGACCTATCTTCCATTTAGTTGCATTAGCAATATGGTTGATTCATTGGTTAATTCACTTTGGGAAAAAACATTATGGCTAACTGCCTTAGAAAATTATGCGTGGAGGATTTCTTAAAGGAAACTAGTTATACATATGAAAAAAAAGATGTATAAAGCTTGCACATTCAACTGTATAGCTGGAAGCCAAACTCCCAACGATCTATCAATATTTTGCCGTCTTATCTGTTTGGCCACTGATGAACAGATTGCCACTGATGAAATCTAAATTGACGCTATCTTGAACTTTCAAGATACCATGTAAGTGGATATTTCTCCAGACATTACCAGCCTATTTCTAGATTTGTCAGAAATTTGCAAAGTAACAAAATCTTTTGTTATACCATAGTTACGTATTAAATTTTATTTTACGTTTGTTTACATTTCTTTCCTTACGAGAAAAAGCTCATTTTTTTCCTTACCAGTATCGCCATGTCGGCTAAGTTTAACTTTTTATATGAGATTTGGGTTTATTTATTGTAATAAGCTATGAAACAAAAAATGCTTAGATACATTTTATGCGATCACAATAAACTTAACTATTCATTTACTTTATTACCACTTCTTAATAAATACCAGCGTTGTCTTCATTACTGCCTAAATTATTAAGTGGAAGAACGAGAATTCTGATAAAGAGTTTAAGAATCCTCGACTGAACATATGTTTGCTGCCCGCAAGAAAACCTCGTGAATTTTGGTGTGAAGATACAAGACTCAAATTTGTATTGTGGTTTATGTAAAGCTAACAATGATCCCTTTTTATTCTATAAGAATGCATATTTTGACTTCAATAAGCGTAAAACTATTGAATGCTTCCGCTAATTTCTATTTTAGGTTAATTACATTAAAAGTATGCTTCTTTTGATTTTGATCTCAACCAGATTATTTCAAAGAATTGTATGAGAAAATTTTCCTATAAAAAACTACTTTACAAATTCCTCGCAATCATTTCTTAATAATAATATAACATTGCGCTGCTTTAGAATATAAAGTTCTGCGCATATGTATTCTGTTAGAAATAAATGGGCTTAATCATGTGATCAACTGGAAGTGCTCTCATTTGCTCTGTAACGATAGTGGACTAAGTAAGCAGAAAATCCTCTGTTATAGCTTATATTATCCTATTCAATAAACAGCAGCTTATTACAAGATTTCTTCCTCAAGTGCACTTATCTGATATCTTTTCAAACTTAGATGAATATTCTGTATAGGGTAATTTGCATTTTCAATAGAGAGTATATGCATAATTGCTTTACTTACAATAAACAGAAACCTATGATAAAAAATAATTGAGAGGGAAAATTCTTGAAGGTATTTCATTTATCACAGTGTAATGCAATAAAGAATGACATTATGAAAATTTTAAGGAAAAATTTTAGTTCTGTTTGTAACTGTGTTTTAAAACGAAGCTCTTTTCTTCCAAAACTTACCTTTTCATCAAACCTCCCACTTTTTACTCTAAGGATAGAGTGCAGTGTTTTGAAGTTTGTTGACCCCACTCCAAAACCGGTTAAAAGTCAACTGTTACTTTTAATCTAAAATTTTATAATTTTTTTTGGAGGGGGGGCGTCATTTGCTGATTTCTTAGTCAACTTTAGAAGTTGACTTAGAAATCAGAACTAAATCGGTGATCAGTTGACAACATATGAAATTCTTTTGAACTAGTATTATTTTAATTAAACAATTATTGAGCCTTATCCATTCAACAGCTATTAACTTCGAGCCCCACTGAGCAAGAGTGAATTTCTGTGAACTGAAAGCTAACTTAAAATATTAAATTAGCCGAAAATTCCAATCTAAAGTTGAGTTAATTTCACACAGTTTTATTTTTCATTTAGACGCGTTTCTTTTCTTTTTGTAATAATTTCGTATATAAGATTTGCAGAATTATTACTTCAGTGTAAAAAGTATTGGAAAACAATTCGTCCATCGATCTTTAACAAAGGCTACACTTGGCTAATTGCTTTTGTTTCAAAACACCATTAGACAATCCACTATGCTCACTTTTGCAGAAGTGATTAGATAGTTCGGAATGCCAAAAGCAAGATCACATGTAAAACTTTTTTCCCCTTTCCTCCTATCACAACTTCAATTTTCGTCCCCTTATCTACTGATACCAACCTGAAGAATCAAGCATAAAATATATAAATGAAGCAAAGTATGCATAAATATAATTATTAGGAATTGATTGTAAAAAATGTGTAAAGTGTAAAGATAAACTGGCTGCAAATGAAATTTAGAAAATATTAAATTAACTGATTTTCTTAGCTGAAAGACTTGTAGCCCCTTAGACAGAATGGCTGACTTATTATGTCAAATTTTATCAGTTGCTGTCATAAGGGAAAAAAATTTTATGATAGTCCCAAAAATTTGGCAAGAATTTTACAAAATGCTTGCGAACATGGACGCAAATAATCTCATTAGTGGTAAATTAAACTATAGATAAGTGATGTTCCGTAAATTTAAGGATCTAATCAGTTATTCAGTCACATTTTGCGCAGCTCAGGTTATGAATAACATAAAATTAATTATAATAATAATAAAAAAGGAACAGTTTACGTCATACGTCAATTGCTTTCATGGAAATTTGATTCGCTCACATATAATTTGTCTGCTAGATCTTTTTTCTCCATCCCACTTCTGCTCGAGGTGAAGCAATTATAGGCTGAGCGGTGCATACTAAACTTACCCACTGTTCAAGATTCTGAGGGACCTCTATTATTAACCAAGAGGTAGAAGCACATACAAGTGGGCATGACAATCAAGCCTGGTAGGCACCGCCCATACCAATCTTTGTTGCACATACATGTTGGGGTAGGACAGTGGCCTCTATGCAACTCCGTTTAACGTTCCAACAGCACAGAATTTATTTTTTTGCATGCAGATTTTTTTTTTTCGTTGGAGGATATTTTCGTTATTTTATTTCTTTAGCGCGTGGTGATGTACATAATGTTTTTACTGGGCAAGTTTTAAATTATTTATCAAGAAGAATATCTGATTAGCCCCTCATGTTGCGAATGCATATTTAAATGACTACTTCGGTGACTTTTTTTAATGTAGTAAACCAAAAATAGAGAAGAGTTAAAAATCCCTAATATTTTATTCAAAGCAACTAAAAAATGAGAGATGCATAACATTAAAAATTAGGCTGAAGAAATTTTATATTGAATAAAAAGGAATAGTTATCGCAATGATAAGGTAAAAGCGTTAAGTAAAATGAATTTGTATTGTGCCTTTAGTGCTGATGTAAGTGTTCAAATCATTTGCGCTAATTTAGAACTCTTTTATACAGCGTTTATTTTAAACTAGACGAGAAACATATTGAAAAAATAAAATTACCTATTAATAATTAATTATGAATTATTAATATTTAATAATTAATTGTTAATTAATTAATATTTAATAATTCCTTATTAATATTTAATAATTCATTGTTTCTTTATCCTTGAATCTTAAACTGTAGCATATATGATTAGGCATTGCCTTAGTACTTCCTTCACGCCAGGATCTTTTAAGGATCGCAATATAAAATTACAGGACAGTTAGCTAGGAGGGATAAATTAAATATTCAGGGATGGCAAAAAGTAAGAACGTTTTAGAGGAATCCATCCAGAGACTCCGAATATCAGTAGAATTGATAAATCCTAATTAATAAAATTTGTGAGCACTGTCAGAAATTTTACACCATGCCTATATGTAGGACACAGGAAGTTCGATCGATGAGTTAATGCTATTAGGCACTAATCTTGTTTCATGGCTCATTGCTTTGGCTAATTTTCCCTGACTGCAGGATACATTTAAATTTCTGATTTTTACAAATACAGAATTCTTAGAGGATGATTTTAGGCAACTAATGAACATTACGATATAATTCTTTTCAAATTTTGTTTGCTTATAAAAGGGAATCAGGACAATTAGATGAATAACAGCACTCTGGTCTGAATGTTTACGCAGACCACTCTAAAATAGTTGTTTTAGAAATGGGGATTTAGCATGCAAGGTTTTTATTATAGTTTTTTAATGTATATGAATCCTATATTAAATCTATAACTGAATTGAGATAGTTCGCTGCATCCTGAGTTCGCTGAATGTTAGTTCAGTATGCCAATTTGAGACATTCCTTACTGTCAATAGTCTCATGCATTCTATGATTATGAATCTGATGTGAAAATAGTTTATGTGCTGTGTATCCAACTGAGTTGTCAAAGCATTTATCTCGGAATGATTTTACAGGCAGCATATTAATAATGATAATAATGAAGGAGAGGGGGAGAAAATATACTAAGATTTTGAATTCGTAACAGCAATTAAAATTTTTACGAACATTTTTATGCAACTGATAGATTTCAAGGTCATTTGTCTGATACAGTTCTTATTAATAAGTTTTTGATATAAGGAAATCGCGTATAGAGATGAGCAATTTATTGGAAATATCATCATTTTAGTACAGATGTATAAAATTAATATGGAAAATATATTTTATTATCGTTTACCTTGGGGAAGTATTCACTGAAGAGTTTATGATATCGGTATAAAAGCATAGGATTTTACAGTTATTTATTTACAATTAACATCTTCGAAAATAACAATTGCGAAGATAATAATGAGATTTATCTTATAATAAAAATGTATAGGATCTTCTTCAAGATGCCACTTTACCAATTTTTTTATTATTAGTTTTATTTCATCAAATTTGGTTTAGTTAATTAAGGCAAAGCACACTAGGGCTATCTTCCTAAGGGAAGGGATGCCTTCGTGGAGGACTGTCTAAGGGAAACTGGCTTATATACACATTACACATGGGGAAAACAACGAAAACGTTTATGCAGCCAGGCCGTCTGCCTGGAATCGAGTCCAGGTCGGAACTAACAGCGTTCGGCCAGTTTAGCTGCTCGGTGGCTGATGGGCCTTTTATTTCTTAAAATATTAAATGATGAGGGTACAAAAAATTTTGAATGTTTTTCGTGGTTCATCTATTTGTTTATAAATCGCATGGATATTTTTCAAGCAAATAATTCTAGGTTCTTGACCTTGCACAACTTGGCATTAATGGCCAGCACATGGCGATTAAAATTAAGAAACCCTCACTTTTTTTTAACTGCATACTACTAAGCATAATTTTATTGAATCTTTTTTCAGATTTTTATAATGTTTATATTAGAACCAATGTAGTAGCGAATTAAAGAGGCATAAAAGTCTGCTCTGTAGAGTTTTCCGGGTAAGAGTTATACTAAACAAATATGTCGTAATTCATTCAATGATAATGTTTGCCAGTTATTTAAAAATTAAATGATGATAACATTATGACAGCTCAATTCTTGGTAGCACAATGTCTGTTAATAATGTCTATTGATTTAAAGATGAATGGTATATATTTATGAAAAGAAGGAATTTTTATCTGTCGTTTCAATTGCTGCCTTCCTCCTTTCAGTTTCTTCACTCTAATATTGTCATAATGGAATCTCATTAATTTTGTAAGCTATAAATGCAAGCTATCGCATTCATTACACCTCCCAGCGTATTTTAACTTTTATTTCACATTGACTCTAACAAAATCTTATTCTTAACCAGAACAGTTGCTGAATGAAATGTGCCATTCCATTTCTTTCTTATTTCATTATTTAACTATACACCAGTTGAATTTATTGTTAATTTCCATTCATCATAGCTAAAATACACTCACGTTTGTGAAAATTGCAACACCAAGAAGGAATCGTCATAATTGAATGCAATTTAATACACAGTTGAGTGGTAGTGGTACAAATAAATGATTAAATGTTCAAAGCAAACAAACAAGAACAAGAGATCAGAATCAGTATTTTGTGTGGCCACCACGCGCCGCAATAAGTGCTGCTACACGACGTGGCATGGAGTCAAACAAAGTTTGAATGTCTGACTGAGGAAGAGCATTCCATATCGTTTGTACGCGTACCCAAAGTTCGTCTGCAGACGCAACAGGACGAGGATCACGAGCAAGACGCCGACCAATGACATCCCACACATGTTCAATTGGCGACATATCCGGGGAACACGCAGGCCAAGGAAGAAGCTGTACCTGCTGCGCTGCAAAGAAGGATTTAACAATCCGAGCAGTATGAGGGCGGGCATTGTCCTGTTGAAATACAGCGCCTGGCAAGCTTTGAAGGAAGGGAACAGCTTCGGGCTGTAGAACTTCACGGATATACCGGTTGCTGTTCAGATTGCCCACAATTCGTAGCAATTGAGATCGTCTATGATATGCTATGGCGCCCCAGACCATAACTCCGGGTGTTCGTCCACTGTGGCGTTCGATAATGCACTCCGGAAGGTGGCGTTCACCGGCATAGCGTCTGACACGAATGCGGCCATCATGGTACCACAAATTAAAGCGGGATTCGTCAGAAAACACGACATGCTGCCAATCAGCACGCCAGTCTCTATGCTGATTGGCCCATTGTAGCCGCAGGCGGCGATGGTCGTGCGTTAGGGGGATCCTGTATAAAGGAGTCCGTGCGCGCAGTCCACACTGCAGCAGACGTCTACGAATTGATGAAGCACACAATGAAACACCTGTAGCTATTGACCACAGTGCTGCCAATTGTCTAGAGGAAGCTGTACGGTCCGTCCGCGCCATGCGGACCAGGTGTCTATCATCGCGAGCTGACGTCACATTTCGGGGTCCACTCCCGGATTTCCGAGTTGTCCGACACTCGTCCGTCCACTGCTTCCAAACGCGCATCACTGTGCTGCTGTTACGCTGCACACGAGAGGCTACTGCACGATACGACAATCCAGCTTCACGAAGGCCGATGATTCTCCCTCGTTCAAACTCTGTAAGTTGTTCAAATCTCGCTCTCTTTCGTCGACGAGGCATAAGTACAGATTGAGTTAACGTTTACCACTAGCAGATAACCACCGACAACCATACACGCCTCGCTACAGCCGTCTATTTATTTGGATCCATCAGCCGTTCAGAGGGCGCTGCTCAGCATACGCATGCGCTACGGATTTGCAATTCTAATCATTTGCATATCATGCGCTACTTTGCATTTCCTGAAAATTTCAGCTCACTCGCGTAAGTCCTTCATGGTGTTGCAATTTTCACAAACGTGAGTGTATAAGTAGTAATGTAGGTAACTTGAACTCAAAAATTCATTTAGTTTATTATTCACGTTATGCAATATGCATTTCGTATCTTTCGCAGCGACTGAAGAGGTATAGCATTAGAAGCAGACTCAAGTTGAGAAACTATTCCCTCCAGCTTCAGAAAAGTACATTAATTTTTTTAGGAATTAAATCTGAAGTTTAAAAATGTTGAATCTTGCATAGCTTTGTAATCATTCGTACATGGTTGAATAATCCTACTTTATGTACAGAATATTTGAAAATAATAAGAAAAATTTGCCATGTATCATTAAGTAAATGTATATTAGTACATGATATACAAGTAACAATTATTGCAATGTTCCTGTTTATTGCTATATAGTGGCCGAAGAATGGTTAAAGAAATCTTATAAAGAAGCTATTCTTTCATTATTTCATTCTAGCAAATACATCAATCTTTTGATAAATGCTTTTTATTTATAAGATTGTTGCAGGGAAACATTTAAAAGATTTTACTCTGACAGTCACAAATAAAAGGACTGAAGTGAAGGCGTTATTTTAACAAACAAAAAGTACATAAATCTAGCTGTTAAATTTTGACCTCAACGCACTCAATCCATCACTCAGACTATCCTTTTATCTTGTCAAAGCTCTAATTCTGAGAAAAGGTTGATATTATTTTTTAGATCGGCGTGCACTTCAGGTAACTTTAATATACAGTCAAGTATAATTATTCTATTATTTGAGCTTTTGAGCTTAAATAAATATAGTAAAATGAAGACTCAAGAAAATATTCGTTTCAGAAACACTCAATTTAAAACAAGTATAGCTTGCTTTCAAGACAACATTGTTAAACTTTGAAGTACTGATATTGCAATCTTTTAAGAAATGAAAGGGTCAGATATTTATAGAATAAAAATTTGTGGCATATAGATACGTCCTTCCTTGGGCTGTGGAAATAAGAAAAATATTTGATATTAAAAGTTATTCCTTGAGTTATCTCCAGAGAACAAAATACAGAATTTTCGTGAATGAATTATAAAGTAAGTAGAATTGCAACGAGTTACTCATTCACTGTTTTTCAAAAATGAATAATATAGTGAATATGAATTTGCCTTATGATTCGCAAGGTCTGTTGCAAGGAATTATTCATTCAGTAAACTCTTTGAGGATTTCTGGGTAATATATATTCTATATTATTGTATTTATTAGAATAAAAGTTAGGACACATTAAGATCTATTAAAATCAGTTTTAGAACAAATTATTTGGACTCAAATGAGAGGGGCATACTATTACAGGAAAGGGATAATTTTTTATGCTTGATTGCATAGCAACAGTTGGATAGATATATATAAACAACATGCCCACGCAGAGATGCAGCATTTAAATTAGGAAAGCATCTCTCGAGTATTTCTAAAGCCATTTGTAATTCTATGCATCACTAGAACACGTGAGCAACGTCACTTATCATCGCTTTCGGTCGAGAAGTCACGATGAATAAAGAAAAAGGTCTCTTGCTGCTACATAGATCATTATCTAAAAGTCTGTCGCCAATTACTGCAGCAAAACTAAACAAAAGACTGTAACCCCGTTTTTGTAAAAGAAAAGTTGCTAGTAAATTATTTAAAGAAGCAGGTAAAGTGAGCAGCCGATAGGCAAGTTGTAAAACGATGGAAAAGCTATAATAAAGTATGAATAAATATAGTGAGTTTGGGAAGAAAAAAGGCAGCTAAAAGATGTTACCATCCACGAAGCCTGATCTGCGACTCAATCTATCAGGAAGTAAGTGTGGCGTAAAGTCGACCATGAAAAGAATCATCATCATATCAACCCTCAGGACACAGGAATAAAAGGGAACTTTGCGGTTGATGCTTAAAACTCCCTTTGCTCCTTGTGTGCTGGACGAGGATTGGTGTTAGAGATTCGGCGGGATATCTGACTCAATCCAGGTTGACACGGAGGGAAAAAAAAAAAAGAGAGAGAGAGAGAGAGGGAAGGGATAGAGGAAATAAATCAATAAAACTGATGTAGCTATGTATTTTATCCAGAGTGAAAGCTCCTTAAATAAAATCTGACATAAATTTATATGGCAATACAAAATTCTTTAGGGAACGTATATGCCATAGCAGAAGAAGCCATCGATACACTTTCGAAGTTTATTGAAATATTTGTTACAAGAAGCGTGGCTTTCAGTTTAGGAGATGACAGGTAGTGGGAGATGGGAATAGCAGCACTTGAAACATTATTATTTTTCTCAGAAATGTATGTTTACTATATAAGGTATTTCCCCCCTCCTTTCTGCACACCTTCGGGGTGTAACGGTTAGCACAATCGGCGTATATTCGAGAGGTCCATGTTTGAATCCCGACGAGGGCATTGCTCATTTTTCATGTACTTCTGCTAAAAACAAAATACCTAAGGACTCTACAGTAGCGCCCGAACTAAAAGGTGGTGGATGATGATTCTTCACATCCAGGATTTGTCGCCCTCTAAAAGGGCCTAACTCCTAGTCGCCCTCTAAAAGGGCCTAACTCCTAGTCGCCCTCTAAAAGGGGAAGTATTTAAGGTATTTTCTTTCTTCTTTCTGCATGCCTTCGTGATGTAACGGTAGCATTCTCGGTGCTTATTCAAGAGGTCCAGGTTCGAGTCCCGGCGAGGGCATTGTTCACTTTTTAACGTCTCCTGCTTCCAAATAACCTAATGTCTCTACAAATTTCAATTGCTATTTCATTTTGAAAAGATGTTCACCCTCAATTTATAAAACTATACTTTTTCTGTGCAAAAATTATACGTACAATATTGTATAATTTTATAAGGCTTTTCTACCGGTTTCTTAGCATGCCTTCGTGATGTAGTGGTCAGCCCGCTCGACGCGTATTCGACAGGTCCGTGGTTCGAGTCCCAGCGAGGGCATTGCTCATTTTTCACGTCTCCTGCTTCAAAAATAAACTAATGTCTCTACGGTGGCGCCCGAACTAAAAAAGGTGGAGGAGGATGATTCTCCACCACCGGGGTTTGGCGATTGGGTCCTCTAATTCTCAGTCGCCATTTAAAAGGGAAAGTATATAAGGTATTACTCACGCCTTCTTAGCATGCCTTCGAGATGTAGTGGTCAGCACCCTCGGCGAGTATTCAAGAGGTCCGTGGTTCGAGTCGTGGCGAGGGCACTGCTCATTTTTTATATCTCCTGCTTCCAAAATAACCTAATGTCTCTACAATTTATAATGTATCCGGTAGTGTTGGAATGTCTCATATAATATCAAAGTAAAGATTTATGCTGTAGAATGCGCTCTTTTATTATTACTTTTTTGTATAAAATAAAGCGCTTATAGACAATTTAATAATATTTTAGCATTTATGTTTTACTAATATTAGCAATTAATCTGTATACAAATGTTGTTTCATTCACCATATGAACTTCGTGATTTTACTCTCAGCATTAATATTACAGGACTGATTTCTTGGTGATGAAGTAATGATAAATGAAAGGCATGTATCGTGTTTGGAATAATGATATCCACGAAGAAACACAGATATAAATAAGAGAGAATCACTAAATCTTTGCAAATGAGAAATGAAAATCCTCTCTCAAACACTGAAAACTTTACATATAATCAGAAGCGAAAATGTAAATAACGGCATTGTTGTACTTTTCCACTTATTTTTCTTCATTTTAAGAATTAATGCGTTAAGTATTCAATATGTAGCTAATTTTTTTTCCTATTAGTTACAAAAAAGTCATTTGTTTACACATATTGCCTGACTTATAGCTGTACCTGTCATTCGGAAGGCTTTCCAAGCTAGTGAAACAATACTTTTACGAATTCCAAGCTCTTGGGTGACAGACGTCAAACTTCGCCCTTCCTCAATCTTCCAAATCATTCTATCACGCGTAAAGGCTTCCTGATGTTTTCTTGTAGTCGTACTGTACGTACAACCTCACTTTCACTTGAAGAAGAATGCCTGGAAATGTATTCTCCTTTCTTCTTTCTAAGTTGCCTTGCACTACGTGCAGTGACTCCTCGCGTTTTGCGTGTTCCTTTGACTTTATGGTATTGATATTTGCATAGACATCACCTTTCTATTGAGTTGGTTTCTCACTGTATCGCAAAATGCCCTTTCAATAATTTAATGGTTTGTATGTTGAAAAATTAGTTCGTTATTTAAGTTTTGCTTCCCCCACTAGTGTAATTATTATTTAGATTTTAGTTTTTTTATACTTCCTAGAGAAAATTATCAATATTTATTGCATTAGAAATATTCTGATTCACAGGAAAATGCATCTTTTTTGTCTCAATTATTTATAAATTACGGGAAAAGCATTGTTTTGATATTTAACAAATAGACCCCTTATGAGTCGGTTGGTATTCAAATAAGTTTGAAAATCCTTAACTGAAAAGAAAAATTTTAATAACATTTTGAAATTTAACATTAATATAAAAATATTTTTGAAAGAGGCAATTAAATTTCTAGTTTGGAAAATCAATAATAATTTAAGACAGTTTTATTGATAATTTAAGGCAGCTGAAGACACATTTTTGTATTTTCCCTTTTTCTTTTGAAAGCAGTAAAAACTGTTAGAAATTTGCATTTGTTAATTATCCCGGCACTAAAAAAGGACGATATGAAACCTTATTATGTAAGCGAGAGCTGATTAGCAAAGTTCTTCATATCTCCGGTGCCTTTGATTCCTGTTCCGCGTATGACAGCACGGCTTTTAACCAGATCATTTGGCAAAAGACGGTCGTTGTCATCATTGTTTCCTGACTTCCTCCGAGGAAGAGCAAGAATTTTGATTGGGAGAGTTAAAAAAATCTTCGACTGTTTATTTCTTCAATGCCACAAGAAATAGTGAAAATACAGTGTGTACACACACAAAGGACCTCTTACTTTTTTATGAGTTGTCTAAACTTACATCTAAACTTATAGACACCCACTTTTTATTTATCTTATCCTATAAGATAATTTTTCAGTGGTGAACTATAACAGGCTAATGAGAGCCCTTTCTTTTTCTAATTTGTGAGCCCCTATTTTCATTTGCTTAAACAAATAAATTAATTCTGTGTTAAACCCAAAAAAATTCAAGAATTAATGACTGAAAGCAAGAATAAATTTCAAAAATTACTGCGATAAAAATTACTGAGCTGCCTCAAGAATCTATTCTGAAATAGATTATTGCAACAAAGTAATTATAAAATTAAAATGAAAATAATGAAGAGCTCTACGATGGAGTTTTTTATCAGTATCGATGATCTCACACTTTATCATTCGAATTTCCTTTATCATTTTTAACACTTTATTATACGAATATTATTCATCAGTTTAGAAAGAGTTCGGAGGTTTTTCGGAGCTGACGGACAATATTCGTCAGGAAATTCCAACGACAAACAGAGTCACTGTGCAAGCAGTTATGGTGAGTGACACAGAAAGAACTCGCCTTTGTGAAGAGAAAAACAGGGGTAATTTAAACCAAGTTATCTTTCATGTTTAGGCCAAACAAATCTCCAAGATGTGTACAGTATAATGTTAAAAGGAGAACTATTCAACAAAATACTTTCGCTTTTGATCACTCTTTTCAGAATTCTATTTTCTTTGCGTAGATTGATCAGTTCGGCTACTGTCCTGGTTTTCAAAATTACATTTTGAAAATTTGGAAAATCGTTAAATAGAGTTGCATTGCCAGATCTCTTTGTATTTTGCGATTCTTTTAAATGTCTATAGAACATCTATGTACAGAATTCCTATAGAATATCTCTATCCTTTTTATAGAATATAAGCGGCTGACTTTTTAACTGTTATGCATATCTAGATCAGTAGATTTATATACTTTCTTTTTTCAGTAAAATTGAGAGTTCAAGTTTTGGTAACCCTTCTTGATAACTGTGTACAGACGTTAACAAAACGGAACAACAATGCTATAACGCCTACATGTGCTATAGGTGTCTTACAAAGTAGGGATAAAAAACATCTGAAAAAATCTGCTTTAAATACAAAGCCTAATATCTTGTGCTTGAGAATAAAAAGAAATAAATATTTTACGTTGAACAACCGTAACAAAGGAAACAAATTTCTCCGGAAGAGAGAAAAATATATTCTTGCTGGTTATTCAGAAATAGCCAAATAGTGCGACTGTGGAAGCTGGACCTTGCAAAATATGAAAAATTCGTGATGTTCGTTTTTTAGAAGCCGTTCAAGAAGAAATCTCAATCAGAAACTTCAACAACTGATAAAAAGGAATGCACAGAATTTATTTCCCCTTTAAAAGGGGGGAGTATATAATGTATTTCTCCCGCCTTCTTTGCATGCCTTCGGGGTGTAGTGGTCAGCACGCTCGACGCGTATTCGAGAGGTCCATGGTTCGAGTCCAGGGGAGAACATTGCTCATTTTTCCTCTTTACCACTTCAAAAAATACATAATGTCTCTACAAGTGGCGCCCGAACTAAAAAAGGTGGTGAATGAGGATGCTCCACCACTAGGATTTGGCGATTGGAGCCACTAATCCCCAGTCTCCCTTTAAAAGGGGAGTATATAAGATATTTCTTCCCCCTTCTTTGCATGCCTTCGTTGTGCAGTGGTCAGCACGCTGGGAGCGTATTACAGAGGTCCGTGGTTCGAATCCCGGCGAGGGCATTGCCTATTTGTCTCATCTCTCCTACTTTAAAAATAACCTAATGTCTCTACGACGTGAGCTCCTGATGAAACTTTTGGAAAAGGACAAAGATGACCTTTGTTTCTGAAAATGCTAAACCGAGCATACCAAGTAAAGTCTATCAGCAAAAAAGGTTTCATTAGACAATCTTGAATTTGGTAATCATAACTCATAGATTAGGACTAGATTATGCGGGATTGCGGCAAAATACACGAAAGTTATCTGCCAAAGAGGGGAAGCCTCATGAAGGATCTTTTTAGGCGAATCGTAGCTTCTGAAGGAAGTCTGCACACTTAAAAATAAATCGACCGGCTTTAGCAATCAGGATAAAGTAATAACCTAAAGCTCAATTACTTTACGAAAGCTTAAATTCGAAAAAAAAAATTAATATCTGATAATTGCATTTATATACGAAAAGGAAATAACGAGGCATTATCATTGCCATGCCTATGTCTATGGTTTCAATATTTTCTAAAAATGAGCTTTCGAGGTCTTGTGTAAAGAAAAACTCGAGTAAAAACTTCGAAAGTAAGAATCGGTTAAAATAAAGCAGCACCAACTGAAAGTGAAAATATGTCAATTGAGATCATAGAAACTTTTAGTCAGGTACGGTATGCAAGGGTGTAAATGCATTTCAACACCGCTACACCTTAATGTTAAATTATGTGAATCCTAAATTATGTAAATCATATAATGAAGAAGAAAGCGTAGAAAAAGCAAGTATCAGATCTTAATCGGATTGTTAATTTGCTAAGCTGAATTTACGCTACTGGCATTCTGAATTCTGTTAGCAGACTTAGTCAGTTTAAGAGTACTCCAAAGCATTTTTCATTGGATTCAGAAAAAGCTCGCATTTCTGTCATTTAAGTACGCGTTAAACTTTAAAATAACTTAGTCAAAAACATATGATAATCTTCTGATTTATACAGATCAGAATATGCTCTCAACAGGAATTCTGTTAATGGCTACAGTTTTATTTCAGCAGGTTGCCCGATTTCCTGGGAATCAGGCAAGCAAGGAATAGTAGCATTATCGAACTTGGAATCTGAATACATTGGGACAACTAAAGTATTCGAAAGAGCAATGGAGCTACGTTCCATGTTGACAGATCTATGACTTTCGGTAAACGTAACAGGATCAACTGTGATGAAGAATGATAATCAGAGTGCACCTTTTTTACTATTTTGAAACTAAATATCGGGTGATCCAAACGTCCATTAACATTTGAAAATTCAATAATGAGTAGAATAATGTAGGTAGAGAGGTAAAAATTGACGAACATGTTTGAAAGGAAATGGGTTTTTATTGAAAGGAAAAAATGAAAAAAAAATCAACGTATGGCTCTGGGCAGCAAAATGTCAGTGACGCCGCATGAGAATCGTGCATGAAATGAGCTGTAGTGAGAAAAGGAATCAGTCCTTTCATGACTTTGTCACTTCTCTATCCTCACCTCCGGGTGTTAGTCACGGTGTGACGTGGATATATCACATCAGTCGTGATCGCACCCTTTTTCTTCGACGAAATGCCTGGTTCTGCTATTCAAACTGCCAGAGTGACGGAGGTGAGGTATGCTGATATGTTATAGAAACGCATCATCCCTAGTCTGGCTGATAAACACTTGTTGGAAGGTAAGACTTTTATGCAGGACGGCGTTCCACTCCATTCTGCTGCACTTGTGAAAGATCTCTTGCTCACATCTTTTAGCGAGAAGCGCGTGCTGAGCCGCCAATTCCCTCATGCTTGGCCTCTCAGGTTCCCAGATCTAAATCCACGTGATTATTGGTTGTGGGGTTACCTGAAATCTCAAGTCTACCGCGATCGTCCGACCTCACTAGGGATGCTTAAAGACAACATCTGACGGCAATTTCTCACCATACCTACACATATGCTGTACACTGCTGTTCATAACATGGTCCCTAGACTACAGATATTATTGATGAATGACGGCCGATATTTGAAAATTTGTTATAAAGAACATAGTCTTTGCTGAAGTGAATTGTTATGCTAATGATTGCTTTTGTTATCATATGAAGCGCCATCTGTTTTAAGCACTTTTTGCTTTCAATAAATACCACGATATTTCAAGCATGTAGGTCAGTTTTTACTTGTCTACCTACATTATTCAGTGAATTATTGAATTTTCAAATGTTAACGGACTTTTGGGCCACCCGGTATATTGACACTCAATTTCATTTCTTAAGAGTTGTTTGATAAAGAAGAAATCAGTACCAAATAAATGGCTGCAACAGAAATGTTCACCGACATTTTAACCAGGAATTCTGTAGAGAAAAAACCCAGGAAATGCGTGAATTTACAAGGTTTTCAGTGTTAACTAATGAATGTGTTTCTACTACATTCCTATTCAGCAGGTCGGTGCGAGAGCTGATGAAAGTTTGCATTTCCTACTTTCTATTAACGGGCTGAGAAATGACGTCATGGAACTTTACTATTTAAGTAGAAGCGGCCATGAGCTTCAAGCCTTCATCTCCAAACTCCAGGATTGTGTTTTAGATGTTGAGGATTGGTGCAGAAAATGGAGAATCAGTATAAATCTATAAATCAGAAAATAGAGAATCAGTATAAATCAGTCTCCTTGTCAGCAGGAGCTCAAAATCAAAGCTCCTGCTGGTAAGCAGATGGAAGATTCGAAATATAGCACTGAATAACCTCTAGTTGTTCCAAGAAGTTGTGAACAGTGTAAATAATACAAGTTACCTAGGGGTTAGCATTAACATAGGATTTCATGGACTTGTCATATTAAGCACATAATAGGAAAAGCTTGTGTATCGCAAACCAACTGTCTGTACTTCTTGAAAATTTCTCTGGATTGTCTCTCAACAAAAAGAGAAGAACATACTTATGCATTATAAAGCCAATTCTATGTTACGCATCTGCAGCCTGGGGGTCAACTTCAAAAGTAGACTTCCACAAACTTCAGGCAGTACAGAATAAGGTTCTGAGAAGAATTGTAAAGGCACATATCCTAATTAGAAATAAACTGAACCATGACAACTTGAAAATCGACCCTATAGTGGACCACATTGCTAAACTTAATAAGCGTTCCTTCCAAACTGGAGTTAGCTATGACGCTGCAAATTTTTCAGAAAGTCTTAGCTACCAAATCATTCTAGAAGATAATTTAATCATACCATTTGCTACTCATAGGCTTAGAGATCACAACTTTGTAACCTAGCTTTGACTGCCAACGTTTACTTGCTTTTTTGCGCGGCGTGACTTTTGTCTCTCGTCTCTTCCCATTAGATTGTCACACATGCAGTAAAGGAGACAATGGTCTTTCAACTTTTATCTCACTTTCTGGACTGTCCTGGAGTTTCACCTCTAAGTTTCTTATCTAGCTTATTAAGGCCCTTTCTGAGACCACATAAACAACTTCATAATCAGTATGGGTATGAGCTTCATGCCTTCGGTGCCTTCGATTCCTATTCGTTGATTCAATGACTTCAATTTCTGTTCTGGTTAACCGTTAAAAGGCAGCTTCAGTACTGAATGCTGTAGAGCTGTTAACCGGATCATTTGGCAAGCTGCTGCGCAGTTAACGTTGTCATAGTTGTTACGTGAGTTCCTACGCAGAAGAACAGAAATTTTTATGTAGAGAGTTGAAGACTCTTTAACTGCTTATAAGTTGATGCCAGCAGTAAACCTTGCAAACACAGTGTGAAGACGTAGGGAACTTCTGTTGCTTAATGGATTGTCTTAAGTTAGAGAAACTCGGTTGTTATTTGTCTTATCCAATGAAAGTTCATTTTCAGTTTACCTAGCAATGGCCTATTACGCTATGTCATGAAATATCAAGTGATGAAATGTGTGGTTTACCTTCCGTCACCCTACATACGAAGGTAAGGGAGGTAAAGCTTTCTTCCCAAAAGTTCGACGACGGTTTTACAGTGAATAAGCACAAATGAGAGTCCCCATAACACATTTTTGGTGTTTTTACAATGTTTGTGTGCTTGTATGTGCGTGATGATTTTTTCGTTTACAATAACTTACAACATAACAATCAAACTTCTAAAAAGTTCCGTTTTTCGTATTTAAGCTTTCTGCATTCATATAAAGAATTGATTAGATTTCGGAAAAAACCAGAGAACCAGAAGTGGTATTTTATTTGAAGCCTATAAAAGCCTGTTTACACTAGCGGGATTTGAGCCCAAGAAACGAGCATGTACTTGTCGACTTCGCTAAAGGGTTAAAGAGCACTCACAATTTCAACCTCACTCCAAGCTATAAACTGGTGTGCAAAAATTAAGGACGAAGTCGAAAAATTAGCATATCAGCTGAACGAAGAGGCAGAGATGACAGAAAGACCAATCAGAAGATTAAGTAAGGTGATGTACGGTAGCACATGCGCAGATATGCAGGTAGACGTAATGGGGGAGTGTCTGAGTAGTATAAAGCATGTTGTCGATGTAAGATCAGTATTTCTGGGAAAGAGATTGCACGCCGTATAGCAGTTAAAATCACACCGAGTTGCTGCCTCAGCGAGAAATGGCGAATAATCAATCTGTTAGACGACATCTGGATGCTTTTACCCGAGGTCGAATCATTGGGAAGTTGGAAGAGGGCCGCAGTGTGACAAGTGTGGCTGCAGAGTTCGGAATTGCTCACAGCATCGTTTCACGACTTTGGAGACAATTTCAAACTACAGGAACAGCTATCCGGGGGTTTAGTAGTGGTCGTCCACGAGGAACCACACCCGCAGATGACCGGTATATTGCCTTACAGGCCAGAAGAAACAGGCGGCAGACAGCGGGAGAAATCGCTAGACACACGACACAGGCGACTGGACGACCGATATCGCGTTTTACCGTGGCCAGAAGACTGCACGGTGGTGGTCTGTTTGCACGACGCCCTGTACGGTGTGTACCTCTAACGCCTGCCCATCGGAGAAGGCGTTCTCTGTGGTGCCGGGAACACCGGAATTGGAGAGACAATGAATGGGGACGAGTACTCTTTACAGATGAGAGCAGATTTAGTCTGAGTTGCGATTCTAGACACATACACATCTGGACAGAGCGGGGAACACGCAATAACCCCTTCAACATCATCAAAAGGGACTGTTTTGGAGGTCGCGGAGTTCTCGTTCGAGCAGACATAATGCTTGGTAGCCGGACCGACCTTCATATCTCCCAAGGAGGTTCGTCACCTGGGACTGCTATTGTAACGAGGTTCTTCTTCCTTACATGCGTCTTTTCACAAGGGCTATGGGTCCTCAGTTCCTCTTCATGGACGACAACGCTCCACCTCATCGCACAGTTACTGTCGAAGAGCTGTTGGAGAGTGAAGATATTGAACACATGGATTGGTCGGCAAGGTCTCTGGATCTAAATCCCGTCAAGCATGTACGGAACTTACTAGGGAGACCCGTGGCAGCGCGTAACTTATCGCCAGTAACGATTCCGAAACTGCGATTGGTGCTACAAGAGGAACGAGCAGCAGTGTCTCAACAGCTCATTAACAACCACATATCCAGCATGCACAAATGATGTGAAACCTGCCTAGCAGTCAGGGGAGATCATATCCCCTATTAAAGACCGGATGTTTCTTGCTGGACACCCATCACAGGGATGTTTCGGCCTTCAGTCGCATTGCGCTCCATGCTACTTTTTCAATAAAGCTTCTTTTTATCCCTCTGATTTCTCTTTTAGTAAGTGTTGCTTACATTACTCATGTCCTTACGTATTGGGGATCTTACGGTATTAAATGTGTTGATTTGGAAGGCTTTTGTACAAAGTTATATTGAAAATCCGTCTCGTCTTTAATTTTTGCACACCAGTGTATGTATAGAGTTTTCAGTCCAAAAATTTGATAGTATTTTCAACGAATAAACACGAATTAAGGTCCCCAAAACATATTCTTTCTATTTTTACAATGGTGTTTGTCTGCCTGTGTGTCTCCGTGTGTATGGTGACTTTTTCGTCCACAATAATTCTTTTATGAAACTTCTAAAATTTTCCTTATTTAAGCTGACTACATTTATATAGAGAGGTGATTAGATTTTGGGTAAAGCAACACAAACGGAAGTTACATGTTATTAAAGGACCACCAGAAGGGGTACCGCACTTCAAGCCCAGAAAAGTTTTTAATGAAAAACTGTATTAAAATATCATCCAAAACTTTCCAATTTCAGCATTTAGGACCTTTATACCAATGTAAACAACAAATTACATTTTCGCTAAAACTGATATGAAGCTATGAACAGACTTTCGTATAATATATATGAGGTAATCCAAAATTTCTCAAACTTAGCATTTAAAACAGGTACGTGATTAAGAACAACAAAGTACATTAATAAGCATTAAAAGTGTTCTTGGAATTATGTTAAATGCAACGAGAATAAGCTTATGAAGAGGAGCTCTCATTAAGAAGCAAATAAATGTATTAGCCTCAGTCACAATTTTGAGTTCGTTGCACTCTTATATGGAATCACTTTTCAAATAAAACGACGCTGCCATCAAATGTTATCTCTATTTATTATTTTTAAAGAAATAATATAGCAAGTATAAATGATACAGTAAATACAAGAAATGTATGGCAGTAGTTAACACTCCATCGGGAATTCTAAAGATGCGCAGCTTTTAAAAAATTTGGGATTTTTAAGCCATTGATTTGTGAATGACCAGAAGATATATGCTCGTTCCTGGCTCGTTCTTAAAAGCCGAGCTCGAAAGAGAAATCTGCCAACATCCGAGGGAAACAGAGAATACTGGCAGAAGAATCTACAGATTTTTTCCAAAATTAGGTCAGCTTCTAAGAAGGAGTTCGCCTCACTTTACTTAGTTTTCAACAGGGCTTGGCCCTTCGTGACTTAATCTGTACCTTTTCATGCGACATGAAAATGACCAATGTTCATGCGGGTTGACAGGAGGTCCGGATCGCTACGTGTTCGCTTGCAGAAAGACTGCATGATGTCACCTTAGACAACTAGCAGAGGAGCATATACGTGAATGGGCTGAAGTTTTCTTAAAATATCTCTGGGCTTTGGAATGCGTACTCGACTGAGTCAATATCGCGCATAATATATATCTCAAAAAGACTGAAGTGACCTTTCACATGCCATGCTCGCCGCCAGCCCCTATGTGTTCTGTACTTGCTTTTAATATACACTCACGTTTGTGAAAATTGCAACACCATGAAGGTCTTACGCGAGTGAGCTGAAATTTTCAGGAAATGCAAAGTAGCGCATGATATGCAAATGATTAGAATTGCAAATCCGTAGCGCATGCGTATGCTGAGCAGCGCCCTCTGAACGGCTGATGGATCCGAATAAATAGACGGCTGTAGCGAGGCGTGTATGGTTATCGGTGGTTATCTGCTAGTGGTAAACGTTAACTCAATCTGTACTTATGCCTCGTCGACGAAAGAGAGCGAGATTTGAACAACTTACAGAGTTTGAACGAGGGAGAATCATCGGCCTTCGTGAAGCTGGATTGTCGTATCGTGCAGTAGCCTCTCGTGTGCAGCGTAACAGCAGCACAGTGATGCGCGTTTGGAAGCAGTGGA
>KK112484.1:223887-249808 GCA_000611955.2 Stegodyphus mimosarum
TTTTTTTTTTTTTTGATAAATCTGAACATTATTTCTAGTAGTACTAGAATTCAGCTATAATTTAGAAAATAATTCTGTTATATTTACATCTACATTAATGTATCTTCATAATTAATAAATAGTTTCTTAAATACATGTGTTTTCGAAAATAAAACAGAATTAATTTAAATATGAAAGTAAGAGTAAAAAGTCTCAGAAACAATTCTTTTAGTAAAAACGTTGCACAGATCAAAATAAAGTTGTACATCAGTAGTCAAAAATCAGAGGGAACACCTGCTTTTAACCTAAACTAGAAAAACAGAACAGTGCAGAGCTACCAGCTGTTGGCTGGCAAACTAAATTTACTGACTTTAAGCAAGGGCAACTATACTAAAGTCCTGTCACACTACGTGAATTTCCAATCTTCACTTTTCAATGGCTTTCGTTAAATTTGTCCATAGATAGCACCATGATCTGCTATTCTTTGGCTATAACATTCACCCTTTATTACGGCCCCCATTTATAAAGGAAAAGTATATTTCTTTAATAAATGCCACTGTTTGCTTTACTATTACAGGATGGTATATGTAGTATTGCAGAATGCTATAATATTACAGGACAGTTGCTGTAAGTATTACAGGATGGAGTTTGAACAAGAATTGTTGAAGAGTTGGCAACATCTGTGGGAAACAGAGAATACTGGTAGATTTTACAAATTTTTTCCCGAAATAGGTCAGCTTCGAAGAAGTAGCTCGCCTCAATTTACTCAGTTTCTAACAGGGCACGTGTTTTTTATGACTTATCCACATCGCTTTAGATGACGTGAAAATGACTAGTACTCATGCGGGGTTGCAGGAGGTCCGAATTACTAAGCATTTGTTTGCAGAAACTGCAGACCATCACCTTAGACAGCCAGCAGAGGAGCATATCTGTGCAGGGGCTGAAGTTGTTTTTAATTTTTTTATGTAATATTCATGTGTGTATGTATACATACAATCATCTTTTAATTAATGTCATGTACTCTAATTTTAACCTTGAATAATTCTATATATTGCCTTCATTACTGTATCATTCTATCTTTGTATCAGTAACTCTGTTAAATATGCATCATCACACTCAGCATATTACATAGCTGATTGTACGAATTATATCCATGTAACTCAATCATACCTTGTAATTATCTACTCATTAAGTCAGAACTCATTAGCTCTTCACACTGTGGAAGCCCATCAACCGTTTAAGTTGTATCTATTCATCTACAACTCCGTACACGTGGACGCTGGAAGTGTTCTCCTTACCCGCACTGCACCATTCTTCCATCTCTGAACCAATGACTCGTTCAGCACGTTTTTTTGCACCCGTCAGCGGTCGTCAAAGTACTCGTCTTGCAAGAAACGCACCAAAGTATTTCGTGGACTTTTGAAAAAGACTGAAACACAACATTTTACTTGCCCCTTCGCCAAACATAGGCCTGGGGAGCCTGCAATCCAGGAACTTTTGTAGCAAAGTTAATTCCGTCAGCGGGGCCACCTGGCCGATATGTCAAGAGCCCGGTGGATCGGTTGCCTTGTCATCGGTGAAAAGAAAGAAAGACGTTATATGCTACGGGCGCGCGATCGATGCGATATTTTCAAATGAAAGCATGAGAAGTGATGCGTACATGAGCACGTAGAGTTATCATTGTCCTTTGCCTGGGAGAATAGAGTAATAAAAAATTAATAGTGTTGAATAGAGTAATAAAAAATTAATAGCGTTGAATAGAGTAATAAAAAATTAATAGTGTTTATAACTAACATTGACCCATAATGTTTATAAACAAATTAAATTATATTTACAAACAATCAACCGGAAATAATAGTTTACTTAAAGCTCGTTTCTATTTCGCCAGGTCCAGGTCTTAACATGGAATTGGTGGGAGGTCATGTGCTGACCACATCAGAATTTTTAATTCATGAATATGATTTTATATGAAATACTTAAATAATATTTTAAAATTGAAGAAAAGTAAATTGTCTCAAAAATTACTTTTATTCTCATTTTTAGAGAAAAGAAGGAAAGAGAAATGTTGCATTTTGGGATAAATAACATCATTTAACAGTTCAAAAGGTTTTTACGGCCTAATCTTACGTTAATTCTTAATAATTAATTAAAATTTTTCACTTTTTTTAAATCCTGTTTTATATTTCACAGTAGGCTTTTAGAAACATAACACAATTTATACCTTTCAGAAGAAAGTATAGTATTTTAAAGGTTTGGCAATTAATCGACACTGGAACTAAAAATAACTGCTTACACTAACATTTACGCTGAGCTTAAAAGTTATTTATATTTCTTTGTTGAATCAGATCATTCTATTTCCATACAGATAAAAAATAATAAATTCTGAATTACATCTCTTAAAGAAATAAATTCTGAATTATCTCTTTTCTAATATATTTTTGAAGTAAGGGAGAATAGAAGTGATTTACTCTTCACCATCCAGTAGTTTAAACTAAAACTTGAAATTAATCTCATCACAAAATACTTATTACTGTAAGAGTATTTTACAACCAGTCTTAATTTCTCCAAATAAGTAATAATAGTAATAATTTCTTTTTTTTTCTTAGTGTAATTTTCGCGCAAATGTTTGTAACGTTTCCCTAATTTTGCTTTAGTTTACTGTTTTCTTAGTTCCCAAAATTTTATATTACGATTTTTACTTCAGCAACAGGAAACAATAATTAATTCCAATTCGCAGATGCAGGTTACAAATACACATGCATCTGCATATTTACACAGGTTTATACAAACGATTATTTTTAGAAGATTTAATAAAAAATTCCATTCTAATGAGCATTTATTTCTTATGGAAAAGCTTTCTGCCTTTTTACAGTCAAAAGCAATTTTGTTTGGTTCTTTACTGGGCTCTGTTAGTTTATTTTGAATTTAACAAATCGTATCCTTTACTCCAGTTAAACTGATAGAAAACTATGGCATACATTGTCTTTAAAGCTGTTTGAAAGCTGGTACTTCGATCCGGGTTTAAATCCTCCGAGCTGGCTGGCTGCTGATGGAGATTTCGTTGTTTTCCCCGTGTATAACATGAATATAAGCCAGTTTCCCTTAAAAATTCTTCCACAAAGGCATCCATCTACTTAGGCAGGTAGCCCTTCGAGTTGCTTTGCATTAATGATCTGATTCAACCCTTAGCAAATTGTTCATGAAGACATCCTTCAGGTATATCGCTCTGTGCATTTCAGGTAAAACAAATATTTCAATCTAGTTCCTTATTCGAATCCGGGCTCTTGAGCAGCAGTCACAGTCACTAACCGCTATCCAGTTTGGGCTGCCTTCCTTAGGCATATACCCCTGAAGGGTTTTGTCGTTGTCTAAGTAATCTAATCCATCCTTTAAAGCTATTTAAAAAATATCGTTTTTCTTATTTGCCTGACACCGTTTAAAGTCGTACAATACTTACGTTAACTCAAGCGAGAAGATGTGTTAACTCTAGTTATGTTGTCTGTGCTTTGAGTTTTTAATTTTTCAAGCAATAAAAACAATAATTACTATCTAAATCAGTTTTAGTGCCGGCTTAAATAAACACAGAACTCGCTGCCCTGTTGATGAACAGTTGGGGAATCATCAAATAAAGATCTGAAGTTTATATCAATCTTTCCTGTTCACATTTAACAAACTTTTAATAAAAACCGATATACCACATGTTTAATCCGAACATATCGTTACATACTCAAGATTATATCAGTAATTACAAAAGTATACTGTCCTTTTAATTCGTTTCTGTTATAAAATATTCAGAGGGAAAAGATATCGTAAAGTCTGCACATACTTTCATGGAAAGATACTATTTTATTTGGAGTAAAATTAGGAATCTTTCACAGTTATCATCTAATTATATTTCTGTAAGATTGAGCTGGAAACGTAGTAATAAACCAGCAAGTTTAAACCTAGAATGTACTTCCTTCCCCTGTTTATATTATAATCAAGCGAATACCTCTGAACATAAGGAAGCACAGCATTAAACGGCTTATTTCAGTGCTAGAGTGTGCCATTTTTTTTTTTTTTTTTTTTTTTTTTTTAATATGAGAAAAATTCTCTTTCTTTGGAATAATCTCCACGAATTATATCCATAAAAGTGTACCATGAATTATATCCATGAAATGTAGTGCAAAGAATGAAGCATTTGGCAAATATCTTTGGAACAGTTTAGGTGAAGAAAATGAATGCAGCTTAGATTTGCTCACTGTCATGATAAAGGCACTGATATTAGCTTATAGAGTACAAAAGGAAGTCACTGCTATGGCTGTGTTTCCAATAACTTGTTGCTTTGATTCGTTATGCTAGAGGATAAAAGCAATTCCCTCCCTATGGCTGAAGCTAAAAATGCTTTAAAAAATAATAAGGGGCTTGAAAAATCTATCCCCCAGACCTTGTGTAGTATTCATCCCCTCGAAGCATAGCAGTGTTTATGTCTGCTTGGCTCTACTGAAAGGGATAGCTATACATCATACCAAGCTTCCGCGTGTTGCAAACTGCGCTATAGTAGCGCATTAATCATCCACATGAGCCGTCACCTAGTAGCCCCCCTTTATGTCTGGATAGTTCCACTCCGTCCCCCCAACCCTAATTTTTTTCTTTATAGGCGTTCTTTCTATCTGTCCATCAAGGGGCCATTCATAAAACTGGTACTGTTCAATCGATTGCAAAATCCCGAATAACTCATTTAAAGTTGAACAGTAAACAGAATGGAAAGGAAAAAGTTAAAATTTATCTCTTCGAGGAAGAACACATGTGCCAACATATTCCGGATTGAAATTTTGAATCCGCTGCTTTTAAACGACTTTTCTGTTCTTTATGCGAAAACGTTCACAAGCCATAATAGGTATTACTTAAGGTAATTATTATTTGCGATAGATATCAAATGATTGAAATAATTCGTTTTAAATATCTTTTGCCTGATTTAGCTAAGTACGTATCGAAAGTGAATTGACTGAATACAATTCTGTATGGATTCTAGAATTTTGGATAATAACACACAAATACTCAATAAATTCGTGGTAAATTTATACAATGATTACACATTTGATACCAATTTACTTCCATTTATATTTTAGTGGGCTGTTTCTAGACGTACTAGAGATTTTATAGTTATATATCTCCTGTAACATTAGTCATGATACTTCTGTAAAAAATACGTATAGAATATGACTGCTTCATTGGTTAATAAATTATTGTAAAACACTCGAAAGCAGTATAAGGGAGGATTTTCTAAGGGAAACTGACTCATAATTAAATCATATTCGCTGCATAGAGAAAACAGTTAGTGTTGTTATTTATTCTTCTGGATATAAGAGGGAAATAGCCGTCACACGCTTTGAACACATCGAATAAATTTTAAAAAAATACGCTGACCTGAATAAGTCTACGAACTGAGAATGGCCAAGATGGAAAGTAGAGTTGTGGCTGACTTTGGCCAAGGTCTTTGTCACCTTAATGATGTTAATACACTGGTCCAAACTTCACTCAGTTTTAATTGAAAACTACCAGAGTATCCATGGGTCTCGTACCCTTACAACTAACCTTTGGTTAGTCAATTATTGCAAGGCATTCGAAATATATTCAAGGGAAAGACTATGTTAGGGAAACTGTCTGACGTTATTCACACACTTTCTGCGTTATTCACACTCAGAACCTGAATCAATGTGAAATACTTATTCTTTAAAAGACAAATCATATTCAGAATTTATTAGAATAAAAAAAAACAATTTGCTTAAAGAATCATGCATTTTTTTCAAAGGCAGCTACTTTATATTTCATTTCAGCATATTTTTCATTTAAGGAATTTAGTTTTAACTTATACATAGCCATTTATACTTGGATTCAATCTTAAGGTCTGTTAAAATTTTTCCGTTTCTTTTAGCATTATTTTAACACTTTGTTGCTCACAAGCACTATAACGCATACGTTTGTCATCCTTACACTCAGGCAAAAGTGCTTGCAAATTTGTGTATTAAGCGGGGGAAATATTTTATCTCTTGTAGATAATCAGAAATTTCTCTATTTATATTTCGTAAAAGGAAATGAGCTTCATACTGTATGTTTTTAAGAAAATATTAACTAGTTTACTACTCGAGTGGATAAGGCTGCTGAACAGTAGTAGCTCGTCCCGAGTTCAGGTATCAGCAGACTGGATTGCTGCTTAGAGTTCTCATGATTTTGTTTCTTAGAAACAGATCCCTTAGTTTTTCTTAGAAACATATATGCAAATATATTATACGCATGCAAGCCTATGGCCAATTGGACGACTGTCACTCGCTGAATAAAGGCTTGCTTAACAAGATCTGACTTTGAAGTTCGATAAAGTGAATGCTCCAAAGAAGAGGAGATGGAAGAAGATTGGAGACCTTTGTCCCAATGCAGCGGTGACTGTGAGAGGCAGTTCCTGTGGTAATAATTCAAATAAAAGCAAACACGAATCTAATGAAACAAGAAGATGACAGAAGTATAAACTATCACACTAATGACAGGAAGTGAAATCAAACTGTGTACAATACAAGTAAGCTTGTGAAAAATTAAAAATATACAATCCTACAATCCTATGCAGAATTCCAAATTCTCAAACACTAAAAAAAAAAAAAAAAAAAAAAAAAAAAAAAAAAAAAAAAAAATAATAATAACACAGCGGTCAGGTAAAACATGGTAAAACAAAAGCCTGTGTATTAATCAAAACTTATTAACAATTTCAAATTATCTAGCAAAACACGAAAAGAACAGAAATATTTATAAATACGTACAATAAGCTACCAATTACGAAACAAAGTTATGGTCGCCTAAAAAACAGCGAATGGTTTAATAAATTTATCTTTCAGTATTACCTAATTGATTATTGATAAGCAATTTATAGTACAATTAATAATTGCCTTAGCAAAGAAGGCTTCGTTGGTATTTCTGAGGGCTCACTAATTTAAGTTCCGTATTTCTCTTGAAAGGGACATAATTTCTAATACCGATAGCCCTCGCACTTTTTGGCAAAATCTGTTAGCAACTAGCCAAGTGAAATAAAATGTAGTTAAAAGGATGAGTAAGTAATTAGGATTTTTCACTTCGTTGTCATACAATTTCCATTAAATATGATTTCCGAATAGTTTCAAAGTAATACTATTTCCCCCCTTCAATAAATATAATTTCTATGTTAACTAATTTTGCATTAAGACCATCATCTGTCTGTCTTCATACATTTATTTATTATTCAGTTGTTTGAAGAAAAATCGTTGTTTGTTCCGCGTCTATATTTGGCTCGTACGTATTAAACACAGAATCTGCTCATCTATCTCATCTCGACAAGTTAGAAGCCAACACTGAGTGAAAGAAAAAGTTTTGACTGCAGTCAACTCCGAACTCCAAGTAGAACTCTTTTAAATTTTATTTATTTGTTTCTTTTTCTTTGAAGTATCTTGCTGGTATTGGCGATTTATCGCTTTTTTTATCCGTTGCGTACATTTTAAAATTTTATTTTATTCGAAACTAGACTAAATCCGCTGTAAAGGAGAACATGCCGATGCATTTGTGTTTCTCATAAATATTATGTTTCGCTTAATTTCATAAACGATTTAGGACATTTGAATTTAGTTCTTATAATTTAAAATATAACGAATAAAATTTATGAATGAATCGATAAGTTAAATATTTATTAATGAATTAAAAATTGATTGATAGATTGGATTGAATCCACTGATTAAAATTCTTGCTATGATACGTTCTTGCAATAATACAGACTTGCAATTTTTGCTTTAAATTATAGCAGTACTGTGCTTTCTACAATAATTCACAAAAATTTAGATCAATTTGATATCTTTATAGCCAAATATCGTGAGAGAAGGAAATAAACTTTCCTTACTTGATTTTAAATGATTTATTTAATTATGGAAAAGCACTGGAGGGCTATCTGCCTAAAGGTAGAGATGCTTTCGTGGAGGACTCTATAAGGAAAACAGTCTTGTATACACCTTACACACGACGAAAGCCACGAAAACACCCATACAGTTAACTCATTCGCTGGAGTTTGAACCCAGGAATGAAATATCAATGTTTAGCTACTTTCCGCTCGGCCGCTGGTGGGCTCATTTTAAATGGAAACAGGAAACAACTATTGCAATATCCATTTATAAAAGCAAAGCAAAACTTCAAGAGTATAATTTAAATGTTCCTTCTGAAAAAGCAAGAGATTAATAGTAACATATGCAAACTCATTAAGAGTCATTATTTCATCCCAGACTTTTGAAATAATAAAAAAATTAATATTTTGAGTAAAGTTTACACAATTTCTTTAGAAATAAAAGTTGCTATCTAAATATTTCCAACTACTGTATAAATTCCACATTTCACGAGTCGAATTAGTCTCGGATAATCAGAACATGAATGGAAGAATAAAACTAAAAAAATATTGTTTTTATAGCCATTTTTTATGCTTTATGAAGAGAGTCATTGTTCCATAGCCTTATATATAAAGGCATATTAAAAGTGCAACGAAAATAGAGAATCTAATTCAGTGGTTTTTTTCAAGTAAGTTACATATTTTCTTGAACTGTAACTATTCTGGTCTCTTTTTTCGTGATGCCGAAGAGGTAAAAATGGCAAAAAATTGGAGTTTAATTTGGATTTAGTATATCATGGTTTTTACGTCTAAATGCTCATTACAGTTTAATCTGAATTTAGTATACCATGGTTTTTTTGGTGCGGGTTTAAATGCTCATCTGACTCGGTATTCGCTTTGATGCACGACGAGTCCGAGTCCTGTTATCCCCCATGGTTGCAGTATTTTGTACAAAGTTTTCAGAAGTAGAGATTTCCCCAATAGCTCTATAGTTAGATTAAGGACTACAGGATAATTACCTAGCTTCTTTAATCCATTAAGCACATTTGTGCGTTAAATTTATGTTAAAAAACATAAGAAAATCCTAGATACTTTGAAAGAAGATTTATAAAATGAACTGAAAGTCAAAATGAAAATTTCGATGATACTATGATTTTCCTTTTAAATGCTAATGAACTTCTAGTGAAAAAACTTAAGATTTTGCAAGAAATTTAGTAATTAGCTTTCCGTTACAGATAACGTCCTGTCATTTACAAATACGGATCAGAAACACGAGAACATATCATTCTTAATTGCCTATGCACAAGATGTTTTATCTTTGGTATTTCAAAACAGCATTCTTCTTCGCCATGAGAAAGGATTTGTCAGCATGTTAGAAATTACTTTTTTTTTAATTCGGAAAGAAAATCCCCATGCAGTATTGTTTCTAAATTAATAAATAATTAAAATAAATTTATCAAGTAAATGTTATACTGAAGTTAATATATGGTCTACCCGAAAGTTCTGTCCGATAATGTTATTTTAAATTTCAACACGCATGCAGGTGTTAATTTGAGACTTATAAGACTGGCTGTCTCTGTTTATCACTGCATTTATAAACATCTGATGTTTTAAATTAACTGAAATAAAAGTATCTCATGTCATTATTAAGTCAGAAGCGATTGTCTAACTATGCCTCTGATAAAATTCTTTACGACACTGCATTTTGCGAAGTCCAGCAAGGAAGAAATGCTACAGAAGCGAGTCGAAATTTAGTGATAGTTTTTGGTGGAGACGCAGTTTCGGACAGAATGTGCAGGAGGTTGTTAAAAAAATCTGGAGCAGCTGATTTCGACCTTAATGATAAGCCACGCTCTGGTCGACATCTTTGATTGATGACCATGATAGAACCAGATCCTTTTTGACAGCCTCGGCGATTGCGGAAAAGCTTAATTCAGTTCAAGAAACCATTTTGGACCATGATCAGAAGCTAGGATTGATCTACAAATATTCCAGATGGGTGCCTCGTGAGTTCAGGAGAAAAATTTGCGTGATCAAGTCTTCATATGCAATCTCTGCTAGCTCTAAAAACAACAACAAGAAGAAGAACAGAGAACTCTTTTTGAATCGGATGATAGCTGGGAAGGAAAAGTGGATTATTTACGAAAACATTGTTAGGAAAAGAGCACAGACAACCTGCTCCTTCCACCTCTAAACAGAGCCTTAGCCCGAATAACAGAGAGCTGTGTAGGTGGCGGTATATCCAATGACCAATACATTACCAGCTTTAAAATCTAAAGAAAAGCTCAATTCGGAGAAAAACTGTCAGCAAGTGGACGATTTAAAATTTAAACACAGCAATCAAAGAAAAGAGGCCAGAGATCTTTAATAGGAAGCACATCATACAGCATCATTATAATGGCAGATCACATGTTGCTTTGGTGACTCGTCAGAAAATTACAAGCTAAGCTGGGAACTTCTGCCGCATCCACCATACTTTCCAGCCTAGCATCCTGCGATTACCACTTATTTTTTTCCTTGAAAAATTTTTTGAAGGAAAAAAATTCAAAACTGAAGTAGATGTCAGCCAAGCACTAGAGTTCTTAACTCCAAATATAAGAAGTTTTTAAAAATGGCATCTACGAATTACGAACACGCTGGCAAGAGGTCAAGGGTAAATACGGAAATTATATTATACAATAAATATTACTGAAGGTATGAAAAATGTGTTATTTTCTTTTACTTTTCAAACGCACAGAGTTTTCGATAGACCTTATATTACGGTCAAATTTTTTTATTACAAAATTATTTTAAAATTTCTACCCATCATGCAAAATTCATAACTGCAGTTACATATCTGCTTACTTAGATTATGAAAAAGTATGCAAGAGCTATATCACCTAAGTTTTGGTTTGGTTTGGTTTTTGTGATTAGGGCCAAGCCTCGAGGCTACCTGCCTAAGGGAAAGGATGCCTTCGTGGAGGACTTTTTAAGGAAAACTGGCTCGTACACACGTCACACATGGGGAAAACCACAAAAACGTCCAATCAGATAGCCCGTTAGCGGGAATCAAACCTTGGATCGAATTACCAGTGTTCAGCGACTTTCCCGCTCAGCCATTTAGTGGACCATATCACCTGAGGGAAAAGATGCCTTCGTGGAGAATTTTTTAAGGAAAACTGGCTGGTATTCGTATTACACATGGAGAAAACTCTCATGCAGCTAGCCTGTTCAACGAGATTTGAATCAGGGTAGAACTACTAATGTTAAGCGGTTTTACAGCTTAGTCACTGATGGGCCTTATGAGAAAAGGGAATCCTATATAATTGTTTTATATGTACTTCTTATTAACATTTTGCAACAAGTGTTTTTGAACCATACAAGCGTCAGAAATAAAATATTTTTCTAATATGCTTTAATTCAACAGTATAAAATTAGTTATATAAGATGGAAACAGTAGGTATTATTTCTATTCAAAAATCGAAGAGAAATATTTGTATGACATTTTTGCATTTTTTAACTCCGCTATACAATTTTTAATTTTTAGAAATTTTTAATGGTAAACTCTTTTTTTAGGTATTAGACTATAATCTGAAGTTCTTGAAATGCGAGTTAATTTTTTAAAATGCTGGCTTTCTAAATGAAATTGAAAGATTCATATTTCGTTACATGTCATATATTCTTAATTAGTAAATGCAAACTTATTTTGAATTTAAATATGTTTTTTTTAAATGAACATAAAAATTTTGCTATGAAGTTGTTTTCAAACCACAGATTTATTAAAAAGATACTTTTACTTAAAAACGAGATTTATTTATTTTTACCGAAATACAAAATTAAAATTTAAATAAGTATATTTCCGCATACAGACAGTACACATTTGCTGTCATATCAGTTAACAATATACTATATAAGGCCTCACTTTTTTTTGAAAAAAAATTTTTAATTTCACAATTTTTTTGAAAAAAAATTGAAAATCAAGGGTGTCGTTTGCACATGCGATTGATTAGAAACAGGTACATGCAAACATGTGGCAACTCAACAGCTCGTATTTAGAAAATTCATTTTGTTGGGGAACGCTATATAGTATTGTACACGTTAACTTGTGGTTGCATGTCTTAAGTTAGGTGTGTTAAGTGTGGTTGCAGGTTTTAAGTATAAGAAGTGCTAAAGGCAGAAACATATTTCCCTTTGATAGATAATAAAAATTTTGTCTCAGTGCGTGGTAAGTAGTATTTACATTTTAGATGCTTTCATACCTTCAAAACACACAGGCGGAAAAAAAATTGTAGATGATAGGCAGGTTATCCTGGGCTTATCCTCTATTCCTTTTCTTTTTTTTTTTTTTTGTAAATTTGAGGTAAAAATTAAGAGTGCGGCTTATACACAAGTACAACTTATACACCCGAGAATATGGTATATAAAACTAAAAAATTATTTTTATACTTGTGATTTGCTGGAAAATATTAGTTGCTAGAACGTTTTTGAATTAGAACTTGGTATTTCGAACTTAACTGGAATCAGACTTAGTTTCAAAATACTTATCTTCCCAGTCCGTGCCACTTATAACGAAGGAAAAGACTATATAGATGCTTTCATAGTTTTTCATGATCATAACACAAAAGAGTTTTTCAGATAAAATCCTCCATAAAGTCAGTTCTTGCACGGCAAATAGCATTTGGCATTTCTGTAATGATTTATTTACATCTTTTTAAACACAACAATAATTGCAAAAATACAGATGAATAGTGAATGGCGTTTTATTCTCAGTTTAACAAGAGGTGGAAATTTGAAATGTTTAGTTATTTCTTCATAACGTAAAGAGACTTGTTTATTATTATACTAAAAGTAGCTGAACACAGAGGAGCTATTTTGTCTAACAGAAGGGATGCCTTCATCGATGACTTGATAAGAAAAATTGGCTGGTACATGTAGAACGAATTGTCAGTTCACATAAAATATTTTAAAACAACTGTTGCGTGTTTTATTTTAACTTGTAATTAATCTAACAGCACGAATCTAACAGCCCTCCTACCTCTTGTGCTTCGCAAAAATCAGAAAAATGAATAAACAGATCTAATTTAAGGCTAGTAAATAATAAAATGGTATTTAAAGTTGGCCATAACAGAAGTTTATAAAATAAGTATATGAAAAAATCTACTTACTAATTTTAATATTTAAGTTACTGTTGCTAAAGCAGTCTTTCTAATAAGTATATATATGATAGCCATTTTGTAAAAAAATTAAAATGCGTCTAGGTTCTCTCCTAGCCTAGGTCTTCATTTAGTTATAACTTTTCCAATGTTTTTTAAAAGATTTTTGATTCATTTATTTCGTTTACGAAATACTCGCTTCAAATCCGTCGCCAAATACATCAACCAAATGTACCAAATGGTGATTTTTGGCGAAAAAAATCCTTTTTTTTTAATCCGGCAACCTGGTTCTGTCATTTCACGTCGGGATTTTGACGAGAGATGGGGACCAATTGGCGGAATGAATGAGTCAGGGGACCATTTTTTCCCCCTCTGGCGAGGTCAGCATGAAGCGCCGACGCAACGTTTCCTCGTATCTTCCGACGGCTTGTCAGGACAGCAAAGAAATATCACTAATACTAAAACTGAGCCCCTTTTGCAAAGCAGGCTCGGCTAGCTGCACTGCAAAGGAATTTCGAGAAGATTTTGTCTGCATTTGTTTATCGACAACCATTTCTATATACTTTTTTTAAACTTTTTTCTGTTACTTTAAAAAGATTAAAACAAAAAATGTGTGACAAAACGAAAAATGTGTGACAAGTGACATTGAATATTTTGGCATAGAGCAGTTAATGTTTACGTTGGCAGAAATGAAAGCATTCATCCATTAATTAAATATTAGGGTGGAGTGGAAAAAAGATTCACGTAATTCTTAATTTCTTCTCGACTTTTTATGTTAAGTTGGCTTAGAGAACTATATCTTAGGAATTCCTGAAACCAAAAAGCAGCTTTTATTTCTGATATTGAGTTTCTGAACACATTTATGAGCGTACTTTTAATTAATTGTACTGAAAAATGGCGAAAAGTTTAGAAAAAGTGATTTTAAAACTGAGTGATTCTCCTATTAAAACCCTGTATCATAAAATACGAAATTCGAAATACGGATATGAGTTGAAATTTGACTCGACAGAACCCTAAATTTCACTTAATTCCCGAAATCGTTGAAAAAATTTCTTAACTTTTAAATCCAGTTACCATGTAATGCAACAATTCGGATAATTTCATTCTGTATATTGTTAAGTTGTTCTCATGGCAGGTCAGTGGCAACATTTTTAACAACAACGCGCCCCGTGTTGTAACATCTGGGTGCACGGGGAATTATACATGTTCAAAATAAATAAAAAGATGCAACGCAGATTCTAATACGTGAAATATAAATGTTCGATTGAGTATTCTATTCAATATACTATTTATATGATACTGGTGCTAACCCAGATGAATTTTCCTATTGATATTTAGAATGCATGCATAGTTTTATAAGATTTAGTTAGATTAACAAAATATTTTTATATGAATTCTGTTGTGCTTCTTTTTCTTCCTTCAGCCTTATCAGAAATGTAAACTAAGTAAAATTTAAATAGCAAGTGAAGATGTAAAGTGAAAGTTGCTTCTGTCGTAAGTCGTTGTTCTGTTTACTGTGTTGGTTTCAGTGAGTGCTTTCTGCCATTTGATTGTGTTTGTTTAAAATTTGCGCAAAATGAACTAGGAACGGGTTGATAGATAGTAAATTTACTTACACGGTGTTATGTTCTTCTTATTCAAACTTTGCTGTTTCCCAAAACTGCGCAAGCAACGTTGATTGAGTTCGTTAAATTTTAGCTATAACTTAAGTTCATAGTGAATAAACTTTTTTTTTTTACTCTTGTTTTTATTGATTAATATTCTAGATTTCACTTTAAAGTACGAGGACAATAAGTTGTGAGGTTTCTTTAATTTGAACAACTATTTTTATTCTACGTTTTTAATTTGTTTTGTCACTTCACTACGTTAGAATGCAACGTAGTTCGCTTGTATAGTGAGGTTTTAAGATTGTTAAGACAGAGCTTGTTTTGCCACTCGTGTTCAAGTTACAAGGTTTTCGACTTTAGGTAAGCGTCCTGTCTTCGGGGTCTTGTATTATAATTCCTGATAGATGAAATTCGATCTGTTGAAGTTCTGAGCCAACTCGCGTTAAACTGCTCTGTGTAGCCTTTGGCTATCAGTTTATTTAAATTAAGCTTTACATTTGATTTTCTGTTTTCCAGTTTCTCGCCATAAAGGGTGGCTGAGTTGTAAGCACTAGGAGTGCCTTCAGTTTAATTTACTTTGTTTATTTAAAACTATCTTCTCAAGCTTCTGTGGTACTTAAAGATACATCGCTTAACGTCTACATAGAGTTTAACATTGGATGATACCCAAGAGAGTTAAACTTTGCAAAGTCTTCTGTGGATGAGAAGTTTAAGCGAATAACATATTAAGAGTAAATTTAGGTTTAAACTTACAGTTTAAAAAACGGAAATGAAAGCATTTACACAATGAAAAAATGCATTTAAGATATAATTCATCTGATTTCTGGAATTATAATAAAGATTCGTGTAGTATCACTTCAGTTCATTAACTTCGGTATATGTATATGGACGAAAAGAAAAATCTGATACCAAAATTGATAGTTCAAATTGATCAAAATAGTTTGATTTTTAATTATTCAAAGTTACACCAAGTAGGATCTAAAGAGAAGTCAGATTCTACTTTGAAAGGACCGCTGATTGAGACGATTTTATTAAATGTGTAGCAGTTTAACTTGACTCAGACTGAATTTTAACATTTTTTTTATGTATGTAAATTAAATTTTTTAATTGTAAGCGGGCCTTAATAATATCGCTAATGCAGTTTATATGAATGAAAATGGAAATGGTAATGTCTAACAATTATCATCACAATACTTCAGTTTTAAACATATCATGTAATCTGTCCAAAATATGCGAATAAATTATTTTTTTAGATGCCAAAAGTGCCCCAGATCTGTTTTAACACCTCTTCGCAGACTATTGAACCTTCCCCCCTTCTTTGTGTATCGATTAATTGAAACAGTATATAATTAAAAAAATTGTTTTAAAATGCTTTTTAAATAATTGATATGGTAAACAGTGCGTGAGCTATCTACCTTAGAAGAGATGCATTTATACAGAACTTTGCAAGAGAAGATACGGAAAATTATGAAAACTATATACTGCCAGCACCTTTCCCACGAATCGATCTGGGGAAGAATTATTAGTGTTTAGCAGTCTAAATGTGTATGCCAGTGGTAGAATGAATATTGGTGACTATACTAGACTGCAACAGAGAAAGATTTTTTCGGTTCTTTATGATTATACGTACTATCGTTTTAACATTCGGAAAAACTGCCGTAATTTTTAGTATACATTGGACAACATCCAACCTACGCATGTGATTACCATACTGTGTTTGAATGCATGCGGATTTGTACTTCTTATATTAAAAAGTCATTTCGGTGACTAGTACTTTCCAGCCAAAAAACTTCAATATCGGCCTATGCACTTTTTTTTCCTTATAAAATTTTTGGTTTCTTACAAAATGCTTCTTTTTATTATTATTTACGACAGTACTTATGAGCCGTAAAGGTAGCCATACAAACGGTTTTCACTAATTAACAAAGTTGCCAAAGAATTGGGGACGTTTCGTAGGAATGCGGATAATCAGAAAGCACCAAATTTTTTTCCTTTACGTTTCCCAAGTTTAGAAGTTTAAAAATTTCATTAACATTATTTATTCAGTCAATGGGCTCTAAAGAATGTCATGTGTCAATGTGGAAATGCTTTTTCAACAAATTTGGAGAGTTATGGACCTTTTTGCGTACACTTATTAACGATTGAAAAAGCTTCATAGGAGTGTTTAAGCAACAAACTTCGTTAATAAACTTCGTCAATTAACTTCGTTAATGAACTCCGTTAACTAACTTCGTTAACAAAACTTCGTTAATGAAAGTAAGAGAACTAATTTCAGAACAAATGTATCACTTGCCTATGAATTTCTCAACATATCGCACTTCACTTTCGGACGGAAGTAAATTTTGTTTTACTTCTGTAGCTTGAATGAAATATGTGAAAATATGCTTATTTTTATTTATTTGTTTGTTGAATTTTTTCTGGTACAGGTAGCTGCCACATTTCGTTATTTTAATGTACTAAAACGCAATTCTTCGAAGTATAATAACAGAGATGAATTAAGTTTATTTACGATATACACAGAAAGGAAAAAATCCCAGCACCAAGAAAAAAAATTAATGTAGAGTAATGGAATTCCGACACTACATTTGCCTAGGTATTTGATTAAATTTTCAAGATCACAGGTGCCAAAAGAGCCATTTCAAATGGGAAATCCCGGTACATTATAACCGGTATAACCGCCTGAATTTTGAATGCAAGCATGCCAACGTGCTTGTATTGTGTCGTACAGGTGCCGGATGTCAGGTTGTGCGATGGAGTTCCATGTTCGGTTAACACAGGGACGGTTAATGCCGAATGTAGATGACGGTGGGTTTTGTCGTCCAGTGTTCCATATGAGCTTGATTGGAGAAAGATCAGGTAATGTAGCAGGCCAAGGTAATATGTCAATATTCTGTAGAGCATGTTGGGTTACAACAGCTGTATGAGGGCGAGCATTATCCAGTTAGAAATACCTCCTTGAATCACCAGACTGACGTACAAATTTGCAGTCAGGACTCACGGGATAACCACGACAGTACTCCTGCTGTCATACGAAACTCCTTTTCAGACCATAGCTCTAGGTGTAGGTCGCAGACATGTTGGTTGCAGGCGCTTACCTGGCCTCTTTCTAACCAACACATGGCCATCAATGGCACCAAGGCAGAACCGGCTTTCATCAGAAAATACAATAGATCTCCACTCCGTCCTCCAATGAGCTCTAGCTTGACACCACTGACTTCGCAAATCGCAGTGTTTTGGAGTCAGTGGAGTGCACGCTACAGGGCGTCTGGCTCAGAGCTGTTCTTCAAGTAACCGATTTGCAATAGTTCGTTGTGTCACTGTGGTGCCAACTGCAGCTGGAATTTGTGCTGCAGATGCCATACAGTGAACACTGCGATCCTCCCTTTCAATAATGACCGCCCAAAATCCGGTCTTCTTGAGCTTGTAACTTCCCTTAACCACTGCTACTAACAATCATGCCCAGTAGATAGATTCCTGCTAAGTTTTTCTGCAGTATCGTGGAAAAAAATCCACATTCTCGTAACCTACTACACGACCTTTTTCAAACTTACTGAGCTGCTGATAATGGCTTCTTCATCTTCTTAAAGGCAATCTTGACTAACATCAGCTCACTACGTCAAATCTCAACGATAAATGACGCTCACGAATTTTACACCGAGTATTTAAAGCAAACCTTATTTGTATATTCATACGAAATTTGAACAGGCATCATGTTTCAGATGTATAACCCCTACCAAATTTCGTTAATCTGGCACAACGGGAAATTCGCATACAGCAGTTTAATAAGTAATTAAAAATAAAATTTATCAAGAAGCGAATATTACGACCAAACGTTTTAATGAGATTTTTTAAGCATTTAACCATTAAGCACAATTGATAACTGCAATTATAGGTTCGATTTATTTGGATTATAGATAAGCACCTGAAGCTTATCTGGCTGTACGGAAGGATGCCTTCGTGGAGGACATTTTAAGAAAAATTGGCTTATATTCACATTTCACATGGAGAAAACCACGAAAACTCTGGTGTAGCTATCCCATTCGCCAGGATTTGAACTCGGATCGAACTACCAGATTTTAGTAATTAAACCCTTGAATTCTGGAGGGCTTAACCAAGTAAGTATACACACAAGGTTCCCATAATTGACGTCACTTACTTACAGAAGTGAGAGAAAAAGCACAACGGGAGTAGTTCCTTTTAAGCAAACTAGGTATTTGTGACGTCACTCAAGAGCAAACCTTGTAGTATAGTAAACTTGACTTAATGCAGTTATAGCAATGTTTCGATTGCGATTCTCCAGAATGAAAGCCCACCGAAGTAGCTGTGATTGTAAGACGGGCTGTCATAGCAAACTTCATAAACAAAATATTTGAAATATCTTTTAGTAATCATAAACCTAAAACTCAGTATCTTAATATTTAAAATTGGCAACAAAAAGTCTCTACACTCTTGGATTAAAGCATGCTACATAGAGATTAAAACTCTGCAGGCACTTTTTCTTTACTTTTCAAGAGAATAAAAAGGGCTCAAATACACTCTTTAGGAAAAAAAAATTACACCATGAAGAAAGTGACAGTTTTTATTGAAATTAAATATGCCTAAAGCTCATACGCAAGTAATAAAATTTTTTTTTAAATTTAAGGGAATAGGAGCCATCAGCGGCTAGCAGTTGCACATTGAATATTTCTCAGTGTGGCAAACGCGCTTCTCGCATCCCTACTATGCTACCACGTTTGAAGTCGTCCATTTGTCTATAAAGCCTTCGACAACGTAACGGCATTATTGGTTGTGTCTTCAGACAGCTGCAGCGCCGACAACGAGAAAAAATAAACCACTGTTAACTCTTTTAGTACCTAGTTGCTTAGCAGAAACGCACACTATGACAGAAGTTAACACTCAATGGCCCTGAAAATTTAATAGTTTGCATATTTGGTAACAAGGAATTTGCATATAAAATTGCGAGATGATCCGATTATTTTTTAAAGGTGCTTTTTTTCGAAAGAATGCACATCTTCACATAAAAAAGCATAACGTTGAGAATTCACATTCTAATGTTATTATATTGAGATCATGATTTTTTTCTGCAGTTCTGAAAATAAATACCACAATTTCTTTTAAAATGTTTTTAGTAAGTCAGAAAATGAGTTTTAGAGATGTCCTTAAAAGGAACTTTGAGGAATTTTTTTACTCTTGTTGAGGGTATATTCAGACGTATATTGTTAGATATCCGCAATTGTATATAGACGTATATTGTAGACGCATATTGAAAGATCTTACAACATTCAGACGGATATTGTAAGATCTGTATTGCCGTTTCCTTAAGAAATTCTCTTATAACAACCAGAAAAGTTACAATAACTCTACTGCAATAGTGACCGGTTGGTAGCTGAATAATAAAGTAGGCTCTCCAATTTCTTTTCAAATACTAGATGTTAATTTCTGAATTTAGAGAAGAAATATCTCTTCTGGCTTGCTATCTCTTATAGGTTCATGTTTTATTATTACTTCGCTTTTCATAATTTTTTTGGAGCATTTTACCGGAGTACTTGATTTCTCCTTGATAATTTGCCAGCTGAGAATCTGCGCTGTCATTCGCTTTGAAACCAGCATGTGTTTTTACTCAGCGCCAATTCATCTTAAAACAGAATTCTTTGTTTATTTTAACAAATTACTGACACGTTAATGCGAGTTCTTAAAGGATTCAGGATAGATTTTAAGTAAGACCACAAATGAATCCCTTTTTATTTCTTATTACAGCATTCTTTAAGTTAAATATTACCATGTAATCTACCTGAAACATGACTGAAGAAGCATTTAACTTTATTATTTTTGTTAATAATTTTCTTCAGGTTTCTTAAAAGCAACAGTTACAGAATCTACTATCTTTAATTCTGGATACAGTTTTCTGGATGGTTTAGCGTTCATCATTTTGCTAAAAATTGTCCCAGAACGGTAAGCCTTGTATGGTTTAACTTTACATTCATGCATGGATAGCGTGGGTGCGAGCCAGTGCCCTTTTCTTAACATGAATATGAACCAGGTCCCAATTTTTAAGCCCTTCGAAGAAAATTTTAGTCCTCCACGAAGACATATAACCCTTAGACATTTAACCGTAGGGGAAATTTGTTATAATCCAATTTATCTCAATTCGAAGATTCTTACGACTAACCCCTGTAATATATTTCACATAAAAAAAGCAATCTCGAGAAACGTACCGCCCCCTCTACATTATTGTTTACACTGATATGCTATACACAGGAAAAACTAAGTCTTTAAAAAGAGAAATGGTTTGTGTGTAAACAATACTCTATAGAATATTTATTTTATTTCATCCACTTCTCCCAATTTCACATATTTCCGCTTCATACCGCACAGCACTTTTTTATTTATTTCAGAAGTACTTTTAAATCCGTCTCCAGTAAAGGGTTCATAAGAGATTTTCTTAATGGTGTCTGTACGTACGTATTTATGTATGTATCTCGCATAACTCAGAAACCAATAGCCTCATGTACACATATATGCAGCATATAGAAAACACAAAAAAGACAAGACATTTTCTTAAAAGATTATAAGAACAAAGTTTAGAAACTAATAGACGAAATGCGCAATTGCTGTAGGTTCGCAAAAAATGAAAAACAAATTTTAAGTAAAAGGTGAAAGTGGAGTTTAAATGCATGTTTGCAGTTTCTTTCCTATGAAGGTCCTAACTATTGTGTACCTCGAATAAAGTCGCACCGTAGGGTAAAGTACAAGTAAACATTTGACCATACTGAAAGCATTGCAAAGAAAAAAAATGAAAATAAAAATGCTTACAAACCACATGTATCTGCCATTTTCCCACCTTCACGTAAGGTATGTTTGCAAGTTTCATTTTCATTTTCTTGAAGGATTTTCAATTTTCGTTTGCTTTAATTACAAATTTGAAGTTCAGAGAATGAACTAGCTTATTTCTTTTTTCTTTCTTGACAGTTTTTAGGACCTACGGGAATTGTTCTCTCTTTGTTTCTTAAATTGATTTTGTTTAATCTAGGGAGGTTTCACTTGGAGTATTTTATTAGTTTTTGGTTTTAAAATTAAATTGAGCCGTCTTTTTCCCCTTTTTAAAATAATTTAATCTTTGCAACTTTGGATTTCAAATTTTCTCTGGTTTTATCGTTTTGGGCTAAAGCTAATTTTATACGCGTTCGAGCTGCCCCTTTTTTAGGTTTTATATTTCGACCAGCCCTGCTGGTTTTATTCAGGGTATAACAGGGTATTCAGGGTGGTTTACTGTATATGATTGTAAATCTTCATTTTCCTTAAAAATTTTTTTTTCCAATTTTGTATGTATACAATTTTTTAATTTTTTTTTTGAGTATCTATGTTTAAGTTTTAATATTCCTGGCTTACGGTTACGAATACAAGTCGGGAAAAGATTTGAGCATTCGAGAACCTCTGTAAGATATTCTAAATGGAAAATATATTTCGAATTTTGCGGTCTTGAATCTCATGTCTCAGGGGAACGAAACTTGGTTTGGGGCTTCAAAACACTTTTCCCTTGATAAGTTCCGGTTGAAGAGTTGGACTGAGGCGATCAATATTTATTTTTTTTATTTTTTATTTTTTTTGCAATGCTTTATGTCTATATATTAAAGTTGACATCAGTCTAACATCCAATGAACCGATTTTTTAGCAGCAAAATTCAGGGAAATATGTATTAAGAATTAGGAACTTATTAGTTTAAAAACAGTCCGCCTTAAGGAGCTCTGAAGCATAAAGCACAAAGAAAGATAAACGCGGAGCTGGTTATTAAACAAAGCACATCTGTGTGACAGAGATGGTCTTATCAGACTATTGTCAATTATTGCAGATAAGGAGTGCGATATTAACGTCCGTACATTTCCTTCGTTTTTCATTCAGAAATCTCTATCTAGAAAGATATGTAGAGAAAATACATCGCCACTTCATTTGAGCCGTGACTTAAAGTATAAGAGTCTTCTTTTCAGACACAGGGTAAGATCAACATGGAAATGGGCTTAAGAAGACTGAAATTATGATAACCGTGAAATGTTCGGACAACTCTTCAGATATAGAATGGAACCGATTTATTTTTGTTCAAGGTTATTTACTTATTTTTTTAATCACGTTTACTCCCACATGTGTAGAAATGAGCATAAAATTACTTAAATTAGTGTCATACTTTGTTTTGTCCTTTTGCGCAAAATAATATCTTTTTTTAAATGTCTTCTAACCATAATTTACAGATGAATACAGGGGAAATATAAAGTTAGAGAACTAATCTTCATTTATAGAGTAATGCCAAGTTTTCAGTGGCTTGGTTCTATGATGAGTCAATTGCATATCACATAAACACTTGTAAGAGCAAATAAAAATAAAAACAGCTTCTGAGTAGATATAAAATTATTAATCAGAACGAGTTTTTAAAGTTGACGACATTTTTAACTATAAAGAGTGCCTCATTTAGATGCACTCTATCTAGCATTGAAAAATGTAAGCAGGTGGCATTACTTGTTCAATTATCAAGACGAAAGGCAACATTTAAGAAAATAAAGCTTTCAGTTTCAGAAAAAAATTCCTTCTGAGTTCAGAGAAACTCTCACGGGTACGGAATGGAAATAAAGTTTGCATCCCATTCTCTAATTATAGAAATTGACATTAGTCTGATATGATATCTGAATAATAACGAAAGGTTTCCTTTTATATATGCATCAAAAGAAAATAATTAGTGGAAACAAAGTGTGGTTGTAGTAAATTCCAACATAAAACTGTTAAATGCGCTTCGAGAATAAAAAATGACTTATCGATAATATATGAGTAATTTCGTATATACCTATTACTGAAAAAAGGAGGCATTTTTTCATAAAGGATGGAAATTTGAGAATTTTATGAACATGTAAATGACTAATAAATATACAGAGCAGTAATATGCATATCCAAAAGGTGCTTTAAAAGTTTTGAATATTAATCTGACTTTTTTAGAAAAGAAAAGACCTGAAGATGATCTATGCTAGTGTTTCTCAAACAATGAATTGAAAATTATACATTAATTTTTAATTACAGGCATAAATATCGATATATATATATAATTATACAATAAGGAAAAGGCACTTGAAAACTCTATTTCATATATACTGCTAATGGTCCGTTATATATTATTTTGATGGTACAATTTTGAATAAAAAGATTTAAGTGAATATAATGGTGAGAATTTTAATCGGAAAAATGCTTTTACGATGGTACATGTATTTTTTATCCTTATTTATGTGGTACAAATTTAAAAGGTTTGAAAACCCCTGATTTGGATGGTACCTCAAATTTTTTCAAACTCTTAATCAAACTAAGCGTTTAATAAATCTAGAAAACTGCGGTTCTTACCTAAGCCTTGTGATGTTTTTCCTACAGTCAAGCATCATCTTGGTCAAATTATTAAGACTGCATCTGCAAATAAGCACAAAACGTCTTATACGAAGATAGACTGAATCGCAATATTTTGTCTATGGATAATTTCGAAAAAGAAATATACGAACGGAATAGTACATTAAAATCATACTATTCTGTCGATTATTAGTTTATGTAGCATTTTATGCACCAACTTCATTAACATCCTTGATGAGTGGGCAAAGTTCGATGGATATAAAAAATTCTGTATATATTCGATCTTGAAAGCTAGTGAAAACAGTCACGTTTTTAATTTGCCACTGATTTAAGCAGTTTTTCAATATTATTTACAAAACATATATTTTGTTTAACTTTATATTACAAAGGGCTATAGTATGGGAAAATAAGCTGAAGTAAACGCTATTAAAACTGAAGCAAACAAAGCCGCTTTTAACTCAAATCATGCTTGTAGCTAAGCGAACTTATATACATCACGAAATACTTAAGCTAGCTATTCTAGAAAGCTTTACTCTTTCCAGAATTAAGGGTCGATGAATGCAAATGGTATGTCTCTTAGAGAATATTTAGACAGGTCACCAGCTCTCAATCAATCATGAAAATTAGCCCTCTCCATGCCAATACTCGGACAGAAATGCCATTAAAAGGTTTCAGAAGCTGAGTTGTTACATCTCTTCCAAGAAGATTCAAAATCAGGAAATGTGTGCTATGTTATGTATGGTTTAGCCGCTTGAATTCATGATCAAGATTATTTAAATCAGAAAGAATGTTATTAACATATACGAGCTGCATTTAAAGTAATGCAAATTTCAAGGATGACATTAGTTTATGAACACTGTAAGCAAAGGAGCGTAGATAATGTTTTAATTCTTTTTAAAGGATAAGGTCAAAAATAAATTTTAAAAGCATATTAAATATTTGGTGTAAATGCGACATGATACGAGTACAAGCTGGAGAAATGAGGAGAAATTTTAAAGGAAAGAACTATGAAAGTATGGAAACAAAATTTAATTAGGTGAAAAACTAAAATTTTTCTTATTTGGGAAAATGTTTCTACAAAATATGAAAAAATAATTTTTGCATACTTAAACTTTATGTGCATAAGTTTACGGGAGAAACACAACTCTTTCATGGATATTATATATCTGCAAAAGTTTACTTCCAGTCACTTTAATGATTTCAAAATGAAGTTTTTTGAGGGTAATGAAATCTAGCTTATTATTTATTGCTTTCGGTAGAAATAGGAACCGAATTTATATGGTCAAATTTACGTATATTGAAAATTCTAAAACCTACTCGGTTGATATTCTTGGTATATTAACTCAGAAGTGTCTGATTTAAATGAACGTGTTGAATTTATTTACTTTCACTCTACAGTGAGCGCTATTTTTGCGTACCTGAATTTACGAACTACGTATTTTCACAAATTACGGCTGTCTTTCTCATTTTTCTTTCACTTATCTTCTGGCAACTCATTTCTATAAATTGTGCCGTTCCATGTTATCAATCTACAGAGTCCTTGTTATTTCTAATTTATCTAGTTTTCTACTGCAAACGAATAGTTTAATAATGAGGTAAGAGTATTATAGAATAATAAAGTAGAAACAAATTTTAGTTAGACAGGAAGCCTAAGTTACAGTTATTTCAAGCAAAAGCAACATAGCTTCAATAAAATAAGAAGTACATTCCATCAATTCAATACAAGCCGCACTTTTAGTTTGCTAATAATTGGAAAACTCATATGTTTTAAATTAATATTTATTAAACACACAAATGTTACTTTGCATGCAGCAAATATTCAGTACGATTCTCGAGTTGCACAAATATTCACGATTTTTGTTTTGAGGCGCATGATATTTCAAATCACCGATGAAAAATGCAGCTTTAAATTTTGAAATAGCATTCCAGATTCCTGTATTGTAACGATGCAAGGGGAG
>KK112484.1:249948-295554 GCA_000611955.2 Stegodyphus mimosarum
TTACACTACAATGCAACGTCGGTCCCGAAATGTTTATTGTCTTTCTAATCGCATTCACATTTTAAAACTTTAAAAACTTTTTGCAGTTTTTACGAGTTCCTCAAATCGAGAGTTCATTGTAGTTTCAAGTAACAATCAGCGAATGAATGACCAATAAGACCCAGAAAATAAAACTTTCTAAAGGATATTTCACTGCTAACAGCTACAATAAGTGGAAAGGGAGATTTTTTTTGCGGGGGGGGCGGAAAACCTTTTTTTTTAATGGTTTGAGTTCGTTACGAAAAGAAATTAGTGAATAAATTAGGCTTTTTTTATAAGAAAAGGAATTAGCAACATTTAGAAGATTAATTCACAAAATACAGCACCATGTCCAGTTTCATTCTCACTCTGTTATAATAAACGTAACCTCCCCAAGCAGACACTTAGAAAAATATTAATGAACAGAGACAGCATTTTAAAATTAATTAAAGCTGAAGATTTAATATCTTGCTTGTTCTGGAAAGGTCAAGGATTTCTAACATTACGAGAGTAAAGCTGCATCCTACTTTTGCAAATAAGTTTCTTGTCACTCTATCCATGATTTTGGATTACTAAAGAAATTTCATGCTATATAAATTGTATCATTTAACTTAGAGGATTGAGTTATATCATTTAGATCAGAAGATTCCAGTGCTGTTTAGGAAGTCCTTCTCGAAAGCATCCATCTGAATAAGCAGACAGCTTTCTCGTGCTGTGCTATAATCAAGCTAACAAGGGTTTCCGTATTAGACTAGAACATTCTAAAGACGCAATTAAACAATTTTGGTGATCGAAAATTACTCAAACATCAATCTAGAATCAACTGTTGGAAATTTTAATATATAATTTTATCAGTATTACACCATTACACTGTTCATTAAAATTATTTGTCAATTCGGTATAATACGACTTTGGATGAGAATCTTGACGTAAGCGCTGCATAGTTTGGGGTTCTGGACACTAAGAACTAGTGAGAACTGCTATTAATAAATAATGGTTATTATAATATTTTTTCCAAAATTAACTGTGCATCAATTACACAAAAGTCCAAGAGTAATTTATGTGTCTGGATACTTAAATTATTCATTCATTTTATCATTATTCATGCATTCCAAAACTCGTGGTTATGGAGATGATAGAATGTATGTTTATTGAAGCTTAAATTTAGAAACTTGTGTGCAACAATAAACTAAACCTACGAATAATAGTGCTTTTCCCCTGACATGTCCACTAAAGCTCGACGTAGGCTAAATTTCCATTTACTGCTATTTTTGTATTTTTGCTGGTTTTTTTAATTTTAATTATGTTTGTCCTTTAAAGTTTTTTACGTGTAGCAATTTTTAAAGTTGATTTTCTTAAATACCAGCATTTGGGTTTTTTTTTGCATTTTTTTATTGAGTAATTAATTTGTTAAAATGTTTTACCTTAATTATGAGTATCAAATTTTACTTTAAGGCGATTGCCTTCAGAATTTTCTCTTTTTGTTAGGAACAAGTCTATCATTTACTTTTAGGCGATTGCTATTAGAATTTACTTCCTTTATTTGGCTTTGATCCTAATTTTGCAGCTCAATGCGCAAAATATTTGACCTATAGGTCACTTGTTCATCTACTACTTCCTTTAACTTTATATATATATATATACGGATGCATATGGAGAAGGATTTCAGGAAGGTATAGCAACTAGGAAAAAAGTACTGTAGAACTTCGATTTAAACGTCAAGTGTCAGTAAATTGAGCTGAATGTTCTCCCGAAATGAAATATATTAGGATGTAAACGAAATCTTTTTCAATGAGGTGAATTTTCCAACATTAAAAATTCGGTAAATCAAACTTTTTTGACATATTATGAAATTACTTTACGTATATTCCTTTCCCTGTAAGTTGAAGTCAGATGTTATCTCCAAGCTATGGGGTCATGCTTCAAGCCTACATTGAAGAATCCTTAAATGTGAAATAATTTGTACGCCCAAGACATTTTGGATTATGTAGTCACTCCAATAAGTAATCGCATTCTTGCGTTTTAAAAATGTGCTTAAGAATGCTGCAATTTATTTTAGAGAAAATATTTTATTTTTAGTAAAGAAAATGAATTATTATATATATATAATTTTGGCATTGAAAAAATTCTTATTTTAAGGAGTCAAAATGTTTTTAAAATGTTGTTTTATGACGCATTGCTACATTAATGTCTTCACGTAATGTTGGAGAGAAAGAAACGGCAGAATTCATAGAAGGCATTTTAATAATATTCATAGTTACTTTCAATCTGACATGACATGTCTAATTCTGCTTTAAAATCATGTGGTTTTGTACTCCCGATAGCTTTTTTAAGAATTATTATCGTTTTCACTTGTAATATTATCACCAACACACTCAACAATGAATTATTTTTTTAAATTAAATTTCAGAAGTTTTTAGATAACAGGATAATATCCGCCACTAATGTGAGTAATAATTCCTATCTTGCTTTGTTAAATACATTAATATTCACATTTGAGTACAATGCATTTTGGTGTAATTAGTCCAAATTTGCTTAACTCGAATTATTTATATATATCTTCCTCAAAATTCGACTTGTCGAATTTCAGGTGTCTTAATGGAATACGGATTCTGCTTATTGTACTTGAACTATAAAAAAATATTCAATTGAAGTACAAAAAAAGAAAATGCGCTTAATGTGTGTATAATTCTTTTCGAAATGGGAGTTCTAGAGAAGAAGTGTAAAAATATTCAGTTTGCTAGCCATACCGCATTTCGAAATTACATGTACATTAAGTGTAAGAATACGAAATCCATAAATTTACATAGGTTTCTGCATACGTGGTTTAACATTTCTTAAGTATCTAAGTAAATAGCGAAGTTTAATTTCTCAAAAAATCCCTATCTCAAAACTCTGAGTGAAAATTTGTGTTTAAAGGTAAAAAATTATTACTCAAAGGGAGAACTTTATTTATTTATTTCGTCTTTTGAAGAATATATTTTTGTAGATCAGTTAAATCTTTCATTTGCTTGCAGATACGAAATGATTATAAAAGTGATCAAATAAATAGCTATTTGTGTACTTAGCTATTTAAAATCTAAGAAAATATAATAGCGTAAATAATTCCATTTTAGGAACTCCTAGAGAAGCAATATCATACCAAAGTCTGCCTTCAGCCATTCAAACTGTTAGTTATTGAATCAAATTTGATAATTCAGTAATTATTAACACTTAATTCAGTCAGGGAATGAATTTATTCCAAAGAACAAAACTGCAATAAGACTGAGCATGCTAATGTAAGAAAATAAAACCGTTCAAATACTTAAATGAAAACTGCAAGAGAATGCGTTTAATTCCGTTTGGCATAATGCAGTAAGTAATTATATCTGGAAAAATGAGTAAATATACCAAATTTTTCACAATACTCAAAGAGATCTGTCACAATAATTAATTAATTCTGCATCAAAAATGCATTAATATACTACATCAATTCAAATATGTAACTGATATATATATGTAAAAGAATGAGATCGCTTATCTCTAAAGGTGGAGTTTTCGAATTCTACTTGTACATACTTTTCTTTTTCACATTGAAATTTGCTCACTTATCTATGGTTTTTAGAAACTTCCTTTGCTTGCAACTTATTTGTGAGATGATGGACGGTTTGCGTGATACTATCTGAAAGCTGTACCTCATTATTATCGAAGCTTTATATACATCTCCTACAGGCAAAAAACAAAACTATATAATTGTTGCTGAACAAAGATTTGCTGTCTCCAACTGCTCAAAAAATTATACCCTTTGGCGTCATGCAAAACAAAGAAACCGATTGTAGATGCCAATAGGACTTCGAAGTAGATATCAGCGAAGGTGATTGGCAGCTTGTGTGTGATAGAACGTATAGGCAACAGAAGAGATAACATTTATCTGGAAAAGGTTTGAGGCAAAGATGTTTATGAGTGGTGTTCAGTAACTTTAGAATCTCTTTGAATTATTTGAACATCTTGAAAGTATCTCAGTTACAGTTAAAAAAAAGAATTTTGCTTTCCATAAGCCAAATATATTGTAACTGATACTTAGAAAGGCAATGAATATTGTCTTATCATCTTGTCAAACATTTTTAGGCAAATACATTTACGAAGGTAAAGATTTTGCTAACGGCTAATCTGCATAATGTAGCATTGCATAAAACTGTTTTTGCCGAATGATGAAATTATCATTTTCTCTCTTTACTGCATTATTATAGAACATCCCACACAAGATTATTAGTTTAAGTTAGCTTTGAGTATTATATGGTTTTAGTTACGTAATTCTATTAGTCAATAGAGCTCAATTTCGATAAATTAGTATACCAAATGTCTTCTTCCCGTTTATCACTTTAGCTCATGTTCTCTGTAAGATATATACTCTGACAGTTGATTTCAGTTGTGGAACACATCAGTTGGAAATCACGTGATGTAAAGAGCAAAACTACATATGAAAATCTGTCATTGCTGTGGGCTATATTTTATATGACATTTCCTAAATAGGATTACAGGGTAAAATTGAAATAATAATTTTACTCTTTAAACAATAGAGTTGGAAATAGGGCATAAATAAAAAATAAAATGTGGCAATACTAAAACTCTTCTTACTACTACAGCTATAACATGTTTTTACGAAACTTATTTTCTTACGTTGAATCAGACTTTCCCTTCTATATTTAAAAATAATATTCCTTTGTCTAATTGGAAGAGAAACATTCTAATGTAAAATTTTAAATTAGGCAAAAGAAGCAACCTCAGATAGCTGTAGCTCTTGAATAAAACTCTATTGATTTAAAGGGCAATAAAACAATGTCTCTTCTTCAGCAAAACAAAAATATTTTATCCGACAGCCTACGAAATCGATAGTTTTATCTACGCCTATCCGAGCTTGCTTCATTTGCCTAATTTTGAATATTCTTTTCTATAATTCTACTAGCTTTGATCAAGTTGAGTTACAATAATAATAAACTGTATTAATCTGATGAATACTTTCTTGGTGGTGAGAAGATATGAAACAGAAAATTGTTTGGTTCATCGTCTGGTCTCCTTTACACCTCAAACAGGTCCTCATTGTGAGTTTATTCTAATTTTGCGTTACTTTGCTGAAATTCTCCTGCTTCAGCTACAATTCTGTTTGAAAGTTCTTGTTGCTTTATCAAAGAGTTCTAGTTATTGTTACAGAGTTTTCTGCTAAAAAATTTAGGTTTCTTTCTAATCCAAATGCATAAACAGTAATTCTGTAATTCATAATATAATGTTCTGTTGATTAAATATGATAAGTTAACAATACACTATAATATGTATTAAATTAATAATACATTTTAGTTGCTAAACGAGCCTGATCTGGATATAAGTCTGGACAATAAGTCTGGACCCTGAAAGAATAAAGTAATTGTAAAAATGAAATTTAATGAAAAAATTTGAAGTGAAATATCCATTGGCAAAGACTTCAAAAACCCTAAACTTTATTAATTTTAAATATAGCCTCTCCTATTAAAATTAGAAAGTTTTTTTTATGAAATTTGATAGCAAATAGTCATAAAGGCACTCTGAAGCTTTTAGAAATGACATAAAATAGGAATTTAGTGTTTTTCCTTCAACAGCTTAGTTCATTTAAATGCAAACGTGGAGTGCTTTTTCGATAAAAATTTTTGACAAGGAATGGTTCGAGTTTTACAAAAATGCTACTATTTTGTTTAATGTTTCTTAGCATTTTGTAGAATAATGTGCAGTAAATTAAATACGTATTTGCAACAAAACAAAAGTTTTGGGCTGGAACAAATACTTTTGATTCTTATTTAACAAAATTTTCGAAAAGTATTTTTACAACTTACAGCACTTTTTTGCAGATAGAAAATGATTGCTTATATCAAACTGAAGCTAAGAGATATTTTCAAAATTAAAAGTAATAGAAACTGACTGACACAAATTACAACTTTTTTTAAACGTCTAAAGATATACAGAAAGCTGGTTTAACTTTGTTCACTTTTGCTTATCATTTCTGCATCGTATGTATGGAAGCCGTTGTTTTCACGGAGCTTTAACATTTAACAGTTTTATGTAATACTTATTAATGAAAATTGACTTAATTAACAACCATAATCTCTGAATTATTTGGCTGACTAGTTTAAACACGTATTGAATGCGACAACGTTTCGTGAAATTAAATTGCTTACAGCAGTAGACTGAAATGAAAAGACATTGTTATTCGAGTTTTACCTATTAATATAACATATAAAAAGTGAAATAAAATATAAAATGTTTTAATCATAAAGGATTTTTTTTACAAAATACATAGCAAAATATTGATAGCTAGAGTATGTTTTCGATACGAATGCGGGTCTGCTTTGTCAAACTGGGAGGAGACCAGAAAGCTTTAATATTCTAGATTAATTAATCTCAAGATAAAGGAAAATAGTCTACAGTCGAACATACCATGATCTTAAGAATACTTTTTCGATTCTCATTTGGCTTTATTTAGAAAAAACTTTATATAGTGCACTTAATTTCTTAATATATATTGCAAAGGCCAAATATTAGGTTATAGGGTCAGGTGTTTCAGTATCAAACAGCGGCAGAGTCTGTATTCTGCTAGCTAATCTGTTTGCCTAATCTAATCATATACTGCCAAATAACAAAATTACATCCGTAAATTTATTTACACACTTACCTGATCATATGCGAAAGAAGATCGAAATCTTTCCGAATTGTTTCGGCGTCTCACCCAAAAATTATTTTTAAACATGTAGGCTAATTAAGTAGGAACTGATCTGAAACGGAACTTCTAAGTAATGTTTGCTTTTAAGCAACAACTGAAATAGATTCCTCTTTACAAATTTGTGAAATCTCTTGTCACATAATATGCGTATATGGTATAAGGCTAAGCACGTCTGAAGTATGTTTCGTCATACTTTTATTAAGGTTTCACAAATGCATTCGTGCTAATTTTTTCTAAAACTTATTCATACAGTCAATTTCATAAATATTAAAACGATACTATTTTGAAATTATTTTTTATCGTTACTTGTCAATATTTTTAGTACTATGCTATTTTCGTTTGCGAAGTTTGGAAAACTCTATCTATTTCAGTAATAAGATCAAGTTATATAAAATGTTAAAATTTCATTGCTTGATTTTATTCATAAAATCTAAGTATATTCTTCTTTCAAGTACAAAACTTCAAATTGTTATAATTTGACAGTCTACGAATTTAATTACTTTACCATTAAGAGACTAGATCATAAAGATTACACTAACAAAAATTCAAATACATTGAGATGCATCAAAATATTTTCTCACAAAACAACTCTTTGCTTCTGAAAAAAGAACGCAGTTATTATTCTTTGTACCGAGATAAAGAAAAGCTAACACATACACGTAATTCACATAAAATTCATATAAATTTCACATAATCTAATATATTGCTGTGTAAAGATAGATTTGAAGTTTAACATTTCTAATTCTCTGTGATACTTGATTTCCTTTTAACCTTATGCATCTAAAGAGTCAGTTCAGATTATTAATAAAATTATACATCTTAAAGAAAGACTGTGTCAGCATTGGATGGTTGTTGTGTGCTTTGCAATATTTAGTTAAATAAATAATAAAACAATGTCAATAAGAACTATCATAAAATACATTATAAGCTTAGTTTGTCGTAGAGTTTCAAATGCGTTTGTTACTTAAGTTTGGACTGACGATAACAAATGAACGTCTAAGGGCAATTAATATTTCTCCAGATTTCTTAATTAAATATTAGAGAATGTGTTTGTTGCATTCTGAAAGACCTTTATCTCTCTCTTAAAAATTAAGTTGATTTATTGAACTTAGATAATACTTATTAAAAAATTATGCACATCCTGTTTAAATCAAAATTTCTAAATATTATCAATGTTTCAGTCAGGTAATTTCAATAATTTCAATAACTTCTTAATGTCTGTTTTCTGTTTCTACCTTTTTCTTAATGTGAAAGTGTGTTTCGAATTTTCCTATAAACGTGAAAAATTTTCGTGAAATTATATTTTGAATCAAATTTGAAAGAGTTTCAAAAAAGTTCATTTAATCTCTTTAAGACATTGAACACTTTCTTAAGCTCAATGTAACTTTTAGAAATATCCTAATGTCCAAAATTTTACGGTAAATTCGTGTATTTCATATACATGCAGTTAATTTGTATACACACACGTGCAATTAATTTTCCTGATGGTAAGGTATAGAATTCTGAATTACATTAAATATTTTCCAAAAATTTCTTTCAGAAAATCTTTAGGTCTTTCTTTTGGTTTAGAGTAATATTAGTTCTTTCTGTTAACTTCTGAAATGAATTTCCCAAAATTGCATAAAACTTAAATGTTCGAAGTTTTGATACATATTTTTTTAACTTTGCGCTTCATATTTACCTGCATATGTTAAATAAAAGAGTCTAGAAACTTTGTATTTCATACTTTTCGTTTGATATTTTAAACTCGTCAAAGAACCTACATACATTTGTAAGAACGTACGCTTAATGATGCTTATGCAGTTACTTGAATTTTTTCGTAAAAAACTACTATTTTTTTTCCTTTAGTGTGTAAAATGTGTGGTTTTGAAAGAAAATAATTTAATTAACGAAACAATTGCAACGGTCTTTATTTCTCATGAAAATACCAGTATGATAATCTATGGCATAAGGCTGTTACGATGGCGTTATGACAAGTATGGAGGGAATAGAAATACTTTTAGTGATACAGGGTAGCAGCTGGAATTAATAACATTTACATACTAATTGTTTTACAATAAAACACTGGCAATTGTTGCTTACGCAAATGTGAGATTAGAATACATTGATATCTTTTTTCTTGACACACATTAATAAGGAAAATGTGCTACATGTTTTTATTTATTATGTAGTTTAATGCAAATGTGATGTGCATATATGTCGTGGTATATTTAAGCAGTAAAAGTAATTAAGGCTAAGGCAATAAATTAAGGCATCTACATTCTAGCTTTAAAATGGTGAAGTTGTTTCTACTGCTTCATTTATATGATGGTACCTTAAGTCTCCATTTAAAATTTTGAATATTCTATTAGTCTATAAATCTGCATTTAATAATTTTCTAATTTAACTCAAGCTGTTTCTTTAATTTCTTTAATCTGGTTATAATTGTCATTAAAGTATTTGTCATTAAATAAGATTCTCCGAGTAAAGTCAGGTGCACCTACTGTATGATGTTTAACAAGAAATAAAAACAGGGAAATATTTAGCATTCGGGGCATGGACAGTTAATGAACTTGGAAGAGACCATCAGTGTAAAATTTAAAATTAAGCAAAATGCAAACCTTAATTTGGAGTAGACTTTGACTAAAACTATCGATTTCGAGGGTGATCAGAAACAGATCCTTTTTCTTCAGGAGCTAAACCGTTTTGCAAAATGGGAGGAGAGACGACAGGAAAAAGCTACTTAAAATAAGTAGCTGAATGTCAGTACAAATCTAAGTATCCAAGTATCCATTTTGAAAATTTTTTTGCTCCTGAAGAAGCAGGACCTATGTCTGTTGGCTTACGAAATCGATAAAATTTTATTCAAAATTTACACCAAACTAAACCTGCTATTTTACCTAATTTTAGCAAGTCAGTTGATTGAAATCTATCAGTAAAGAAATAAAGAGTTTTACAATATTATGCGTCTTGATTTAATGCGAGAAAATAACCTGCGATGACAGATCATAGCTGAATTTGAATTTTTTAGATGAAACGCTTGCTCCTAATTTTTCACCAGTAATTGAATATGACAGAGAAATAGCGTAAAATTCATTTTAAACTGCTTAGCATCAAGTAATTAAGAGAATATTCACACGAAATGAAGCCGATGTAAGTTTTAAAAAAAAGATAATATAAAATACAAGTTGAATAAAGCTATTTGACTTAAATTTTGTGCGTAAATAATTTTTTTTTAAGTTTTAAGTTAAATCACTAAAATACCTTAAACTATTCATTGAATAATTTTGTTACATTTTTATTAAAATGTAGATGCCTTTGTTTGCCTATATGATAGACAGAAGAAAAGAATTTGGGACAGAAGTAAATGTATTTCCATTCTCGCCTTTCAATGCCCATCTACCCTAACATCAGAATATAGAATAATCCAAACAAATTTTGACACAGAGTAAAACATTAAATAGCTATACAGGTATAATTCACACATAAATTCAAAGACATATTTGGTAAAGTGTACAAATAGTGACTAATCAACGTATTTAATAATTTAAGTTTCGAGAAATGTTTTTAAAGTGGCCGACAGGCGTTTAATTTCAACAATAGGAAATTTCTAGAAACCCTTGCATTTCGGGTGAAAACATCAGATAATATAAAATATAATTTGATTTGATTTGTGTATGTACAATATTATTTTCATTTAGTTTTGATTAAAATCTTCTGTTTCAAACCTAAATATGTTTAATATTTATAACATTGTGAATACCATATCAGCCACTTTAATTTCAAACAAAAATTTGTAAAAAAATGTATTTACAAAATTAAAAAAGGTAAACTATATACATAATTCGGTTTCATAACACTTGAACGTAAGTTCAACGCTCTAAAACAAGATAATCATCTTGCTAACACAGAGACGAGAAAGTCTTTAGCATATAATTAGTAAGTAAAACAAAAAAAAAAAAAAAATGGCGAACCAGAGATTCTTTCTTAAATTACATTTATTGCATATTTCAGAATTTGATGAAAAATATGAAAGGACTTTAATATTTCATGTAACTATTTTAAACAGAAATATTTAAAATTTACATTTTAAGCATTACGGGCACAATAAAGTGACTTGAAACTTATGTTCATCTTTCGTAAATTAATTAATTCGTTGACTATTCTATGTTTTTGAGCTATAATAAGCTATTTTGATTGATTTGGGGGAGGAATTCAGAAACTGAGCCCAAATGCCTAAAGTATTGCTTCATACACCATTCTTAAATTGGGGGAAAAAAAGAAAGAAGAAGAATTTCTCATTAAAAATATCATTAGGGACAATGGTGTATTTTTTTGGGGGGGATGAAGGAAAAACTGAATAATAAGAAATCTTTTTCTTCATGCATGATTGCTCATAAGTTAAATTCCAATCAAGATCGAAAATACAGGCTGTAAGTTTTATTTGCTCATTAATAACATATCCTTACATGGTAATACCTATCAAAATTCTTATCCAGTTATTATTAACTTCTAATGTGTGCTTCGTCTTCTGATTTTATATGATAAAGAATTTACTTCAGAAGAAGATATAAAATAACTAATGCGGAGAAGTGGTTTAGGTGAAGATAATATAAGAGATTAAAGGCAGTTATTCCTTCACGAGCTCTCATGCAATATTTAACTCGTAGATGCGGTTAGTATGGGATCTCGTATTCGAACCTGGGCAAGAGCGCAGTATATTTTCAAATGCTCTGTATAATGTTCTCTCACAATATGATAAAGAAGTAATAATTTCATATCTTTGAAATTATAATTTATTATTTTGAATATTAGTCTCTATTATTATATAACGCTTTAAATTTTGATGAATTATGACTATTTTTGTTACATATATATATATATTATAATCGAAATTATAATAAATTTATAATATTTAATAACTACATCTTTACAACTGTTTTCGCAGTTTTATACTTTTGATTTGTTTTGTTCATAAAATACATGTTTGTAAATCTATTATAAATCTAAAACTGCTAAAAATATAAATTAAGCTTTTATCAGTCTTCTCAGTTTGAAAAAAAAATTTAAAAAAAGCTTTGATATAATATTAAATACTTAATAAAGTTAGTTCTAAGAAATTTTTATATACTTATACGTATAATTATATGATTCATCAAACTTAAAAAAAACATTTCTTTAAATTAACTGTTACTGAAAGCCACAGGTAAGTAATAAAAATTTAATGAACTTTCATTAGTAATTTTTTCTAAGTACGTCAAAATATTCCTCGATATGTTTCCAAGAAGTAACAAATATTATAAAACTCAGACATTTGCTTCTACATTTACATTTAATTGCGTATTTAAATTAAAATCCTTCCGTAGTTGAGCGCGCTTAAAGTGGTCTAATATATGCAAGAAATTTTTATAGCAAAGCACAAAAGTTTAACTTTCTATAAAAATGCTAGTTTTTTTATTTTTTTTATTTTTATATCGTTACTAGATTATTCAATTAAAATTTTTCTATTTAAATTTCCTTTTTTTCACAATAAAATATTGCTTTTCGACCACGAAATATATTCAAAGCAAACAATAATAAGCAATAAAATAACAGTACACAATAAAAATTACTGTGTTAATATGGGCTTTTGTGAATAATATGAGGAAACACATATACAACTTTTTTTTTTCATTTTCTCTGCTTCGCCATTTTTTTTATTTGGACATATACTTTCAGATAATACATTTACAAGCAAATAACATGTCAAACGTTGCTGAAAACTTAACAGTGACAAAACAGGTAATTTTTTACAATTCTATATCTTTCGAGGTAATGATTAAAATTTTTGGATGACATTAATTGAAAAAAGAGCAAATATTATTGAACTGTTGGAATCGCAATGATAATATTTCAGAAAGGAAACGTTTCTCGCATTTCTTGCCAAAATATTAACTTTTGATATGAATTTCTGTTGCACATAATGTAACACAAAAGCTTAAAACATTCAGAATAATTTGTACATAAATATACTTTTATATTCTCTAATTTTAAAAACAGTTTCTTCAGCTGTCTTTTTTCCCATAAATAGTACACTTTCTTCGGAATTAAACTGATTCTTCACATTTGCTGCTTGTTTTCTTCCCATGAAAGACATTTTCTTTAAACTTAAAACTTCTAAAAAAATTTCTTCTTTATTAAAATAAAGGACTTATTCACAGTTTTTAATTAGATGATCGTTTTTACGACAAGATGAAATACATGCGGTCTTAATCCTCAGGAATTTTCAAACAGCTGCGGTTTTTTTTCGCTTTACATATGCTCATGTTCCACTTGAAAACACTGAATGTTTAAAATAACTTCCTAAAACATTTATTAGAAATAAGGATTATAGTCTTCAATACTAAAGCTATTTTAGACTATAAAATTTGCTTTTCTGGAATCGCTTAAAATCTACATATTACATGTTATTTATTGAAGCATTACGTCCTCTTAATAATGTTATTAACTTTTTGTATCACCAAATTTAGTACCAATGTTTGAGTACGAAAACTTTCTTACAGTTAGAGCATTTTAAATAGAATGTGAATATTCGACATATCGCATTCATCAGTTTGTTTAGACTGAAAAACTAACCGTTGAATCTGCATAGTTTTGAACTGAATACCTGAGATATTACCTGTAATAAAAATTTGTAATGCTTTAATTTTGAACTCTGATTTAATTCTGAATTCTGAAGTGATTTATGTTTTCTCTCAGAAATAATTGTGATTCCCTATACTTAAGGAATAAGGAACCTATGTGGTGATTGCTTAGTTTTTTTTTTTTTTCCAAACATCTGGTACATGGACTTTTTGTTATGTAAAAAATATCAAAAGTTTGGATAATTGCTATGACAAAATGACAGATATCGCTATCTAATTTTGTTTAAACTTTATAATACTAACAAATGGTTTATTGTATTGCTGTCCTACCTTTTTTTTTTGACATTTTACACCAATAATAGGGTAGCCGTACTTTGGGCTTTGTCCTTTAACATCAATACAAAGATGGATGCCCACTGAACGGCAAACATAAACATTTTTATAAAGCGTCAGGAATTAAGAAAAGGGTCATTCCTTGTTTTATGTTATGTATTACTTACAATATTAAAATTGTAAGGTTTAATTTAAATTTTATAACAGTTATTCTTAATTTTGAAACCCTTTCCTTTAAATTCATGTTTCCCACTTACGACTCCCTACCAAAATGAGCTTTTAGTATCGTGATGCATTTAAATGAGGTAGAAGGAGCATTTAAGGAAGGTTCTACTTATTTCAGTAGGAGAGCTTAGGAGTCCTTAGTGGATCGTGTTTGCCGTCAGGCTATTTCGTATTAAGTCAACTTTGCTCGGCCGTATTGTTCATGCTTGTTGATAGTCGCCGGCTAATTTAATTAAGGGCCAACTATGCTAGGTAATTGTATGTAGTTTACACTAAGTAGAGTTTAGTTTAGTATTAGATTCGTTTTTTATTTTCCTAATTTGATTTAAAACCCAAGTGGAGGCTTTTATGTAAGCCCGAGAAGGGGCCAACTATTATTATTTCTTTGAGTGAATAAAATGGTATTTTAACCCTTCTCTGGACTTTGACGTTACACACTTGAACTCAGCGATAAGTCGCTACACAGTTCAACAAGTTCCTATAAGTTCAGCATAGACTAAATAGTTAGGAATCTTAAAAATTTTAAACTTATTCCTCCTATTTTAGGAAAATGAGACTACATGCATTTTCCTGAGTCGTGAAAGACCATTCCCGACACTAAATAAGCTAGTCTTGAAGGAAGAGCTGTAGGCGTAAGGGAACGAAAAAATAAAAAAAATTTAAAAAAAAAAACGAAGGAAAGAAAGTTTACAGAAAATGGGTTCTCCCTTACAAAGCTGCGTACATGCGCAGTAAGGAGAATAGTGTCTCCTGTGAGTTAGCGGTCTAAAAATGTTTAGCTATGATATTCTCCAAACAGTAACATCGGAATTATTATAATGCAAAAATGCCTACGACAATGTGCCGATCAAACTCTCTTGAAGCTCTATGAGCGCAAAGGGGAAGCTTTCTTGCACCATGCCATAAAGCACAAGATGAGACATGATCTAGACTGTATGAGCCAAACTGAAATGCTAGTAGAAGAAGTGGCATCATGATGTTTCACCACGACCGTCTAACGTTCATCAGAACTCAAGTAGTGTGAAAGTTATGGAAATTTTACTGCATGAATGTGATGGCTTTCCTCGAGGACAGTTAATCAGTATTCAATATTACTGTTTGTCTTCTTAATGTGACTTAAGAACAGCTATGTGAAAAAAACAACGACAATTTCTAAAGAATTCTCCCACCACTTTGCAAAAGAATGCTTGGATACATGTAGCGCAAACTGAATGTGATTTTTTCTCCCGATGGGTATAGAAAATGCTCTATCTACCATATTCCTCGGGCTTAAGATTCTGTGACAGCGATTTGTACCCTAGGATAAAGGACACATTTTGTGACATTTGTTTTTTAAATGTTCCCGAGATTTATCAGGAAATAGACTGTCCCATTCAAACCATCAACTGAACAGAGGCTGCTATGGGTGTACTAGGACTTCCAGATCGCCGGCAATGACTTCAAAAGTTTCATAAAAGTGCCTCTATCTTATCAGTTTCGAACAAATAGTTGCAAACTTTAAAGTTCTAAGTCTTGTATATGAACTTATGCAGGAAAAGAGGAGTAAATGTTGCTATTTAGTTTCTAACTAATGAACTATATAATAAGAAAATAATTTACTCACGTTAACAATCTGTTTCATTTTAGCTGTAAGCAAATGACAAAATTGTTGAAAGTTGTCTGTGGCAGAAATCTGTTTGTTCCTCTCTTTCAGTACCGAATGTAGCTCAAGGAATTATTTAGGCTGAATGTGAGACGGAAGTAACGCGTTCTTTTTCGGATTCTTAAAAAGGAATGATTTTTAAGTAATTTGTCGGCAAGGCAAAGTGTTTAAATTCGAGTAAAATCTTTTCAAAAGGTTTCTAGTTCAAAGGCACAAATATTTCGCAATATTTTTGTTATATTTTAATACTCTACATTAAACACAAACTTTCATTAATTCAACCAAAATTGTGTTCCCCTCATTAATAAAAATATTCTGATGTAACAACTTAATTCGATACAATAATCTAAAACACTGCCGTTGGAAAAACAAGCATATTTATTCTGCTCCTTTAAAGAAAGCAGAATATTTTTATTTTTCACGTTTGTTTAATATTGATTTCAAACTAAAATAATATGCTGGTTTTGAAATTCGGATAAAATTTGATAAATTGCGTAAAGTTATATATTTTTGTAGTTTTCAGCATAACCTCAAGCAATATTTAACTATTCACATCATGCGTAATACATAAAGACTGATTTATGTGAAAAGATATTTTACTGTAGCATTATTTATATCCTGTTTTGTAATAGGAGAATGCTATTAATGTTTTAAGTATTATTCTCATTTAAATTACAGTTTAAGTTCAGTATTCATCTTAGCAAGAAAAAGAAGAAAATTTCAAGTGAAACATGAACACATTGCGAGAGATAATAGCATTTACCCTAAAACATGAAATCTAATAATTAAGTATATTAAAAATGCTGAACAAGAATAACGTTTTAAGTTACTCTTTACTTATCACATCACGCATGTCCGTTCATCTGTTGACTCTTTAGTAAAGTGTTAAGTACATAAATGATAATCAGTTCCCGGTATGAAACTTTACTTGGTCTAAATGCTCTTATTCAAGTCTTTTCTGAGCAATAAGTTCGATTTCCTCGTTTTAGTAAACTTCACTATCCAGAGAGTTCAAATCAGTTTCTGGTGAACTAATTCGCGGTATACTCAGCTGTTAAGAGAGAGTGTGCAGTAACTTACCATCTCTGTTGAGCATTAATGGCTGAAGGGAAAGGGACTCAAGTTGTCCGTTGCGTTTCTGTTATGTCACTGACTATTGTCCGGTGATGTCAGTGGACCGCCTGTGACAACAGAGGCAGGAGGAACACTATTGGATGAGCTCACAGGTACAGAACCGGTGACAGATGGCGGTGAGGAACCAGTTTCACCTCCCGAACTCGATGGATCTGTTGGTATGAGACCCTCTTTCATTCTCTTCTTCTGCTTCATTCGCCTATTTTGGAACCAAATCTTTACCTGTGTCTCGTTAAGATGAAGAGCTGTCGCAATTTCTATTCTTCTAGCTCTAGTGAGATATTTATTGAAGTGGAATTCCTTTTCCAATTCGGTTAGCTGCTTTGTTGTGAAGTTAGTCCGCCCTGTGCCTGGACCTCCGTTTGGGTCGTTGCTGTTTGGCGTTGATGAATTATAACCATTGTAATCTGGTTTTGAAGCTAATAAAGAAAAAAAAAAGGAAAGAAAATCAGTTATCTAGCTGGCAAAATGCAATCAACAAAATTACACTAAAGGATTATTTATATGATAGAAATATAACTATACAGCTATACATAACTGCAGACAATAAGTTTAAAATAAACTATTACCAAAGTTAATGAACAGCATTTAAATCTGTGCATTATAATTTTAGAAACACGTTTTGGTTTCCAGATCAAATAGAAAGTGATAAATATATGCATGATTTAACAAATTTATAGTTCTGTCAGCTTTAAAACTTTGAAAACTACTGTTGGCTTTTTAAGTACAATTTAAAAAATAAAATTTAAAGACTATTTTCGGACATATTTTTATCTTAAAACGATAATTGTGAATAAAAAATCTTGGCATTTTAATTATCTTTAAGGAATAGACAATAATAAATACACTGTCATTCTTAAAAACAGAACAAGAATACAGTTACAATTTTTACTCAGGATATGAAAAGTACCAAAAGAAGTAGTCTCTTTGATACGGAATATGAATTGGTGGCGTCACTGCTCAAAGATATCTGGTTAAGAAGAGCAGATCTTGCAGTACAGCGATCTTGGGCATTGTTAAGCGAGTGAAAGCAAAGTATTTCTGTGAGTAAAAAAGCATGCAGCGTGTGATTTCAAGAAGGGTTGAGGACATGATGCAAGCAATGCCGAGAGAGGATCATCATCTCATCAGCATGTTTTACGCTGACTGTTCTGCATCATTGACAATACTGAAGCTACAATAGCGAGCGATAACACATTAGGCAAATAAATCTGTCGTTGTCCATCACATTTTATTACAACTAAATTACAAGCGTCTCAACCATTTCTTAGTTTTCACATTTAACATCTCATTAATATACTTCTAGAGTGCAATTGTGCATCATGTGTGGCGTACTGAGTGATATAAAATTGTCTACTTTGATGAGTTATGGTCTTGTTTCTGCGAAATGCTGGTGACATGTGTGTTCGCTGCCGACGGAATAAGAGACACCGATTGTTATTACTTGGTATATCTCGCTCGCAAGAAGCATTCTTCGTGAGATGCTACTGGATGTTAAGCAAATCACCTCTTCAAGCAATTCAACATTTCAAGCCACCATAAAGTATATTCTTTACATCAGTGATTTGGTACGATCAGTTTTGGAATGTTTGTCTGAAGTAATTTACCATCAGGACATTACCATTCCTCTTATTGCAGCAACAACACGAACCTCAATCACAGTTAAGAATTTCCTACTTTTTACTTGGCAGCTGAAATCACCTTTCATCCATCGAAATCAATCACCGAATCATCATCGAAATCAGTCATCAAAATCGAATTATCTATCCTTTATCTTTCAAAGAAAATGTGAGAAGTAAACCGTGACTGTATCCTGCATCAAAGCTTGATGACTTTGATTGTAACTTGTGTAATAAGGTACCATTAAAACGTTTTTTTGAATTCAGCACTACGGTTTGTAGAACAAGCAGTAAGAATTAGAGATAACACAGAGAATATTTATTGTATCGATGCATATAATGCACATTGCTTTAAAATGTTAATAATTTATTCTGTGCTGCTTACTTCTGCCGCGCAATGATTTTAGAGGTATTGTTATAAATTGCAGAGAAATGTAATAACCGCGCACTTACAATCAGCTGTTATAAATGTAAGATAAGTAAACATTGCAAGGTCACTCACGGTACAAAGCGCTACTAAGCACAAATCATGTGACTACTAAGAATACATAGTCAATTCTTATTAGGTAACCGAAGAATACTTTACTACGTATACAGGTTATAGAGAAAAAAAAACAATTCGCAATTTGGATTTTGGAAAACAAAATACAGCTTTCTAAAAAATATTCAGAATTTATGGCAAATAAAAACCTTGGTATAAATGAAATATGGAACGAATATTCAGAATTGAAATTTGCAATTCTAGAGAAGCTAAACTAGGATTATTCAAGACATCTTGCGATGCATTAACTTTGTCCATAAACCCTTAATTCTCTAACTTTTTCTTTCCATATGAAACATTATGGAAACTTTTCAAAAATCTAGTGCCCGCTCCGAACGTGGATTTTCTGTTATGTATACCATAGAAGGAAAATATCGAAACAGAATCGAAAATGAGCACTTTTGTGACTTTGTGAGAATTAAATTACATTTAGTGAGTGGTTATGAAATAAAAAAAATAACTTTTACAAAGAATGGATTTCTGTGAAAGACAGAAGACAAAAAGTTTAAAAAATTAAGAAAAATGTTAACCTAAAATGAAGCTATGAAACCAATTTTCCTAATTGTTTTTGTTAAAATATGTAAGCATAATTAAAACTACTATGTACACAAATACGTGGATAAGCATACATATAAAATTATGCACAGCAACAACCCTATGTTTGGCATAGATTTTAGTCTATACTCTGTCGATTTCGAGGGCACTTTGGCGTGCTTCTCTTCCCTCTTAAGCATATATATATATACACGTATAACTGTTTTTCCAGAACTGATTTCAGGGCGCTCAGCTCTGAAAATAATGAAAGGGTACTTTGGCTTTCTTCTATGTGTTTTCTTTCTTAAGAAAAGCAATTTAAGTGATTCAAGCAAATAGTAATCTCACTTTTTATATTTGTTTTCTACATGCATCAGAATTTAAGGTGACATCTTTTATGAAGGAAACTTTTCGATTAAAAGTTCATTTGGAGTCAAAGATTCTAATTTCATCTCTGATCCTAAGTATGTCATTATTTATGGAATTTCATATAATCTGCCTTATTTTTCTGAATATATTTTAGCATTTTATTGACTGGTAACAGCGATGGTTAGTATTCAAGTTTAATGTTACTATTTCTTCTCTATAACAATGCTCTTTTCGCCAGTTCTGCGATTTTTTAATTTCAGTTATGCAGCAATGTAGTTCAGTGCGAATATGGAGTCACATGATTTTCATAACATTTTGTGACATACGGATTTGCAACACTGTTTGCAACCGAGTTTACAATATATATATAATTCTTTATCTCCATGTTTATAGTCTCCACTACACTCTTCTCTTCAATATGTAAAAGAACTCATTTTATGTCAAACCGTTTCTTGTCTGGATGTGCATGCATGTTTCGATCAAAGTAATAAAAATAGTAAAATCATATGTTTTACATAACTTTTCTAATCTTTCACTTGACCAATGTTAAAACAAAGCAGAAATAGCCAACATATTTATAGTTGGTATCGACCTTTTACATAAAATTTTGCCTTAGTTATATTCAAGTTTTTTTAACTGAACGATGACAGAATAAAAAAATAATGTTAATTCTTACTACCTTTATAAAGTGATTAGAAAGATATTATTTTTACAGCTAATAATAAGCAAATACATTTTATTCTCATTTATGGTGCGATACATTGTGGGTGTTTGTGTAAATCCGAATATTAAGCTGCGTATTCGTGGCAGGTAAGTAAGGAGAAAACAGAGCAGGCAATATAACATTCCCTATGCGGACAAGTGTCGACAACGTCGATAAGCGTGAATGCAGAATAACTTCCCGAATTTCGCATTTTTGCCAAATTAAAAGTAAAACTGCTTTCCCATTACAGAATGCGCATCTGCATTTCATGTTCACTGTTTTAAGAAAATCAACTAGTATTTTTAGATGGCAAAAACTATGATTAATATTTTAAGATAACAAAAAATTGGTCAACCGCACAAGCAAGCAATGGTGGATATTACAGCTGCGAAACAATTGCCAGTATGTGACGCATTTTTAATTCCAAAAGATAAAAATTCACATATAATTTACTTGAATATATATATATATATATATCAAGTAAATTCCATATGAACTATGTATGTATATGTACATGAAGTAAATTCCATATGAACTATGTATATATATATATAGTTGTTTCGTTTTTTACACTTCCCTTTTCGCTGTTTCAGGAAAAGGGACAAAAAGGGCTTTTAGAAGATATTCGCAGACTACTTTTAGCATATTAACATGAAACTTAAAATGTGGCATTCAAGATGTATTTTTGCATATGCGGGAACTACTTTTGCACTTTAACAAATAATCTTAATAGACAGTAAAAGTTTTGAAGATTAAACTCTTCAAATGATTCATTAATGCACTCTTCGTTGTGTAAAATCCCAATTAACTGCACAGGGTACTCATATTTTTTCTACTGTTTTGTTAGGAGTAAAGATTTCAATTTAGAAAGAGCAAATAACGAGCTCACTTAACACCTTCCATTTCCCTCCCCCTCCCCGTTATTGCTTTCTGAATTTATTTAAAAGCTGACGTAAATATTGAGGTGAAAAGTTTCGCTTTGTGTAAAAATTTTGAAGCCAAGTTTGAAAAATCTTGAAAAATTTATGACGTCTTATATATTTATTTTAATTGCAAAATGCATGCAAAAATGAATCTTATAGGTCGGTCACATACGTCACTCCCGTGAAGTAATTCAGGTAGTACGTGCCCGTAATGCAGACGTAACCCCAAAATAATAACTCTAAGTGACTGCCCGGTGCAGCTCAATATTCAAAGGACGTGCAGCTGACGTGAAGTAGGCACCTCGAGAGCGTTATTTTTACCAACTAAATTCAACCTCCCAGCAGGATATTAATAATTTTCTTAATGGAAGAAGATATACATAAAACAACGCGTGCCACCCTCCCTTTTCCTACACCAGTGTTACACAGTGGGAAAAGAGCCAGACCCAGTAATGAGGGTCTAGAGCCCAGGTAGAAAGTGATTGGGTAATCAATTACTGAGAAGTCAGGGTGGACTCGGTAAGCAGTAATCTAAAGGTGTAATACAGCACGAAAGAGGTGAGGAATTCGTTGGAACGTTGTCTCATAATATTGGAAGAATATATTTAGCAGCATTATAAGGCTGATATTCTAGTGAAAGCGATCGAGCCTCTTATGCCGTCTTTTTCCGAGTAGGAGTCAGGTTTTAGAAATGCTCAGCTGAAGAACTTGAGAGTATTTCTAAAATCAGTACAAGAAATAAAATCAAGATTTAGTTTCCTGTGAATATTTATCAAATTAAGTTTTAAAACAATGTGTGATTACACACAAAGCGAATAAAAATTATGCCTTTCGGCGGATTTTGTAATAGATTAGCGTGTGTCTGTACATATCTTAATCTATTACTTACTCGTTTTCGAACATGCGGAGGTTCACGCAGTCAACCTCTACACGTTCTACACAGAAATATAATGTTCTGTTTATTTACAATGTATTCACAGAAATCTTTAGCCTGCCTTTATTTTCGCAACCGTTCGCAGTAGCCATATACTTCCAGGTACAAATATGTTTTAAATGATGCAAATATTCATGCTTTGGCATTTTTAAATTTAAAGAAATCAGTTTTATAAAAATTACAAAATATACAGTTTTGTACGTTTTTTCGGTCCCTCTATTTATATTTAGAAAAGTTTTGCACTCGTTATAAAATATAAACCACAAAAAGTCTGACTAATTATGTGACAAAAAATTGACCACGATATTTAATTTCAAAATTTTAGATTTTTGACATAATTTGATATTGTTTTGTGATTTACTAGTGTCTTTAATTTAAAATTTTAGTACATTTGTATGCCGAAAGAACTTTCACCATGTAATTTATAATTTTTCAAAGTCTAAAAATATTTTGCTAATATTCCCATGAATCTTATTACTTAAGAATCATAATTTGGTAATCATATAAGGTATTTTCTCCCTCCTTTCAGCATGCCTTCGTACTGTAACAGTAGCACACTCGGCGCATATTCGAGAGGTCCAGTTGAGTCACGGCGAGGGCATTGTTCATTTTTCACGACTCCTGCATCAAAGTAACCTAATGACTACAAATAATCGTACAATAATCGTACAAAAAATCATTAAATTCCAAGTATTTTTAATTAATGCAAATAACATCACGAATTATCTGCTTGCTTACGTTGAAGTCTGTCACTGTTTTCAAAAACACGAATTCTACAAGATTCCGTGGATAAGATTTATGTTGATCAATACTTTTCACTATAATCTGCGCAGAAATGCTTGCCACTTAATCTCTTAACATCAGGAATCTTCTTATAAACTGATATTTACTTTTTTGTTGCGTACACATGCAAACATTTCGCTTTTCAATTTTGTACTTCTTCTGAATATGACTCCGGATTTTAATATTAAATATCTCGGGCAATTTTTATCGTACGTGAGTCAAACTTTTATTTTTAAGAACAAGTATAAATTTTCCTAATTATAACCACCGGAACCGGAGAAAATCACAAAAATTTAGATTTCGTATTTTATGCAAAATTAATGTTTTTAAATTTAGAAATATGCAAAAACCTAAATATTTGCGCCATTTGAAACATTTTTGTATATATGTACCGTCTAAAGTACATATATATTTATATTCATATTTGTTTTTATCTATAAAACATGCATAACTAACCAACTTCTACCTTCTGTTTTATTACGTAAAAAAAAGTTTGTTAATAGGAAAAATGACTGCGTAAATTCGCATACTTCATTTGCTCAGGCAGCAATATTTTCATCATTGTTGCCAGTGTCGAATTAATGAAGTGAGGGACACACCTCACATAAACTTATGGTGCCTTTCTTAAACGTCTTAAAAAACAGCGTCTTGTTTTCTGTGTTTAAAAATTAATTAATGATTCGGAGGCCTTTTGCGATTATGATATCTCTATAAATGCACCTCTGGTTACCGAGAAATATTGGGCGACTACGTCTTTATGAGACGTACCCCTAAAATTAATACTAAAATAAATAATATTAATTTAAGATCAAAAGTAAAAAAAAACATTAGATGGCTAGTGTAATGTATGCTCTACCTGATACATTTTAATCAGGAGTCGTAACGAACCTTTGTTACATCAATTTACATTACGTTCTAGCACTTTTTTTTGAGCTTATTGTAACGCAAATTGCATTGCAGAGTTTGCAATTTTAGAAGGCCCTATAAATGAAAGGCTAAAAGAATTATATTACAATGCTCATTCCTATGCCTAGTAAAAAAATTAGAAAAACCGGAAGCTTAAGTGGAACTAAAGTTTTTCTCTAATGCTTATGATCATTCTGTCATTTTGAAATTCTCAGAAAGAGAAATAGAAGCAAACAATTATTAAAAGAATTAAAAAAAAATTTTTTTTATTGACCTTCCTCTCCTCCTTTTAAACAGTTGGTATGTCATAGTTCGTTTAGATCTCTTAAGACAAATCCGGTTAGTCTCCGTCGTTCTATGAAGACAGAACATAAGCGCCATTTTTCAGTATTTTAAAGCCGCTAATCTTGTTACAGAATGAGTAGCTTAACGATACTAACGAACGCTATTGAGTTTAGCGGCAAATCACAAAGTAGAAGTAATAATGAGTATGAAATCAAAATCAAGCATTAAAAGGCGGAAATGGAAAAAAAAGACGTAGGAATTTTTTTCGTGGCTGTTTCAGACACTTAATAGAAGTCAAAAGATGTACTTCTGAGAGTTAATAGTGTATACATGTAATTTCTCTCTTATTTTTAATTTGATGTCTTTTAGTTAATATTTTGGTTCATTTACCTGCCTGGTATTCTTAAATGCTATTAATGCAAATTTTTCCATTGCAGACTGGGAGGTCCTATGGATTTGAAGGGCGGAGGGTCAACGCTGTTAACACTAGACACAGGGCGTGGCGTCTTTAAAGTTGTAAGTTATGTTTTACACGGCTCACATTTGATGCATGAAACAGATATTAGAGCAAAATAGATTAAGGGCTTGGTTGATTAAAATGCTGAGGTTGGGTGTCTTTAATTTATATTTTACTGATGTCCTTGCATCTGAGAGATAGCTATAAGAATACTAGATTTGATAAGTAGTGGAAAAAACCATGATACTATTCTGGAAAGAGAGTAATAACTTTATTTGTTTATCACAGTATAATTTAACACTGCATTTGATACCAACGCATGGTGCCATCTTAACGTATAGGCAATAGGCCCATATTTTGACAAATTTGTTGTTTCTGTTCAAACTGATAAGGGCTCCAGAACAATACGAAAATTTGAGGACCATACTTTTGTTACCTACCAAAGCAAGCTGCCTGTGTAAGATCCCCTCATATTGTCTTTTACATCATTAATATTAAGTACTCTTTTAGCAGCCGAAGAGCTTATTACCATTAAAGTGTTTCTTAGGATGATACCAAAATCGATTGAAATGAATAAATTTATGTCACCAAACAATTAAACTTCCATATTTTTTATACAAATGTTGATTTAAGTTCTTCAGTTTCATGTTTCAAAAATTTACTTTCTGGTTCGGAATTAAGTAAAGAAGGTGCTTGGAGTAATATTAATAAATTCTTTTTAATACATCTTAACATTAATGTATGTTTCATTAGGGACATTTCCTTTATTTCAATTAACTCTTTTCTTATTAATAAAATTATTTATTTAAAAGCTATTTGATATTAAAGTTTTAAGCTGTCGGATTTTTTGAATATGACAAAGCCGCGAAGCTATCTGCATGAGAGGAGAAATTCCATTTAGAGGACTTTCTAAAGGTAAATGGCTCGTATTTGCGTTACATACGGAAAAACACGGAAACCAAATATGTAGCCAGCCTCGTTCGCTGGGATCGAGCCCAAACCAGGCTGAACTAACAGTATTTAGTGGTCTTAAACGCTCGGCTACCGGTGGGGCCAAAAGATGTGAAAATATTACACAATAGTTCATATAAAAGCTCTGTTTTTCATTCAGACAAGTTAATTAAAAGAAGCCTAGATATTTATTTTCAGCTAGAGTATTAATCAGATATGAGCTCAACTACTTCGATTTCATTACAACATTTTTCATTTTTCCTTCTTCAAATTAGCAACCACATTTTCAAAACTTTCTTACAGAAAGATTATTATACCTTATATTTCAAAGATCCTCGACTACGTGTAACAAATGTACTCTTAAGAAAGTTCTGAACATTTTTTATAGACTTTGGTTATAAACATAAACTGTAATTTTCCTCAAATAATAATACCGAAAAAATTACTTGTTTATTGATAAAGTCAAACGATACTTTGTAAGTCTTTATTATACTCTTAGCAGCCTTGTCTACTATTAATCACTTATTTAGTTGTTCTTTCTGCAGTACAAATGCATGTTCTACAGTTGCCTGAAGGAATCACAACGAACCTAGTATACAGTTGTCATTCATAATCGTAAGCAAATACCTAATCCAAGAGTACATAGCGTTCATTCTCCTTTTTTCCAAATCTACGGAGTTTTCCAAGTGTTTATGCTATTGTTATTTTCAAGTGATACTTTTTCAAGTTTCGGAATAGCTGAAAGTTTTTTATGAGTAAATGAAAATAATATAATGGTTTGCTGTACTATTTTGAAGAAGCACTGTCGGGATGTAAATTTCATTCCTTTAATATCGATATACATCACATGTATTAAAACGGTATTATTTAAATATCTACAGAAATCTATGATCCTCCCTCCATTTTTTTATTTCTATAAAGTCAATGACATACACATATTTCATAAATAATAATATTTGTTTGTTAGTATTGATTCATCTGTACGGACAGGTATGTTGTTATAATTAATTTACCCTCTTATTTAGTGAAATGCAGTGATTGATGATGAAAGTGGGAAGGTGGGATGAAGGTGCTATGATAGGAAAACTCCTGCAATATATGTTGCCGACAAAAGAACTTAAAGTTACTCCTTATGAGAAATGAGACGAGAGGAAATCATCATTAACACATATACAAGAATTCGGTACGACGGCATATGTTCATATATTAAAAGAGAAATGGCAAAAACTGGATGTTACTTCTCTTAAATATGTCGTCGTTGGATATGAAGAAGGAAAAAAAAGTTATCATTTCCTGGACTCGGAAGGTAAGACTACAATAATCATTCATGATGTGACATTCATATGAAAAGTTCTCCATCCTAAAGACAAGCAAGAGATCATTGAAGTTATAACTCCGTTAACAGATAATTCAGAAAGGGGAAATAATTCATAAAATGCAGATCTAAGACAATGTCTTAAACAAAACAAAAGTATACTGTCTCACAGATGCAATCACAATTCCTTTCCAACACAGCACACTCAGAGGAAACACTAGACCCAACCTCACACCATGAATTTTGTTCAGGTGCCAAAGAGATGGGCAAACATGGCATGCAAGAAGATGCTAATGATTTAATGGCACAAGGGTATTGGCAAAAGCTCTTGAAGTTAAACCGTTATAGGTTGAAAATGGGTCTATAAGGCTAAGTTATAGCGAAGGGAATATTTCTGGATATAAAACTAGAATGATTGCTCAAGGATATCAGGGCAAATATGAACATGATAATGAGGAAGTATTTGCTCCTGTAACCAAGAAAACTGCTCTGAGAATGCTTTTTACTATAGAAGGAAAAGATAAATGCTAGTGCGATGGCGTGATATTTAGTCATCATATTTAAATGGAGATTTATTGCGTGATATATACATGAAGAAAACTCTATGATTTGAAGAAAGTAATAAAGATAAAGTTTGCAAGCTTGTAAATAGCTTATATGGCCTCAAGCAAGGAGCAATTGAACGAAACAGAAAACTTACTGAAATTCTCCTAGGTAAAACATTTTAACGAAACACAAGTAATCCTTGTTTCTGTACCAGATAATATAAAGAAGGATTTGTCTACATGACTGTGCATGTTGATGATATGACCATTACCACATGAGGAGAAAATTTGCTTTAAAATTTTGAAAACGAAATTAGTGAATATTTCACAATGACAAATTTAGAAAATCTTCGTTGCTATTTCGGCATATACACTGGTTTCCAAAAATAAAGGGAAAATCGCAAAATTAGCGACAACTCATCCAAAAATAATCCAAATCGTATAAAGTTTGAACATGTTGTTAAATAAGAATTGCTAAGTGAAAGTGCAATATGCAAATTAGTGGCGCTGCAATCGAAACACGTCATCTGCGAGAAGCATAAAATTGCGTATTTAAGTGCAAGCCTGCAAATTTTACTGTGATACTGAGATAAGAAATCCGAGATAGCCAATTTATACCAATGACCACCAGGCATTATTTGCCCGAAGAACTGCGATGAAGAGCTATTGGGAGACTAGAGGCAGGACATAGTCAGACAGAAGTGGCCAGATGGCTAAATGTGGATCCTTGTCTGGTTCATAGACATGGCAACAATTTCTAACCACAGATACGGCATTCAGGAGGTTCAACCAAGGACGGCCAACCGCTACGACAAGCGCCGATGACCGATATTTTGTTGTTATGCGCACAAAGGAATAGAACCGCAGCTCCGACTCAATCCAGATCCTTTCTTGCTGCAGCCACCGGAAGGTTGGTGTCAATGTCAACCGTACTAAGAAGGCTTCACGAAGGAGGTCTCTAAGTAACGCGACCAACTATTTGCGTGCTGCTTACGTCACATCATACGTTTGAGTTTGGCACATCAACATATTCTCTCGACGGCTGCTCGATGGAAGGCTGTTTTCTTTACAGATGAGTCCAGGTTTAGCCTCCAAAGCTATAGCAGGCGTTATTTGATTTGGATAGAAACTGGAATCTGTAACCATCCATTAAACATTCGTGAAAGAGATGCATACTGAGGAGGAAGTGTCTGTGTTTGGGGTGGTATCTCTTTGGATGGACGCACAGACCTCCATGTCTTTCCACGTGGAACCATGAATGCTCAGGCCTATAGAGATGACATCTTTGATGCTTATGTGCGCCTTTATACCTGGGCAATAGGTGATAATTTCCTGCTGCAGAACGACAGCGCTAGACAGTACAGGGCTTGCACCGCGGATGATTACCTTCAGCAGCAAACAATTCAGTGCATGGAGTGGCCAGCTAAGTCTCCGGACCTGAATCCTGTCTACCATGTTTGGGATGCTTTAGGAATACGTATAACTGCTCTCAATCCTCCTCTTCAGGTCCTTGCCAAGCTTGCAACTGCTTTGCAATAGCAATGGCTCTCACTTCTTGCAGAATTAATAGACTGCGCAATTGACAGCATCCCACATCGCAGTATGTGTTGTTTTATTTCTAGGGAAGATCATACTCCATATTGAAGTTAACTTTCCCATACCACATTGGCACATCCGATTTGCTTATTTTATACATGTACTAATTTCTGTAACACCATAATTGTTTGGTAATTTCTTTTCATGTTGTTTTAAACCTTACTATGTTTTGTATCCTGTAGGTCAGTTACATAAAATTCTACGTGTAACTTTTTGAGTAATCTTCTTTTGTGTGGTTTTTCCTTAATTATAATAATCAGCGTATTTTGAACGTGATAGTGATGGAATCTTCTACATAGACAAATCAAACTACATTTCAAAAACGCTGAAACAGTATCACATGAATGACTGATTGTTGATCCAGGATATTATAATCAAAGGAAAGATTCAAAAGTTTCAATATAGTTGACGCATATAAAAGCGCAATAGCATCGTTACTCTACCTAGCAGGGAAAACCAGACTAGGCATAGCAATTGCTGTTTCTATCTTAGACAAAAAGGTGTCAAATTCTATTGAAGCCGTCTGGACGGTGTCAAAAGACGTTTCGGAGGTTTGAAATTAAGTAAAAATCTTAAATCTAAAGATCGTAAAGTATGAACGAAACGGATGACAACTCCCTGATTGAGAAAATGACCCTACCAATAGGAAACCTAATCTCGGATACTTCTTTCCATATTAAGGTAGTTTTTATTTACGTGGAATTGCAAGAACGAATAGTAGGGAAATTTGTCATCCCCTGAAGCGGAATTCGTAGCTGTTGCCGAAGCAGCAAAGGAAGTATTTTGGCATAAAAGACTTTTACAGGGTTTTCACGGAAGGAAATCTTGCATTTTCTGTGAGAGTAATCAAAGTTTTATCAAAATATTAGTGGGAAGAAGTAAACATACAGCTACTAAATATAATTTTGTAATAGATCTTATTTATGACAAACCTTATGAACTCCGATATCTTCCCACTGAAGAAATGATTCTAAATATTTTAACAAACTTTTGAAACAAACAAACGAAAACATCCAGGTAAAAGCTTGAATTATGTTCAGATGTAATTTCATGTTATATTAATTCATCGCATGTATGCATCTCAAGCCAAGTCATTTTCTTGTAGTAAACATTAATCGAGGAGGAATATTGTGAATATTGATTCATCTGTAAGCACAGGTATGTTGTTATGTTTATATTTAAACTCTCATTTCCTGAGATGCAATGATTAATGTTATTTTCTTAGCTTCTTTTGCTCGACTTCCAGAGCGCTGGTACGCAAAATGTAAATGTATATACTGTTGGCTGTGTGCAAACTTCAGTTAAACGTTAGTTTGTGTGCTTATGTTTGAGATTCAGTAGAATGTAATGATCGCTGCCGTATATGCTTGTGCCTTCCTGTTCCCTAATAAATACTTTATTGTAATAAAGTACTCATGAATTTAATGCCATAAGTTACGCATTTTTCTGAATCATAACTGCAAGATTCTTATTTTAAAGTATTATGATTTGGATCTTTACTTAAACTTCTTCTTTCCGTATTCTTCATTAGAATGTAAATTAGATTTTTTGAGTATTTAAGTTGAGGTTTTTGGATCTTGAGAGAAAGAATTTCTGGCATGCGCGCTACGTGGTTAGATTCTACCAGCTCTGTGGTTAAAGTAGTAACTATGTCGGCTTTGCGTCCTCTCGCCGCCGATTCTTAAATATGACTCGCTGACAATTTGTCGGGTCATCTTATAGCTTACTATTTAATTGTGTAATTGTGTTATTGTATAATTTTAATTGTATAGCTTAGTATTTAATTTAATTGTGTCTTAGACTACTGAGCAAATTTTAAATTTATTTAACTGTTATTATATGTTTCCATCAACAAAGGTTGTGAGTATTCGTAGCACAAAGTTGTGCCCTTGTGTTCGAAGTTCTGTTTAAATAAAAGTGATTAAGACCTGTGTCGTTTTATCTCAGGCATAGCGGTAACTCGCCACATGTCTGTTAAGGTTGTAGGACTAAAGTAGCAGTACTAAACCAAGTATAACCTTATACACGGTTAGTAGTTAAATTCATCTTTTGTCACTTATCCATAGCTAAAAAATAATATGAACGTTTTCTTTACTAAGTACATTTTTTATGTTTTTGAGCCAGCCACAGCCATTTTTTATGTTTCAGTAGAGTTCTACCCTTTAGAATGATATCACAGCATAAACTTTTCTTGTTCTACAATAGTGATAATTTTAAATGCAACTCATAAGCAAACAAAACGAATGGCTCATTTTAAATACAATTAATCAGGTACTGGTACAGTAGCTGGTGCAGTTTCTTAAAGCTATTTGTCGCTACTTTATGTTCAATTTTGAATGTAGTAACTGAAACGCTTTTGGAATTATGTTTCTACCGCTAATAGAAAAGCATTTATTTCAGTCCTAGATTTCAGCTCTTGGAGAGGAAAATTTCTTAAAACTTTGTGAAATATAGAGAAAGAAACCAGAGCTCACAAAAGGCACTTTTAATTTGGATTGACTTGAATTATTCAATAGCCCGCTAGGGCTATCTGCTGAGAAATAGGTATGCTCTAGTAAAGGATCTTTTTCAAGGGAAACTTGATCGTACTAATTTTAAACACAGGGTAAGTAACGAAAACGCCTATGCAGACAATCTGCTGTTCAGGACTCCTGCAAACGTTCAACGATTTTACTGCTAGATCGCTGCTGATAAAAGCTTTTTTGAGTGTTAGAAAGTGATTTTATTTCAGCTAACTTTTAAATTGCGACACATCTTAGTGAAAAAGTTTCTCATGATTTCTAGATTTTCAGATTTATATGTAAATTTTATATTGGATACAAGATGCTTTTTTGGCGCAGGGTGGGGTTTAAATGAACTATATATCATGTGATAAAGTACTCAGAAACTCTTTCGTGAAAAAAATCTTGGTTTTTAGTCTGATCCGTAATTCAAGTGCTAGTTTTGCAGCTCGCAGTACTTTAGTAAGTAAAAATCTGCAGAATTTTTAGATACGGAAATTTCACTAAAAACTAATTGTAAAGAAATGTGCTTATCGAGAGGACATATTCTTAAAATATAGGATTTATTAATTTCAAACTATAAAATAAAAGTGAAAAATTTTCAGTTTACTTTTTACACCAGTAAAATATTTCCTTTAATGAAAACATTTTACGCCATTTACTCATTGAAATGTATACAAGGCCTCTTTTTGTAATCTTCAATTTCATTTTAATCATACCTCAAATTTTAAGTATGCTTAAGTTATTCATTATTATAAAAATAATTTCAAAAATGTTAATTATTCAATGAATTTATAATTTAAATATACCCATTATTTTAAACAAAACTTACTTTCTGAAAACAAGTTATATATCAAATTTGCCGCAATTCTGGTGTTTGTAAACTTCAGGCAACATTCTGATTGATAACGCATAATTACCCTTCTACTCAAATGAACTACTGCACAACTGTAGGAAATAGACTTTTCAATCACAACCTGCTGTTTTTCATTGTTCTCTTTCAAATGGGACAGCTAGCTCAGATAACAATGAGAAGCAGGAAGCTCAGACTATTGTCAGAAACTCCATTAAGTTCTCCACTCTCGGTTTCACTGTTTTCACTCAACATGATGGGGTGGTCCAAAAGATCATAAGTTATCAGTAAATACCAATAAAGTGGACGTATCTCCACCCTCCGCGTAACTCCAGTAGCGCAGACAAATTTTTATAACAAATCATCTTAGTTCCGCGGCATGTCTTCAGGTTCTACCTCCGTTAAATTTATGATCTGTAAGGGATCGGCGAACACACCATTGAGCCAAGCAGTGGAAATTCTCTATGACTTTAGGTTCATCAAACATAAAATAAAAGAATTGTTTATTTATGTTCGCAGGAAATGTAGACCGAACTGTTGTCAGATTTTCAGTAATGCTGCAAAGGTTTGGTCAGAATAAAGTAATAATAAACGGAACAGTCATTATAATTATTACAAAAGTAAGACAGTTTGTTAAACTATTTTATTGTTATTCATTTTAAATTTTCATTTTTGGATCATAATAAATGATGTGCACGTTTATGGCAAAATTTAGCTGAGCAAACATGCTTTGAACCAATTTAAATAAAGCTATCCAGTACAAAAGACCTGAAGACACCAAAAGAATTGATTAAGAAACCACACAGAAAAAAAAAGATGTTTTAATTTACTTTTAAAACTTATCTGTGCAATTTTGTATTTTTTATTTCAATATTTTCTCCCGTGTGAAGTTTGCAGTAGAATGAAAAACATATATTTTACACATGAAATATTTTCTAAATTATGAATTTGCTTTCCATAGTATGCATTTAAATACTTCGTATGCTAGGCATGATAGCAAGAATTTAAATATTCCCCAAACCGTAGTTAAACTTTCAATAATTTTATAAATTAATAATAATTCGGAAAGGCGTGTCTTCCAAAAAAACAGAAACTTACTAAAAAGTTTCAACTCTGGGACTCGATAAATTCTTTTAAGCTTTTTTAATTTTAGTTCTTTAAGCATTTCAGATCATATTATATTAATTTTATTTCAAGTATGGGCATTCTTATTTATTATGTTAATTGTATTTAAAATTTAAAACCTAATTAAGATATCCAAAATTTTTATATAAACCGAAGCAAATTTTTTGTTTTTTGAATTTTTTAAACTGGATATCCTCTTGTCCGTGATTTTTTTTATAATACGTAAAGATGGCTACATCAATACTTTCAGCCTCAATAATTTTAATTTTAATAAAGTTCTCATAAACTAATATGTTAATAAGAATTTTAGATTTTCCGGAATTCAAATGCTTTGAATGTGATACATGCCGCACTGAGATCACAGAATAACGAACAAGCCAAACCCGTGTATGGAACATTATGCATGGAAAAATAAAATACATGGTAATTCATGATAGTCCATTTCTCAGCCATTTTTGGTTGTATGACAGTATTTTAAATGCGGGCGAGCGAAAAGGGATAGTCTGAGGAGAGGTGAATTATGCCAGGGTGGAAAGAGGAGAGGGGTCCGATCAAAATCAAACCGCAACAAAACAAATTTTCAATTCCTCTGAAGCCGCATCGGGGCTCTTTTTGTAGCAGTGCTTTGAGCATTTTACCCGAAACAATCTGAAGGTTCCAGAGGCCAGGAAAAAACTGCCCATATACCCGGGAAAGCGTGAAAACGGCGAGACGATTTTTCGCGAAAAAGCTGCGTGCATACATGTGCATGAGCTCGGTGGGAACAATTCCTGACGCTATTGATCACAGTCCCGTTCCTCCTCGTTCTCATCCATCATCCATTATCCGAGAAGACTTCACTCCTCTCCTCTCTCTCTCTTTCTCCTTCCCATTTTTCTCGCAGGGGTCCCCCATTGTGCCACCCCTCTCCCCAGCCGTCGAATTAATGGGATTAACATACGTTCGGACCAATTGTTTTTCTCCAACGAAGTAAACGTTCACTTCTCCCTAAGCCTTGGAAAAGCCACTGAACCGTTTTAAAGACTCCGCGTTAACAATCCTTTCAGCAGTCTCGCGAAAGGGGGGAAAAAATGAAGAAACTTCAAGGGAAACGGAGAATATGGATTTCTTAAAACTGCTCTAACGATTAAAGTTGTCTTGTTCAGAGGGAGCTCAGAAGAATGATGCGCGATTTATTGAAATATTAAAACAAAGAATGTTCAATTTTACTTATAACATTTTTAAGAGATAGGCTGCAGAACTGCCGCAACGAGTTCCTTCTACTTAGATAAAAGAAAATTTTCCAGTTTTATGTGAAATATAGCTAAAATTTCGCTTAACGTAAATGAGTATAGTTAACTGCAATAATCAACACTTTTCTAATCTTTATATAAAATATGTAGTATAATGATATAATGTGCTTAATACAACCTATACTATACGAATGAAAAGGAAAATATCATAATATTTCTAAATTTTTCGTACTGTGCACTTTTTTTCCCTCTTTCTCTTCCTCTTTTCTTTTTTTTAATATTTATCGCTGAGTCATACCAACAATTTGGGAATAAACAAAGCAATTTTTTTATTTCATCAAACTGAGTTATCATGAACATATAGGACAAAGGGCGCAAAATAATTTTAACATATTCATATATTGTAATCTCAGTTGTAAGGTTTTAGTTAAACTAACCAAGTTTATTTTAATTTAAATCTTTTCTATCTCCTCTCTGCTTCAACTTCCTGTCAGAAGAAGCGCGCGTTTTTAGCTTATGCTAATTTTTGAAGTTCAGCCAAGCACTATTTAAGCAGAGGTAGAAACCTCTCGGTGTGTGAGAGCTTTGCCTCAGATCACGGTCACGCTGCTCAACGTTCGCCTGACCAGCTAGCAGTTTAAATTTATAAGCCATAGTGCTTACTACGTGATTGCATTGTAAAATAAATTAAAGTGCGGTAGTATTTAGTATATCTTGCTACGCACCCTTTTAGATAGAGGCCAACTTCCGCGAATTGCTCTGCGAAGCAACGTTTAATTTAAGTTCTATTTTAATTCATTTAAATTTATTTGATTGTTAAGTTTGACCAAAGTGTGGTCTGTTACGTTCTGTATCTCTCCCGAATTGGGAGGTTTGTTATTAATAGTGAATTAATAAAAGAGGATTTCAAATCCCTTCACGTGCAGTTATTCTCCAGCCCAGCAGTTACATCAGAACATAGCGTACCTTCCGCTCCCTGTTCCAGTTCAGGACTTAGAACGTAAGGATAAGAACCCTTTACAGAATTTACTATGTTCTCAAAGAGCATGCACAGAGCACTAAGTCCTGATACAGTCTCATCTGTTACGCTATTTATGTTCTTATCTAATGCATTCTTTGGCTCTAGGTCTCATGAGCATCTAATTAATTTAAACATATATCTCGTTATTGCAGAATAAAATTCTTGTAGGGTTCCTCACTTTTATTCTGTCAAATTAAGTAACGAGGAACCTAGTGAACTGCTAAGCGAATAATCGCTTAAGTCCAAGAACAGAAAAGAAAACTCAAGAAGGGTTAATTACCTTTTATTTGCTCAAAATAAGATTAACAGTTGGCTCCTTTCTTTGGGCGTACAACAAAGCCTGCACATGGGCTTAGCTCAAAATGTAAGAAACAAGAACTAAATAAAGAGATTTAGCAGAAGCTAACACAAATCTAAACTAGTTGGCCTGTAAGCCAGCGAACTATCAAAAGGTACGTAATACGGCCGATCGTATTAACAGCTTAGACGTAGCCCAAAGGCAGACGCGCGCTATTCAGGAATCCTCACTCTTTCTGTCGAAGTCAGTTGAACTTGACATAAATACTATTCTCTTTCTCATCTGCATTTAATGCGATTCTAAAAACTCATTCCGGTAGGGAGAAACCAGAAATAAATTGAAACCAGAAAAGATATTAAAGAAGCATTAAATTAAAATAACTGTTATAAAATTAAAATATATCTTACAGTCAATAATCATAATAAAGAAATCTGTATTAATCTGTTTGAAAAATTGTATTGCTAGTGGTCAAAAGGGAGTGAAAAATTAATTTCAAGATTTGACTTAAACTTTAAGGAAACTAAACTATATAAAATCGAGAAAAAAGGAATTGATGTTGAATATTATAATGTAAAATCAACCTTCAAATAGTGTAATTTGGTAGCATATTGATAAAAAAAATACACTGATATTTGCAATAGAAATTTCATAGTTTGATTGGCCTAGATTTGAAACAAAGTTTTTATTTTCATTTCTTATTATCTGTTTTCTCTAGTATTTTGACCTAAAATCTGCACTGTAAAGAATTTAAGTATAAAAAAATTGTTCCCTTTTTATAATTTTATTTTATAGAATAATTTAATTATATTCAAAGTTTTTTTGAAGTCATTAACAGTCGGTAGGCAATCTTGCAGTCTTCTTATCTACGAACTTCGCAGTATATTGCGATTAGATTTAAATTAGACTTAATTTTGTTGAAACTAACTATAATTCAATAGTGATAACAGAAGCAATGAGATTTTGACTCATACATTTCGATTGCAAATGTAAATGTTCTTAAGAGTAGTCTTGAACAGTAAAAGTAGTTTTAATCTATAACCCGAGAGATTAAATTTATTTGTGAAAGGTCATCTTAGGCTTTTAAGCATAAAGAATTGCATATTTAGAGGTAAAGAGAGAAGGACTTCATAATTTGTACTTTGAATTTCTGTAACAATAATCCAGAAATCATGTTTAATTCTTGTTTGGATACAAAAGGTTTTAACTTCCCTGTGTGAATACTTGTATCCTACAGAACGGCGATTAAATTTCAACTCATTACTGATATGAAAGCAGCGGCGATGTTATGTTAGATAAGAACTCTTCCTCCATTTAGTACAATGACTGCCGACTTTCGTCTCTCAGATAAATGTTTGAGAAAGCAGGATAAATGTACACCCTTCCACGTTTTGCTTTGGATAACGAGGAGGTCGAATTTCATTAAAACTTCTCAGCTTTCATACATCTCAAATTGCTTTAAGAGTCTCATAAAGAAATCAAAATCAACGTCGGTTCTTTTGTAAAGCTTGTTCGCTATTACCTGGTTCATTGGGTATTCTGTATTAAATGGTCTTGACAGCTTAGGTAAGCCTGTGATGCAATGACGTTGAGCACAAGAAGCTAATGAATTCCGGCCTTTTGTTTCCGGTTGTGCTATTTTCTGACTACACTTCAAAGAATGGCGCCGAAAAGTCTCAAGTATGTAATTTATTGTAAAGAGTTTAATTACTAGAAATAAAATTTTGCTCTTATGTCTATGATATATTACAACAAATGAAATACTTATTAAATATTAATTAGGTAAATATTCTTTCAAAATTTAAATTTATTATTTCGAGTTAAATTTATCGAATAGAGTAGCTGAGATAAAATTGCTCTATTCGGAGATTCTTGCCCATTATTGTATGGAAGGGATGGCTTAGCATGTGGAAGTGTTTTTGGCTTAATTGCTCCTATTATCTTTTAGACCATAACATGTGTTCACATAATAGTGCATAAACGATATATGATATTTTTTAGATCAGTGATACTTTTCCCCGAGTTTATTTTCTGTAAGAAAATTATCACCCATATTCTTCACTGATGATGTCATATTTTGGTTATAAACTTAAGTAATTATGCAGCTGAGATTTTAGGACGAATATTTTCTTTTTGTTTCGTCTTGGTGAATCCTATTGCCCATAATTCTGATCCTCTTTCAGAATGATACTGAAATGAAAAAAAAAGTCATTGCGTTTAAGTTACAATGAAATAAATGCCATTGTTTAGCTTTCTATACAAAAAGAATATTTCCCAAAGTTTTTTTAAACGCTCTGCCAATGAAAAATATTTGATCAGAAGCTAAGAGCAGATGATCAGCTCAGAATAGAGGAGCTGAATCGCGTAGAAGGAGACTATGCATGATTAATTTTCCAGTACTACTATAGTTATTCTCTATCTCTCATACATCCTTTATCTAAGTTAATAAAGCTTAGAATTTTAATTTTCTAATCTTTGGGTACATGAAGATAGGATAATTATGACGTAATACGAGTTCTCTCCAATAACGAAAATATGAACTAGAATGAAAGTAGCAAAATCAAGGAAAAATAAAACTGCTGCCTCGAAAATTCCAAATTTGAATTTTAAATTTTTCTTACTTCCGATATTATAATTTTTCCAATATCAGTCGCCTAATAAATGTATTTGTAGCAATGCAATGTAATAATCCGTAATCGGTGAGGGTATGCGTAAAGTTTGCACATATACTTAAGCAACCCAGCATGCATTTGCAGCCATGTTACGTGCATGCACACACACACACATACACAGACACACACATATGTATATTTACATACATACATACATTCTTTCTCAGAAAACACTCTATTCATTATAATTATTATTTTGTTGAATGACAGCTTTGTGAAAAGGCAGGAAATTATTTCAAAGACGCTTTCTTTTTCCATGTATACCCTCATATCAATTATTCCAATTAAAATAAAGCAAATTACATAAACTGAAATTAAGATAAATAACGTTCGGAAAATAATAATATGGTACATATGGTACTGAAGCACAATGAAGTGGTAGGTTCACAGACATATCAATTAAATATAATGGACCCTGCTAATTTGCTTTTTTCCTTTTATTTCAAGTTTTAATTATAGAAAGGAAGAATGTTGCTATTTGTAGATAGGAAACTGCTTTGTTTAAGGAAATCAATTTTTTTCAATATTACAAGGGTTTAGTCGTTGTTTAAAGAGTCTAGTTAGAAAAGAAGCATGTGATGTAATACTAATTAAAAAGCTATGAAATGTGTTTCTGTATCACTAATCAATTCAGATTGACATGAAAACGTAAGGCAAATTGCTGATAATATGTGCATGAATATTGTATTATGTCATAATCACAGAATATTTGAATAAATACGCAGACATAAACACTAATAAAACACATCTGTATCCTAAAGCATTTAAGTTACAGTGCACACTAGTGCATTAAATTTATATTGCCATACTTCCAATGTAAAGCATCTGAAATGTCTAAAAATTAATCGAAAGCGTTACATTTATTGGTGTACTATATTTAAAATTATTTTCTGATGTACAATTTCTTTGCATTATTACACTTTCTTATCTCAAGCTTAAAAAGTAAAGTTTTATTCATTAGCTGGTTGATAAAAGTAGAGCAAAGCCACAAGAGGCTGAATTTCTTAATTCTGTGAATGGAGCAAAATAACCCTTATTATCATGAGCTATATAAAGCCATATAAGCTGATAATAGTTTTTGGTTAATTAGGGACATTTGTAACAATGAAAAGCATCCAATTACTTTTTATGTAAATGAGTAGTGTACAGAAGTTTGTTTTATATAAATACGGTTTCATCGTTTGATCCCATCAACACCAGCTCGTCCAAATTTAGTGCGTTATGTTCTCGAGAATAAAAGCGCTATGACTCTAAATAATTGCTGTTTGTAAGTGCTTTAGAACATACATTTCAAACCTCTTAAGCGAGGATTATGATACTAAATGATTACTGTAGGCATTAGCTATAGTAGTAATGGGGCGCACCCGTGTCACAGCTTATTGTTAGTAATAGTTGAAATTAGAAGCAGGTGTAAGAAACTAAACTAAAAAAATACTTCAGTATATTAATTTCTTATATTTTCTAACTGGCTTAAAAGATTAACTAACATTTAGGATAATTTGCTAATTGTACCATGTTCGTGAGAAGAACTTATAAAATTAAAATGTATACAGTCTTAGAAGTGTACGGCATATTTCGTTAATTTAATAAACTGAAAAATGTAGCATTTATTTTAATCTTTTCTTAAATTTAAAAAGGCTCAATGAATTCAAATTTTGCGTATACTCCTCTGCGACGAAGACAGAGACTTCGAACTCAACATCTTTATTTCTTTCGAAGATTTATGCGGTGATAAGAGAAGGTTTTAGTCACTGCTTCACACAACTGAAGAAGGGGAGAAAACCCGCTTATTTGAGACTACTCCTCAGATATCCCTTTGAAACGTGCATGAGATAAGAAGAAAACATTCCACATAATAGCAATTAGGAAATATATATAGAGAGAGAGATGTAAGCGTAATATGAAAGTCTCTGGAAGAATTAATTTTGTTGTCTTTCTTTCTTTCATTTTACTCCTTTATTTCTTTCTGAATCTCTACGGTCACTATCTTCAGACAGGAGTCATCAATCAAATCGAAGTTGTTCAGTTGTTATGCATTTTGCTCGTTGACAAAGTGTTTCTACGCGTTTTAAAAACTTGTTTGACATTTGGCGCTTTTTAAAGAGTCGACGTACTCGTATTTTTTAATACGTAAGTAATATTTTAAGAAATAATGAGATCAAAATTCACGAACATAATATTTTAATTCTTATTTCTATGACAGTTGTATTTCAACAACGTTTATTGCTAGCTATGTACCATTTTTTTAAAATTATTATGCACGCCCTTAATTTCTAACTATGTTTAATGTCACGAATAGGGATGTTCTGTAGCAGTTAGTCTGGAAAACACGAGTTGTCTTTAGGATTTATTTTTTAAATTAATTATAATATAGCGATATTTTGTAAAAAAAATATCGCTATAAATAATAATATCGCTTCAAAATTGTAATACCAAGTATACATTTTTTCATTTGTTGACTATTTAGCCTTTCAGCAGCTTCTGCTTAAAGTGAAAAAAATTCATATTCTACATTTTATGTTCCAGAACGCAAACTTGTAAATTTACCCGTTATCTTGCGTCTTTAATTCTTTAGGTCATTATAGATACATTGTGCTTCTGCAAAGTATTAGAATTATTTTTTTAACAAATTTCATCAAACCTGTCAAAGGATAACTAACAGTACCTATTACTGTAGCATTTCAGCTTGCTTCTCCTAAAATATCGTCTGCACAGAACAGCATTTTCTTATGCAGTTAATCATTTGCTTTTATCCAGTGTCCATCTCCTGTTTTAAGATTAGTCAAAAACAGCAATGTAGTTTTCCTTGAAAGCTGGAAAAACAGCACCGGAGACATCTGATATGCTGTATGACCATACGGGAATCAACATTAACGCTACCCAACGTTTTCTGTTGGTAAGGGCAATGTCGTGATGGACGTGAATATGTTGAATGATGAACACAGGAGTGGTTGCCTTTCATCTTGGACAGATATGAATATCCGGAAAGTTTGACACTTGTTTCTTAGAAAACGTCATTTGTCTCTTCGAATGATGGTTGATGAGCTTAGCATAAGTAAAGCGACTACTCAAAAACTGTCATAGAAGATCTTGGATAAAGAACATTCTTCTTTTGTCGTTTTGTCCCTCATACATTGACTTCAAAACGGAAAGAAGATCGAATTTCTGCATGTCATGATTTGACCCAAATGGCAAACATTAATCTTGATTTTTTTAAACAAATTTTAACTGGAGATGAGACTTGGTGCTTTTTATATTGTTCTGATCTAAAACGGCAATTATCTGCTTAGACTGGAGAAGGTTCACCGCGGCCACAGATTTCGGTTTCTGAAGTCTCGACTATAAACCGTATTGGTTACCTTTTTGATTGGAAAACGATAATTCGCAACGGATTTTTTCCTGATTGACAGATAATGAACTTCCTATTTAGTTAAGACTTAACAGAGATATTTTTGAAGAGGATTTAACGCTTTAGATTAGAAAAAGTTCACTCGAATACTTAGTTTCTGCTTTACGACAATGTATCATCAATTCCATTCTCAACGGTTTCTAGAAAAGAAACGTGTCACAATTCTCTACATACCCCACCAGATATTACCAGATGTGACATCTGCAAGCTACTTTCTCTTCCCTAAAAGTAAGTCCTAATTCAGAGGTCATTATTTTAAAAGCGCTGAAGAGATTCAGAAAGCCGGGACCAGAGACTTAAAAGTGTATTCTAAAAAACAAATTCTATGAAGGAATTATGCTGCTCTATGAACAGCAGAGCGTTATACAGACTTCATTGAGGATTTTTACTGGAGACTATGAAGTAAAAATGTTGTTTATTTCAATTTAAAATTTTAATTGGAAATTAAATTTATATCGCCTCGACTAAATCGTCTATTTAGACCTAAAATTATATGCGAATAGCGTATATCTTTTCAAATTAAAACTAACTTTAATGCTAGCTTCTCTTCTTTGAATTAAATACTTTATGTTCGAATTTATAAACTGAGGTAAAAGGATGCGCTTATTGCTGTCGTTACTCAAATTTTCCTCTCTAGTTTTTCCAATGCATGTACGAAACTCCGCTCATTATTATAATAGGCTTTTTAAAGAAAAATTTCGCTAATTTTCATCATTAGTGCGTTTGAAGTTATTTGCAGGCAAATATGGTAGTATTTGCCTGCAAAAAGTGTTCAATAGTTTATTTTAATTTTATATAGCTTTATTTCACATTAAATTTGCAATAAAAATATTTTTTTTAAATCTCAAAGAAAATAAACGATAGTACTAAACTACACGATGATAAATTTTATAGAAAAGTTACAGTTGAAACAGATACTTTAGTTGGTACAGTCAGTGCTGAGCTGTTAAACTATTTACCAAATTCCGAATTTTAATATGCTTAATTCCTTTTTCTCTGCTTCTCCTTCTCAATTTTCTTTCTTTCTCATTTAGAATGATTTCTGACGGAAGCAAATGCATAAAATTCCTCCTCACTTAAAATCCTAGTTCCTTTAAATTTCATTCAGATAGTTTCCCCTTTAAATTTAGTTACTTTTCAAGTAAAAAATGAATGAAAGCAACTTACTGCTGCCAAGTAGTCTATGGACATTCATTTATCTTGCATAGGAAGAAATCATGGACATTACATAATTTGCATTACACAAGATTAGTAGTGGTGAAACAGTGGCCAAACGGATAAGACTGGTAACATTGATAGTTAGACCTGGTTTCCGGTCCTGAAGAATATGCTGGTCATATGTGTGGTTTCATGGCTCCCTTCATGAAATGTGAATACCAGCTGATTTTCCTTAGAAATTTCTGTCGTGGTGGGCTTTGCTGTGCTCAGCTAAACTACTAAGCAAGAGTAGCTAGCGCCTGTACAAATAATCCATTTTATGGGGGGGGACTGAATTTAATGTGCAGTTAGAAGCATGTTTGGTTTTTAAATGCTCGGTCGCTAGAGGGAAAAGGATAAGGGTAGCTCTATTTTTTTAATTAAAAATAAAGAAATTTTGAGCCACAGAATTATTTTACAGTAAAATGTAAAATTTCCAAGTTACTCGCCAGAGTTTTTGTTCATTGAAAACCCTGGATTAATGAACTCTAATAATAACACTTTCTCAAACTGCTCTTAGTTAGTTATTTTTTATACGTGGAAATACTGTGGTTTTAATTTTTACAAAAGATTATTTTAAAATAGCTTTTAATCAATTTTTATGGAAATGTATGTTATCGGAATTGGTACAAAAGGAACAAAAATTATGTATATATTCAATTTACGAATGAATGAGACCATGCATTGTGTAAAATGTTTCCGAGAACATCTAAAATAGGAATGGACACTTTTTTTTGTTCATTTTATTCGTACAATGGACATTTTGTTCGTTATTTTTAACATCTTACATATAATTAATCGTGCCTGCATTCTGTTAGCTTTCAAGGGGAAAAAATAAGTTTTCATGTAATTTCCTTAAGATTACTTTTGCTTGTTTTCTGAGAAATTTTTACAGCGATCTGATTTGTAGGGCTTTTTAATAAATGAATGAATGTATTTACAATGCTGTCTCTTAAGTACAAAATTATGTTTTCTTTTCTTGCAGTTATCTACACTGTAATTTTCTACATTTGTACTAATTCTGACTAAAACTGTCAGCTGAAAAATACTTAAAAATAAAAAATAAGAATTTTTTCCTACAAATTTACTCTGCTACTAATTTATCATTTTTTAAATCGCAAATGATTTTGCTATATAATAAGTTATAGGTGATGGAATTTTATTTATAGAATTTTCTTGTGATTTTATTTGGGATTGAAAATGTTTAATAGTTTTGAGCGTCATCTTCTCTAGGAGTACTTGCTGCTATTAGAGTAAGAAAGTTGTAGGAAAAAAGATGGAAAAGAAATTCAGAAATTTTATCAGAAAAATCTTTATTCTGCATTAGGTACTGAGCGGATTACATCTTATGCGTCACAAAATTTATAACAAGCTAATACCTCAAAGCTTTTTTTTCTTTTTTAATTATTTAGCAAAAAGGGAAGCAGTCGGAGTACTTTAAATACTGCACTGGTTATCCCTTAGCCTAGATCTTAATCACACTGAAAGCCTACTGGTGATACAGGGCGTAACAGGAAAGATGGTCATAACTTTAGAGGGTGATAATTCATGGCAAAAATAATAATTCTCGTAATGCAGTGCATGGCAAAATGTGAAATATGAATGCGTAAGTATGAAGAACATAGAAAACAAAAAGTCATTTTAATCATAAATATTTACAAGAAATAATGTCTGATACTTATTAGAATTGTTCGGATGGTAGACCACCAGTTGCATTACATACAACATAATGACAATGGATTGACTGACTTTCACGTACCCTGCCCCTCTCGAGAATGGCTACGATCATGAATTGTATTATTTCGAAAAGTATTACGAAATGCAAAAATTGTTATTTCTGCCATGTCCTTCACTCCTTAGATCTGTGGCAATTTTTCCAGTTAGTAAAAAATAAGATTTTAAGAAATCCAAAATTTCCTCGAGGAAAAAAATAGGAGCAAATGCAACTGTTTGAATAATTTAAAAAGGAATTTTAATGCAATTAGTTTCTCAATGCCGACAAAACTAAAAATCGGGATTAAAGCAAAACTGATATCATACAAATATTGATTTTTTTAATATTATTGATTTAATAGTTCAATATGAATTATGCTGCTGCTTTGTTTAATTACGAGTTTGTTTTAATATATTTGCACAATATTGTATATGTTGGTATATAT
>KK112484.1:296404-308668 GCA_000611955.2 Stegodyphus mimosarum
AATGGATCAATACAAGTACGCATCTGTCCTTGCGGACCATGTTCACCCCTACATGCGCATTGTTTTTCCTCAGGATGATGGCATCTTCCAGCAGGACAATGCGAGGTGCCATACAGCTGCCAGTGTACGTGCGTGCACGAAGAGCACCAGGATGAGTTTACCGTTCTCCCCTGGCCAGCAAACTCACCTGACTTAAACCCAATCGAGCATTTGTGGGACCATCTCGATCGAGTTGTTCGCGCCATGGATCCTCAACCGCGTAATCTAGCGCAGCTGGCCACGGCATTAGAGTCGGCATGGCTCAACATCCCAGAGAACACCTTCAGGGACCTATGTGACTCTCTTCCTGCACGTCTCGCAGCAGTCCGCTCTGCCAAAGGTGGTTATTCTGGCTTTTGACAGATGGTCACATTAATGTGACTGGACTGTGTATATAAAATATTGGTATGTTTATATATAATAAAATAGATGAAATTTTTATGCTTATGGCATATGAAGAACGGACTTCAGCTAAATCCATTAATAAATCAGTCGAAGCGCTGAGTACTTCGTCGGAAGTGCGAAACGGAAAGGTTAGTTGATTTTCCATTCATCGAACTGAGCCGCCTTAAGGCGGACCTGAAAACTATAAATTGTCAGTTAGTGTGGAAGTCACTTAATACACGGTGTGCTACAGTAGCGTAGACAAATAGTTCCTCTCAATGATCGCTTTTTACACACGCCCCTAGCTGGTACCTCCAACTGATTCCTGCCGAGACGGGAAGATTAATGTAGACTATTAATGCTACCGGCACTGTTCGTACTTCATTTGAAGTTCCTTTGTTCTGACCCAACTACTAAGATTTTTCCTTTTGCTTTTTTTTTAAACAGCCATTCAAGCGAAATTCATGAGGAAAAATCTAGAGATTTAAGAATAATATTTTTTTTTTTTTTTTTTTTTTTTTTTTTTTTTTTTTGCAGCATCAAGTTTACCTGCACTCTTTTTTTCATTTTAATTGGTGAAAGATTTAGTGGGAAAAAATTAAAGCGACTCATATTGCGTAAAAATGTGGTAGTAGTATTGTAGAAAATCTAGTAGTAGTATATTATAGAAAAATATTGCAGTAATAGTTTCAAAAAATGTAATAGAAGTACTCTAGAAAAATGTAATAGTACAGTAGTAGTTCATATTGTAGAAAAGTGATCTAATATAAGAAACTTTTAGTTAGGAAAAGGTAACCAAGTATGCATATTACTCAAAGGCAGACGAATGAAATTTCTAAAATCGTAATTATTTATCCTTAAATTCAGTAAAGTAAATGCATAAAGCAGTGGGAAAATATCTTTCACTATATTTTAATAAAAAGTATAATAAAAAATTTGCTATTTTTTCAAGTTTCATACTATATTTTTCGGTCGAAAGATCTAACTATTTTCTTCAAATAAAACTATAATTATAAGTGTTTATCTAATTAACACGTCAAATACCGTTTGGAACATTTGTGTTCTTAATTTGGATTTTCAGTGCCTTTGCAGATGGAAGACTTAATTGTTTCGGAAACATAAATTTTGCGTACATTCTCAAATACAAACATCAATTTAACTCTGCCCACATTTCTTTAAATTTCCAGGTTTAAAATAGTAAAGTTTTCTTGCTATAAAATTTTTCTCCTCTTATCGGTTAAATTTTTATAATCATCCAGTTTCTAGAGCATTTCTCTTTTTATTCTAATTTCACTAATTTTGTGATTTCCTACATTCCCTGAGCCGTGAATTTGGATTTTTGAGCAGTGACTTATTAAATCTAGACCCAAAGAGTTATTCTTGTAATAGAACTGAATAACTACGAACTTTATGTTCTGTAGCCCTTTGCTATGTTAGGGAAAAGAAAAATCACATTTATATCAATAATATATTGAAAACAAGTAACCTTAAGGTTTACAGAATACCTTGAAATTATCGTAATTTTTTAAACTCCAGTTTAATAATTATTGTTCTTTATATGGTTTCATTTTATAATGCAAAGAAAAATATCGCAATCTGGAAAGAAGCAGAATTGCTCTGGAATAAATATAAAAGTTTCTACATAGCATAATATTTAAACAAACTTTTTTTCTTGTACCAATAAGAATTGCAGAGAATTGTTTAGATATAAGTTTCTTATTTGCTGTGAAATTTTCAGTTCCTGTTCTCGATGTTTCTTCTTTCAATTTCAAAGGCTAATAGCCAATTTCTGCAGAGAACCAAGGAATATTTTTTGTAAACAGAGGACCAAGATAAAATATAGTCTATTTGAAGATGCTAGTTATTCAGCTCCTTAACATAAACATTGTTACAAATGATAGAAAACTAAAAGAACAGAGAAAACATCTTTGCATTTTAAAAAGTGCTTAGCAAAGGAAAACACAGCAGAAGTTTGATTTTATTGCCGAGATTTTTTAACTGATAAGTAAACCACGTCTTTTAGATTCATTAGGCTATTTAGAAGCAGGAGTCATGAAACTGTAAATGTTCGTGGGTGAAGCGGGTAGCCTACATTCTCCTGTTCTATTAACGATATGCCCTCGCATATTTGATTTATTCGTTTTCTACATCGGCGAAGCATAAATTTTATACATGCGATCACTTTCTAAGCCCACGCACGTTTTTTACTTTCGATTAATATAACTTTATTTTTGACGCAGGTAACCCTTTTACACAGGTTAATGCTCAGGTAAAGTCAGTTTCTGTTTCTTTACATTATTTGCTAGCCCACCAGCGGCCGAGCGGTAAAGTCGCGGAATACTGGTAGTTCTGTCCCGAGGTTAGAATCCCACGAGCAGGTTGGCTCATAAGCATTTTCGTGGTTTTCCCATGTGTAACGTGTATACGAGCCAGTTTCTCTTAGTCTTCTGAGCCAGTCCTCCACGAAGGCATCCCCCTTAGGCAGATAACCCTCGAGGCCTTGCCGTAATCACATAAACCAAACCATCCATTATTTGCATTCTTTCATTATGAAATCATTACTAATATGAGGGAATTACAAGTATTATGTTTAAGCACGTTTTAAAGTACACTTCCTGAAACCATTTAGAGGAGACCTAAATTTATATGCCATTAATATCTAATTAACTTCCCCAATTTAAGAGATTTATAGAAGGTAATAAAATGTAATATCACAAGAAGTGAAACACTTTCTTATATTGCTTTTTTACACCATGGTGTACAAAAATGAATGATGTGACCGAGACGATAAAAATATCGAACACATTTAAATTATCTCTGGTCCCAAAAAAATGACTGGTTACGTGGCGATTTCGTCGTTTTTTCCATGCTTAACTTGAAGAAGAGGCAGTTTTCCATATAGAACGTGCGAGGCTGTCTATCTGATAGTCCTTTCCTGTTTTGTCATAAATATGTAACAACTTACATTATTTTACAAGACTTTGAAATGAATAATGCTGAATTAATTGTAGCAGGTTTGAAAAATTCAAATATCGAAATCTAGCACTTACCCTTCCTTGAGGATCTAAAAAGAACTGAATACTTTAAATCTTAAACTAACTGCAGTTTTTGGAAAACAACCTTTGATTTTCGTGGAATTAATGCATTTATCTATTCGAATCTCATTATAATATTATAAGGCATTTTCTTCCATTTTTCTGCAAGCCTTCGTGGTATGATGGAAAGCACACTCGTCGCGTATTCGGGAAGTCCGGAGTATCGGTGAGGGTATAGTATAGTTTTCATATAACTTAATGACTTATGTAACTGAGAACTGGTAAATGGTGTAATAAACAGTAACTTTTAGAAAGCATTTAACTAAATTATATCATTTAATTTATACATTTAATAAAATTAAATTGTTTTTTCATATTACTTTTATAAGCTCAGAATTTACTTTTCTTCAGTAAAAAATTGATTATAATCTTATAACTATCACAAGATTTGTAAAGATCCTTTAAGTTAATTAACCAGTTATTTTATGTTTTGATTCTTTACTGTTAGTTCCCCCTTCCGTTTTCCCTCCAGAATGAAAATTAGTTCGCGTATATTTAAGGGGAGGTTTTTTTAGATTGTAACACAGAGCGTGTTCTGCCTCTCGAGGTTACTAGTTTAGATAAGAATTGCATTCTTCGGGAGTGTATTATAATTGCCGGTAGTTGAATATCCACACCAATTAACAATTAACTTCTGAGGCAACGCTGCGTTAATTGATCTGTGTAGCCTTTGGCAACTGGCTTATTCAAAGTTAATTTTGTATTTGACTTACTATTACTTTAAGTTATCATGTCACAAATGGTTGGCTCAGCTATAAGCACCAAGTATGCCTTCTGTTCTTATTTACTTTTAAATAAAGGGTCTTTTACAGCCTTCTCAGGTTGCAGTTGTTACTTAGCTATAATTCGCTGCCAGTCTATCTAAAGTTTGGTTACACTTTATGATACGAAAGAAAATTACTCAACTTTATAATTTTTTTTTTTTTTTGTTGCTTCCAAACTATGTTAAATCAAATGTCTACCTGTTATGTTCCTATTTCTTGTGTAAGTTGGAAATGTTTTTTTCCCTCTTTCAAAAAAAAAAAAAAAAAAAAAAAAAAAAAACTCGACTTAATGATGGTACTTTCGCAAGAAAGGTTCTAAGAGAAATATTTTTGAAACACTATCTTCTTCGCTTTTTTATGCTCCATCTTTTTTATTATCCAGGCAAATACTATTCAGGAACAGTTGCTCTTCTGTCTCTGTACCTTCGAAATATATTCCTAACATCAATTACAGATCTAATTGGACGAATACTCCTTATATTTAGGCTTACTAAATAATCGGCCATCACTCTTTGACGAAACTGCCAAGGTTTGATATTGTGGTCCTTGTAAAACGGCCAGTTTTTCATATTGGTCCCGGTTATATGGTAACATTTTTAAAGTTTCGAATATGTAAGAAGCAAAAATAGTGCAGCCTCAAGTAAAGCGGCGATTTGGCAATTAAAATATTTCCTTTGTTATACTCATTGTTGTCCAATCTCAGTATTTTGTGGCTAGATCTAAGCGCTTTTAATGCGCCTAGGTGCTTTCCCTCAAAATTATAAAACGCGGTCTAATGAATTTAAATGTTTTATTTTTTCACTCAGACATTTTTTTCACAGAACTCATAAGCATGTAATCTATGAGATATAGATATTTTTATTTCATTTTTAAATGTTTAATTTCAGTTAAAGTTGGCAACACTGGAACTTACATTGGTCATGTGATTATTACCCAAGCCCTACCTTAACTGTGTTCAAATTGCGAGTCCGTATTTGCGATTATTTTATACTGTACGTTAAATAAACTTAGTCTCCCAAATACGAAAAAGAAACGGTGTTTTGCTGATTAATTAAAAAAGGTTATCTTTGTTTGAAAAACGTTTGCGATCGAACTGACGAAGGGAAATGTTAACTGGGCTTTTCAGAATTTTTAGTATCTCGTGTGCATTTAGACATTAGAAATCACTTGAAATGTTCGAGGCAAGCCTAGTAGTAGCAGATTATTTTATAGCCTCACCGATTTAAGTGACAAAGAATTCTTAAGATCAATTAAGAAAGCTTCTGCATTTCATGTAGCTGTTTACAACCTCAGCTTAAAGTCAGCCAATTATTCCCCTAAGTTGATTTCGAAGTTCTTTGAAACAAAGTTTAGCCTAGCCAGAAGGAAACATGAAGCTTTCATTGTCAAAGTGACTGAACCATTGTTGTTTCAACTCCTCTTGTGAAGATTTAAATAAAACAAATTTTCTGACGGTATCAATAGGTTCTTCTAGCAGGAAAGAAATTAAATCTATGGAAATTGCTGTACGGTATTTTGCACCAGATTGTGGCATTAAAGTTAAGCTCTTAAGACTCTCAATCAGTTCCCTGTTAGACTGAAGAAGTACTGACAAACCATTTAATGTCAGTTATAAAAACTCATAACACAGAGGAAAAAAAAACGATTTGGGGAGGTAATTGTTGAAAATAAACTAAGAAGAAACATTGTTGTCTAATTATTGTAACCTAAACTTCAGTAAAATTTTCGAGGCAGTTAAAAGTCAAGAATGTTTAAAGAAAATTTCCACTAGTGATTAATACTAACAACTTCTTAGTAGTGAGATGTGTTAAGTTGTATTCTTTATTGTAGAAATATGGTGGAGTTATATTATACTTATACTGAGGTGGAGTTATATTATTCGAAGATGAGCATTGTTATAGACATTAAAATAATTCCTTGGTACACAATTTTATTTTAAAGTCAATAGAACTGCCACTGTAAAATAATTTATACGGGTTAACGCTTCAAACATGCTATTTAAAATTGAAGAACAGCGACTTTCTAGCTACTTTAAGGAAATTCAGTATTTCACGTGGTACGAAATAAAAAGTTAAACTTAAACCATTCATGAACTACATTTCCATTAACATATAAGGGCATTTTGTTCGGAAAAATAAATCACGTTGAGAGAATTCCCACCCTCGTCTTTCACCTCGTCACCTCGTCAAGAAGATAGAAGGTAAAGAGTGGGAGGAGAAAAGGAAAAGTACGTGGAAGGTTATTTGGAAAAATAAATATTCTTCGTCATTATTAACGAAGAGCAAAAAGGGAGCAAAGTGTTTCTTAATGGACTTTCGATGGCTGGGATGCGGTGATTCCACTTTATCCTGAATTAATGGTGTCTTGTCAAAGGCGCTGAGGGTAGCCTCTACAACCAAGGCGCGTGTTAATCGAGTGATTTATGTGGGAAAGAGCGGCGAGTCTTTACCTCTAATAGTATCTTTCATGTTCCTTTCACACATCGGATTATCGTATTTTACAAGGGAACCGGTTCCAATACGCTGTTTAAGGTAGTTAGTAGTAGCAGCTGAAGTAAAAAAAGGTTGTCGTATTGAGTTGCTACAGGTCACTTTATCTAAACGGATTTATCTCGTCTTTGACTATACAGGAAAGACGAATGGGACAAAATAAGAATGTGAAGAGAAAAAACAAACGTTACAGAGGTTGAGACTTAACAAATGGAGAGTTCTGGGTGGGGCATAGTAGTTCTTGAAATAGCTCACATGTGTAAATGTGAAGGTTTGATTTTTTGGGGGAAGGAAATGGTCTGTTCTTTTATCGTACATGAGATGCGTTTGGTCTACATATATACTATATAGTAAAAGGTAGGAATTATATTTTATAATAAACAAATGGTTATCAAGAGCTATTAAACTTTATTTCAGTAGAAAATTAATGATATTTTCTGTGACAACTGAAATTAGCAGTTTTTTTTAAGGAAAAAGTTCAATATAAGTGCTTTGAAAGCAAGTTGAGACTTTTGAATCTCTATTGAAGTTCCATGAGAATAATAAAGCATTTAAAGACTATAAAACTTAAAACCACTGCACAGGTCATTGTCCTAGCTCTCTGCATTTGTAACTCACGGACCATAATTATGTTTCATCTGGTTACAAGCATTATAAAATTATAATATGTTCTAAGATAAAACAGAGTCAAAACTATTTTACTTGACGCAGATTTCTATATTACTTACATTATTTCCACTTATCATTTCTATTCAATTCATATTTCTTAATTTATAATTTGTAATCAATATCCATCTCATCAGATTCTTTAGTAGAACAATGTATATACTGTGGATTAGAAAAGTAATTAATTTATGTATAAAACCAATAAAATGTTCGCGAAGAGAATCGTAATTGTTCGAAAAAGAATGCAATTAAAACTAGACTAATCTTGTCTGGTATTTTAATGTGATTCAGTATTTTAATATTGTAATGTTTACCTAGCCTTTACAGTTCTTTTCATAAAAAAAAAGCGAAACGAAACTTACATTTTACAGCAGAACAGGGTACAAAACAAAGACTTTCTTTGTTTTTCCTCTGACATTTCTGATAGCAGTAATTTGTATTAGGTGGGTAGAACGATATCTAAAGTTCTAAAACTAGAATAAAAATACTTCAGCCCGTTTGATTCTTTGTCTTTACAATATGAAGACATTTTCTTTCTTGCTATTATAGAATAGGAAAACATATTGCCGAAAATTCGAAATCGTGAAAATCATAAAATGCGGTTTTCATGTAATTACCGATATTCTTCAGAATTTCTTATGATCAACAAAATAACCCCGTAATGTACAGAAAGAAATGTACTCATCATACATGAAGTAAATCAATAAGGAAAATGCAGTACACATGAAGGCAGTGAAATCTGATACAGTTAGGATTAATAAAAGGCACTGGAACTCGCTTAATATGCAATTAATGAAGAAACTGTACAATGTTAACAAAATTTATGTTTATTATTATCACCGACTCATTAACATAATGAATAACAATTTACTGCGAGAAATATCTTTAAACCGAAAGATTACTTCTGAATTGCAAGAATTAAGTGACAATATTAGATGAATACTAGGAATTTATAGCTTTCTTCCTTTTTTTCAGAGTAAATATTTGAAGCTGGCAGAAAGAAATTAATAAATGGAAAGTAAAACATTAAAAATCTAACGATATGAGTATAAATTGATTCTTCTGTTACAAAATTAATGCTTTTATTACACAAAGTAGGAATTTAGAAGTAATAAAGAGTTAATAAAAGTCACATGCTAAGCGAACGCACTTAAATTATCTGAATTCTGGTTTTAACAAAGAAATAGGATTTATTAGTATTAAAAATAATACTTTAAATGAAATCTTCTGAACATCAAATTAGCTAATTCTTGTCACAATCTGTTCTATTTTAAGGTAGAAAATGCCTTCTTTCCGGTTACATGAACAACTAATTCAGCATCGTTTAATCATCATCCCAGTAAGGGACAGCACGAAAAAACTACAAGTTGAGATTTGTGCAGCATTTATTTCGTCCAGATTTAGGATCCAGCAGTAAAAAATAAAAGAAATCATTCTGGCACGCGTCTTCTGCCGCTGGTATGTTGCCGCCACATGACACTGCAACAAAGTAAAACAAATAAACGAAAGAAAGAGGCTTTGTTTCCGACTTGCGATACCTTCTATAAGACCCAGTAAGCTTTTTAAATTAAATACTAATAGTTCCCTGAAACGTTTTAAAGTTTTACTAATAATAAATTATTTTAAAGGCTTCTGAGGACATAAAATTTAATTGTACATAAAAGTATTTATATCATTCAGAATTTTCTTTATTATTAAAGATTTTCATGGGATAGAATACTGAGAATGGATTGGATTACTCTGATTAATGCAAGCACGTTAGGGCTATATGAGGCACCAGGAACTTGCTACGTGATGATGATACTATTTCGCGATGCTATTTACTGACTGAAGCATCCTATCTTGGAAACTCACGAAAAACTTATGCAGGCAACGAAAAGCATTCAACCACAAGGAATAGAATCTGGTTTTTGAAACACTTGTTTTCGTAGCGTCGCCATTCGGCTACTAATAGGATGCTGATAAATACACCATTTAAAACCATGTACTAATAATTACTTCTTTACCTATAAGGTAGTAACAATTTTATGCAGTTTTCCCATGAACAGTTATGTAAGTAAACATGATATTGATAAACGAATGCGAACAAACCCGAGAAAAGGGGAGAGGGTTTACAGTGCATCAAAATATAAACGAAATGAATTCAAGCAGAAACTTCGGCCATATCAAAAATTAGATAAAATTATATTTTACTATAACAAGAAAAATTGAAAATTTTCTGTGGAAGAATTTAAGATAATATAAATTTCATTATATGCTCTATAGAGTAAAATACAAAGTAAATTTGCTGGATATTTAACTATCTTCCTCGGGTTTATTATTTAATATGATTAAGCTGCTTTATAAAAGGTGGCAATTTTATCTCAATTTAGTTTTCGAGTACAGAAGTCGAATAGCAGGTTATCTGAGTATGGCAAAGCCATGAGGACTATCTGATTTAGTAAAAAAAATTCCTTGTTAAAGGACTTCCTGAGAGAAACTGACTCTTATTCTCTTTACACATGGGGAAAACAACGTAAACCCAGCCCATTCGCCTGGAATCGAAACCAAACCAGGTCAAACTACCAGTATTCAGCGGTCCTAACTACTTGATCACTGATGGGGCCAGTCGATTCTCAACTAACTTCAAAATGATTATATAATTAATTTGCTTTTATACGCTTCCAGGCTTCCAGATTGCTTCAGAATGTTTCATACTTCATTCGTTATGTTTCTTCCTCCACAGTCAAGAATGATCACCATATAAGCATTTTTATTAATTTCTAGACAAGTATTTTTTATATTTTTTTAACGTTTGCCAAACAAACTTTCGAACTGTGCTTTAGGCTTGGTTTAATGGTTGCTTTTAACGACATAATATGCGTTTAAGCGAGTATCTCTCCGCGTTATCACTCAAAAATGGCGTATCAAGAGGAAGGATTCATAAATTCACTATACTGGCATAATTTCGCTCTAAATTGAAGAGGAAATGACTGTTAATGTTTTAGAAATACTTAAAACCAATACCAGCTCTGAAATTTCATAATCCAAGATTAGTGGAATGAATGCAAGGTATTGCTTTAATTGAACACGGAAGTAGGACATAAAATACGTGCTGTGCATCTCATGATACGTAGGTTTTAAAGTTAACTCAAAAGTGTTATGTTAACATTAACTTTATAAAAATCCAAAGCAATTAATTTCTTATTTCTATTCTTTCTTATGGATAGAAATGTAGGATGCATCTTTTTGCTTACTATATTAAGGAGTGTGCTTCAAATCTAAATTGCTATCTAAGCTATTTTGGTTGTACCGAGTTCATGAAATCACTAATTACTCTGGCTCAACCTGTTATTTAGTAATTTTTAGTTGTGCACAACTAGTTACATAAAATGAACTCGCAATTGTGATTTTTCATTGCTTTTCATTTCATTAATTTTTTAATTCGATGTTTTCTGTTATAATCAATTTATTAGAGCAATATAAATGCAACGCACTCAGAATAAGTTAGCAGTTTATGTGTCAGAAAATCTGAAATAGTTTGTGTTCAAATGTCATTGGCCTTAAAAAAGCAAAAGTTTCTATCTGAGAATGTTAGACTTCTCAAAGTAGGAAGATTTATGTATCAATAAAAACTGAAATTTTGTTTATTGACAAAAATACCTGAATGCATGGCCATAAAATGGCTTAAATACAAAAATGTAATACATATTTTCATGCGTTCATCGAGCACTTGTTTATGAAAATCCGTGTATATTACAAAATTATCCTCTTTGAAATTATAGGCCTGATTTTGCGATAAAAATTGTATGTATTTTTAAAGTGTAATTTTTCACTCTAAAATAGAAAAGACATAAAAAAAATTATATATTTTATTATTTTGGTAGAGTTTACGACCTTTACTTTTCTTTGTTTTATGTTGTTAGAAAATATTAAATTTGTAGAAACGCAGTCCTTAAAAAGTAGCATTCAAACAGAGGATTTTTTTTTTCATTTTGAGAGTTAAAAATTTCCTTCAATGCCAAGTAGGTCTTGGAGAAAATTATTTTTTGAAAAATTCATGATTCACTTAAGCAATTATAACTCCTTCACTCAAATATTTAACAAATTGTTTTTAGCACGCTGAGAATTAAGTGATAATTTAGTAACATCAATCAAAAATAAAGAAAATACACGAAATAATTACCGTTATTCTTCGTTCAATCATTCTTTTATCAATTGTCTTGTCTGGAGGAACACTGTTATGTTTTGATGGCTTTCATCTTTTATAACGAACGACTATTCCAGTTTTATGACAGCGTCAATCATGACGTTCCTTACACTACACTTCAAAAATATCATTAGGTTTTTGACAACTGTTTTAATCAAATAAATTAATTTAAATTTAATGTTTTGATACATTACTATAAAAAATAGCCCTTTTTCTAAGTTGATGGACAGAATGATTAAAATTAGGAAATAGTAAAATAAACCGCGAAAAGCAGCCAAAACAGGTTAGCAATTTAAGTTTTGTGCTTTCTGGTCTTCATTGTATGTTTTGAAGCTTTTTCCAGTTAGAATAAATATTTTAGAATATGATATTAATTTTTAAATTACGCGAATCCGTATAATGAATAAAAAATGGCCGAATAACCAGTGTGAACACATAAAAGAAAATTTACACTTAGTTAAATTTATTTCCTTTCTTTGTTTTCAAAGGAACGAATTTGTTAATCATGAATTTCTTATTTTCAATCCTTTCTGACCATAGAAAATGAATATCAGGTTTAAATATATTTTATTATAACTGGAATTTTCATTAATCTACAGTTACGGAGATACATGTGCTGTATTACATAGTACATGTAT
>KK112484.1:308705-361296 GCA_000611955.2 Stegodyphus mimosarum
AACTCTGGAAAAGGTATCAAATTTACTTTTAGGCGACTACTTTTAGAATTTTACTCCTTTTGCTTATCTTTAATTTTAATTTTGCAACTCAATGCGCAAAATTCTTGACCAAATAGGTTTCTACGTTCTTTTACTACTTTCTAAAAATTATATATATATATATATATAGGCACACATGTACGCATATGTAAAAAACTGCTGAGAAAAATTACTTGAAAGGAATTCCATTTGCGAAAAGTAAAATTTTAGTTAGAATTATACCTTTGCCTTTAAACCCATCTGTAATTAACTAACATTCTGCTTCCTTGCCTATCTTAAATGTTCTACATTGGAAAGAAGAAATTAAAATTAATTCGTTAATAGCTTAGTTTCTGTTTGATGAAATATGATTAAATGTGATCCCCAGAAGCATTCTGCGAAGAAAGATGTTAAGTTAAAATATTGAATGAAATTTAACATTTAAACGCACTCTTTTGATTTTCACGGTATGGTGATCTATTTCCTCCTTTTAGCAAGAAAGAGTTTTTTTCAGTTGAGTTGTGAAATATTCTTGCCTTCAGAACATTTTCAATTTGTTTTGATTTAAACTACTTCATTTTGTCGCTTATAGGAAAACGAAATTATCCAATCAAAATTAAGTCATCATTTAAATCCTTTTATCTATAAATTAGTTAAGAAGTATATGCCTTATTCATTAGTGTGACTAATTATTTCTATTGCGAAAAATAAAATATTTGGCTGCCTTCAACAGGTTTGTATTCTGACTCCTTTATTTTGCTTTGCCTCGTAGTCTAAAATCCGTGAGCAAACCTTCCTTTGCACCGATTGAACGAATTGAATTACTTTTTAAATTGAATTAATCGATTAAAAAGTGCGAGCTTTTGCATATGCCTCTCAACACATTTTTGCGCAAATGACTATTGCAAGGCACGAATTTATATGGGAAATTGATACACATAGGTGCTTTCATTGGTTACTTTCATGCAACATGTTGGGAATACAAAGAAATCGTCTATGAAGTCCGCCTTTTCTTTGGAATTCGAATACAGGTTGAACTAGAAATATTCAGCGGTCTTAGTCATCTGGCCATTGTGGGCACCATGTTTAATAAGTATGCCATGTTTAATAAGTATGTAATAATAAGTATGCAATGACTGACGAATTTATGAAAATCAAAAAACAACATAATTATCTGCTTTGTTAAATTAGTTAACGCAAGAGAAGAGAAAGAAAGAAAAAAGGAATTGCTAACTACATCACCCATCGAGGAAACAACGAAAGCAAAATTGATGCGAGTGATGAAGAAAATACATTGGACTGATAAAGGAAAATACATTGATGAAGAAAAATACTGGACCTTCCATTTAATTGGAGGGCAGTGGCAATAGTTAAAATAAAACCAATTTTTGTGAGTGCTTAGAAGTATACTAAATCATCTTACAGTATCAAAAAGGCACAAAAGTAAGAATTAAGCATTTATTCAAAGAAAACAACATCTAGAAATATATATTATGTACCTTCTGTAAGATTTATATATGAAGCGAATGTAATAAAATTTTAAATCTGCTGTTTTTATTTTTGTTCTGAGGAATATTTAAAATCATCTTCAGTTGCATTTTACCTTGAAAACAGTGTGTTTAAATTGAGGTAAATCATGGGTGTAAGTCCTAAAATGACTTTTTTTTTCTGTGAGTTAAACTTTTTTTGTTAAAATGGAAAAAAATGAGATGTGATAAAAAGTACTTCTAGATTATGCGATAGTTAAAAGTGAAGTAGCATTTGAAAAGGCATTCCTTCTCGCTGGATATCTATTTGAACATCTTTCTTGTTTCTGGATGCATCCCTTAGGAATAAAATCTAAAGCACTGCTTTTGAAATACAAAGTGATTCTTCAAATTTGGTTAAATTTTGAACATCACCCCTCATTATCGTAATTTGAATTCAAGAACTGAAGCTAAATTATGCGCATCTTTGTAGAAGTCGGCTCATTTATATCGAAAGTCATTTTAATCGAGGTAAAGTAGTCATTAGCTGCCCATCAATCACAACTTCGATATCCTTTCGGAATAATTTCTTTTGAGTCTCTTTAAAGCTGTACAGACTTTTTTGTTAAGATGAGGTAACAATGTGATCAACTCCCTCTTAACTGCTTCCCACATTAAGCTTAGGAGGAAAATTTAATATTCTGGTTTTTCTTTCTTTGCGTACTTCCAGTTCTCGCAAATGTCGATTTTTAACTTAAACGGATTTCATTAGCCAATGCATATTGGATAGAATATCAACTAAAATGCAGTTTGGTTCCAAACTAAATATTGATTTACTTGTGCAAATCACTTACAGTTGCATACTAAGATGTTAAAATGCGTAACAGTACTATTTTAGAAACATATTCATGAAACTATATAGAGAAGATCAAACTCTGAAAGAAGTAGTTCAAGGTTCATCTTTTTATGTACTAAAAAAATACTTTTTAATTCAGAAAGCAATTTTTTACATTTAAATTTAAATCTATATGACGAAATTATTAACATTTCTTATTATAATTAATAATAATAATAAAAGATTTTGTAGGAATGTATCGAACATTTTATGCGCCATTTTTGAATGACAAAAGAAAAGAATATTCTGCTTAAAGACTAGGAAAAATGAAAGGAAGCGTTAAAAGTTTCTATTTCAAATAATATCTGTGTTTATGCACTATTTTATTCTTTAAAAAGAGTGCTTTCTTCTCAGTTTTTTTAGTTTTTAGCCTTTTCTGCGTATACAATACAATTTATATTCGATCGTTATCTCAAAGATTGATTTTAGTTACAGCCCTGGCATAAATAAGCAAATAAGCTAAAATACTGCACAATTTCATATTATGATTGAAAGTGCCTCTGAAACTTCGTCCATTTTTTGGTACTTTGGAACCTTCTCGGTCAAAAAGGCACACGTGAGGAAACAAAGGAAACACTTCACTATTTTCAGTCTGATTCCAATAAAAATATGTTACTCATAAAAACATATTTAATTTCATAAAATAATGTCAAGGTTTCGTTACCAGTGCACTTGAAATGCAAATTACCTCTCTGACTGGATTTGAAATGAATGGAAGAAACACGAAAACTTTATTTCTGTTGTAATTGTTATTTTTTTAATTCATGCGTTTACAGCGTAAATACACCCAGCGCAAATGGCGTTCCCTCATACATCAAAGAAAATAATTTTAAAGTAAGAGATTATTTGTTTATAATGATAATTCTGCTAAATAATCCTCTCACTAACTAAAATAAATAGCAATTTTATGTTACTCTTTCATTTATATTTATCAACTTAATTCAGTTTACTGCACTTTTCAAATTGCAGTTTGTTAATTAGTATATGATTTAAGACTACACTGGTTGGAGGATTATATGGTTTTTGCAGCTAAATACTATGTCCAAAGGAAATTTTGTAATAATAAATGCAAAATAAGTTAACAAATTTTAAATTTCAATGGAAATATTTGATTGTGACGTACATTTTGTCTAATAATGCGCTCGAATTCCAAATTATGTCTCTTTCTACGAAAAATATTGAACCAAACATACTAATTATGCCAAAGGTAGCAATTAACAGAGGAATTATGCAAATATTCAGAGTACAATATGTAAGCATACAAGTGCGTGTCTCCGGAACTGTGATTGTGGAGTGGATGCAAGTGCGCGAGGGGTTTTCGGCGATTTGTGTGCTCGCACTCCTTCTCAATATTCGCCACGTTTCTCGCAAAAGTTGCGTAAATTTTATAAGGTATCAGGTAAAATGAGTAGCCACGAACGTACTAATGAAGGAATGAGATGGAAAATTGTAGGTAGATTTGAGGCAAGCCAATCACAAACGCATTTTGATACAAAACTTAATGTAAAAGCTCTATATCGTCTGCAGTTTGTTTAAATAGTTTCAGGACATTGAATCCATATCGAAAAGATCTGGATAAGGTCGACCAAGATCTGCAGACATGAATAAGAAACGCTATTTCGCCCTTTTAGCGTAGCGACATAGGACTGCTACACTTTCACAGCTCTCACGTGAGCTGTATGCTGTCATTGGAGTCAAGTTCCATCGTCTATAGTTGTCCAAAGGCTTCATGAAATAGGGCTGCATGCCAGAAGACCCGCTGTTTGCGTCCAGCTCACCGCAGCACCCAAGAAAACACATTTAGCATGGTGCAGACAATATGCGCTTTGGAGAAGACTTCAGTGAAGCACCGTGAGTTTTACAGATGAGTCGAAATTCAATCTTGCCACTGACGACGTACCTCTATGTGGAGAGAGTCTGGAACACGAATCATCTCTCCCAGGAAAAAGGATCATTACGGTTGTTGAGAAATCAGGTAATTTTGAAGCAGGAGAGATGAAAAATGAGCAATGCCCTCGCCGGGACTCGAAACACGGACCTCTCGAATATGCGCCGAGCGTGCGGACTGCTACACCACGAATACATGCCAAAAAGGCGGGAGAAATACCTTACATACTCCCCCTTTTAAAGGGCGACTGGGGGTTAGGTGACCATGGTGGGGGGATCATCATCCACCACCTTTTTTAGTTCGGGTGCTAATGTTGAGACATTAGGATTTTTTTGGAAGCAGGAGATCCTAGAGAGTTATGTTCGAATTTTCAGGGATGCAGTTGGTGCAGGTTTCTGTTAATGGGCGAAAACCCTCGTCCACATATGGCTGAGCCGGTCAACGATTACCTGGAAAATGAGAATGTTCGCCGCATGGATTGACCAGCCAGATCTCTTTACCTTAACCCTATGCAACATGTCTGGGACACTCTTCTGAGGAAAATTTTATCTCGCCATCCTCCTCCAAGAACCATCTCGGAGCTGAAAACTTCCTTGCTGAACGAGTGTGATCGACTGCCATAACCTCCTTCCGGGTCCCTCAACTTCCTCCTGTCCAGTATGTCGTCACTCTGCGTGACATACTGTCTGTCTGTGAGAAAAGACCATCCGCATAGACTCAATTTCAGTTCGATATCACTTTGCGGGTTTTGGACATCCCTGCACTTTACTGATAATCATGAGTACATAAATGACTTTTGAATGGTACTTTTCTTTTTCTATTATAAATGTATATTCATACCGAATTTTATTAAAATCTGTGCATTAGGTTTTCAGAAATTCGACATAATGTGCAAATTCTCCAAGTATTGCACACGAGTGTATTTCTAAGTACTGATTCTGTTGAGTCAAGTTTTCATATTTAAGAAATATTTCAGAAATAGAAATTAATTTTTTAGCATGTTCAAGCCAAGATTTTGTTGGAAATATTTATTTGTCAAATGCCAGTTACATTGGCCGTTAGGCCATTAAATGCCTTGCTGTCCAATAGCGCTAAAATCTGCAAGGAAAATTTGTCAGTGCTTCACACTCGTCCAAATGTTCCGCCGTCATTGGCCGTCCACAATTACATAAAACACACAACGGCGAATCAGCTAGTCCAATGCGAAATAAATGATTCTGTAGATAGTCTTGTCCCGTCAATAGTCTAAAAGAAGCAACCGCAACTGTTCGCGGGTGGTCAGGAACAGAAGCTGTGCTTGTTGAGAGAATTCAAGGCTTGCCCTCACAAACCCGAGTGGCAAAATCTCTAAAAGTCTTTTGATATGTTAGCGATTTTAGAAGCTTAATAGAATGGAGGCTTGCACTCGTTTTTGGCTTTTGGATAACCGTAGAACCCTTTTTCGGAAGCATATCAGCCATCTCATTCCCATAAATACCGCAGTGTGAAGGTACCCATTGAAAAGATATCTTGTGGGAAAGTTCTTTTATGATTTCCTTACACGTTTGAACGCATATGTTCTTACACTCTTGGTAAGAGGAGATGGCGTGTATTGCTGAAGTCGAATCCGACAGTACAACAGCCTTCCTGAACGAGCTCTGTCTCAATGATATTTGTTGGAGAGCTACAGTCTTCCTGAATGGCTTTCAGTTCTCCATCAAAGTGAGTGGGGTAAGCCCCTACAGGTATGTAGAAACTGAAAAGCTTGCTAAAAATTTCAGCTTCAGCTTTGTTGGAAATATCAGTTATATGGTTCACTGTTTCAAAAGCGTAAATAACAGGAAAAAGACAAGAATTATCAGTTCTTTAGCAAAGGATTAAGATGTTCGTTCTTTTCCTTCAAGTCTGTTGGAGAAATTTTGCCGCGGCGATTGGAAGAAAAATTATTGTATCCTGAAACAAACCGAAGATAATACGCACATCAGTTTTACAAATGAGTCTCGACATGTTCCGCCATCATAAAAAAGGGGATGATAAAATATAAATGGCAACTAGTTGGAAGATTGAGTAGCAGAATAAAGATAACTAATGCATCCGTAGTTCAACGCTTGCAGCATCTAACCTTTCTTATTATAGACCGGGAAGTGAGAGAAGGTTTTTTCCAGGAGAAATCCATTTCATAGAGATTGATAATTCACGTGTTATTGTAGAAAATTTTATTAAATTGCATTAACTTCTGTATTAGACATATCAAAATTTAGCTAAGTCGCTTAAAATATTTTCATGAGACTACCTAACGAATGATTCAAATGAAAACAGAAATTTCTACATAATTTGTGCGATTGCTGAATATACTGCACAAAAATTTAACACAGAGAAATTTATACTCCACATACTTGCATTCTAACTGCGATAATCTCGACTATGATATGCAATTTTAGAACATGTGCTAAAATTCACGTAAATATTTTTTGATAAATCGGCACTCAAAGGGGGACAAATAGATTTTCTTCTCATATATGTCATAAAAGATTTATACGAAATAATGCCATTTCTATATAACGCATAGAATGCTTTTATTTTTAGTAAAACTTAACGGGAATTTCCTTTTGAGATTACATTAAAAACTTGAAATTAGGCTAATATTTTGTTGACTATATCTTTGTAGATTAATGAGCGAACAAAAATTTCCTCGGTATAGTATTTTCACTAATTCTTGGTGTCGTTTGTCTGTTTTGTCTAAAAAATGAGGTATTTCGCGCTGTTACTTTATAGAAATTAAAAGAGACCTTTTCCCCTGAATCTGCAATGTAAGTTATTGATTACACCGAATCATTGTACATGAAGACTAAAGGATTTTTCCTTAAATATAAAACATACAGCAAACTGGCAGTTTTTATATAAATAGATTTCGATTGTCAGTAAAAGAATGAGCTGGCTGCATGAGGTTTCAATGTTTTCCCCACTGCGTTACGTATATATATGATTCAGACGTCGAGAATTTTATTGCTATCTATGATGTGACTTAAAGCTAAGATAGTGGGGCTATAAATAGAAAAGAACAATACAGTAATATCCTAATTCAAGATGATGATGATATCATTGGAATGCAAAGATTAACAATGATGCAGTTTTGAACAATATAAAAGGATTATGTTTGCTGTCTTATTTTGAAAAGCCAAGAATACCACACATATATCATTGCCGAAATATAACCTTCGAGTCCACCGATAACGCTACCATTAACTTCACCCTTGTAGTACGTATGATGCCTAGCGGAAAGACAGACCAGACGGACCACCTGTCACTAGGACAGTAAGAGTGATTTGTGATGAGTCAAAGCAGAGATATCAAAGCGAGTTAGGAATGAAAGGTCCCACTTCTTATCGTATTTTCAACTAAGAGCAATCCTATGTTACAAGTCGATTAGCAATTCAATTCTCGATCTTTAAGTTAACGAAGCATTGTTTCAACTCTTAGTCAGATCTACCGAAGAAGCATAAATTTGTCGTAATGCATGGCTTACGACTGATAAGAGCCGGTTATTCGCTCGATAGATCGTGATAGACGGCCGTCTGTTATCCACCTAGCGTGGGATTCGCAGATTTCCATAGACAAAACTAGTCTCTAGTGAAAATAAATTTGTGTGAGATTAGGTATAATAAATGAACACAGGAAGCTAGTCTTATTATTTAGATTACTATATTTAGATATCTACGCTACAATGTAAATTTGCTTTTTTTTCTGAAGGCAGGGCTTTTTACCCATGAGCGAAAATGATTGCATTAAAATAACTCACCAAGCTTTTGTCTTATTCTAAGCATCAGTAATAAAAAGTAAATCTAGAGTTGAAATAGCACTATGATTGATAGCTTTCGAGACAAAGAGATGCAAGTCACATACACGTTATTTTGTTACCACATGAATTACAGCTTGTTTTACATTGCTACTGATTTAGTTCCGCGCTTCTCTAAAAAGCATTGATGCAATTTGAAGAATGCAAAGTGGAATTATATATATGTGTGTGTCTGTATGTGTGTGTGTGTGACAAAAATTTGTAGAGACTGCTGCAACGCATTGACGATGGTTCTGTGCGTTATAACTTAGAGAAAGCGACCTTACTACATAATTAGAAAAAGGCTCTCGAAGGAGAGACTTGTAGACAGACGTAGCCGAATTGAGCATAGTCTTTGTTGCTGGACACGAGCTAATTATCTGAAATATATTTTTCATTGCACATGATCATGAACACAATATGCACACCACAATTTTATATAGAGTATCACATTTTAAATAACGGCGTAGTTAGCAGCACGACAAACCACAGCAAAATGATACAGCGTCGAAGCGGCAACAAAATTGCAAGCGAACTGCACATTTATCCAATATGGCAGTCTGTTAAGAGAAAGGTTTTAGTTTAGTTAGAAAGGTTTCAGTTCCCAGAGTTTAGGTTCCGAAAATAACTACATCATCAGCATTATTCAAGCTTTGTGGCATAGCTTAATACAGAAATTATGCAATCCAGAGGAGTTGCTATGGTTTTTAGAATAGAGAGGGATAACTGAGGGGTTAATTTAAAGTATAATTTTAATTTACGTATTTTTTTATCTTACATATATATACATAGAGCTTTGCAAATTATCTTTGAATGTCGTTTGCGAAGAAGTAGCAGAAATGTAAAAATATGGGACAAGTATTAGTTTAAATTTTACAGCAAAATTTAGATTTGAAAATATTAGAAACATCCGATTTGTTACTAGTCACATTTAAATATTGGCTATGTAATTTAAGACATTTAAGTAAACTTTAGTTTGTAAAAAAAATTCCTTTTGTATGAACAAATTTTGTGGTTTAGGTAGAAAAATTAATAATATTTGAATAGGGAATTATAAAATTATGCTCTTTGATAGCGTGGGAGAAGCAAAGAATTAGCAGATATAATTTTCTCAGTTTTCAACTAAGAAAGCAAAACTGGTAGTCCCCTTTTCTGAAATAAAAAATATTAAATTGAGTACTAGATAAAATAAGAAACGCTTATAAGGAATTTGATAAGAATAAAATTAAAAATCACACAGTCCTGTCGCATGGTTTATATTGATTGCAGTAAAACTGATCATTTTTCTGCTGATTATAACGCGGCCGACATTTGAATGGAAGTTCAGGAAATGAAATTTTCTCAGAAATATGACAGCAACCAAAGTTAAGATTCACAACAAGTTTCATAAAGGATGACTCATGAAAACTGCCTTCTAGTCTTCAAAAAGGCAGAAAAGTAAATCATTAAAATTCTTTTCCAGTAAAAGATTTTGTGAAAAATCTTAGTACTAATAATCTTAGTACTAGTAATTTTCTAAGTACTTTATTTTCACTCCTCATTTCTTAGACAAACCCCTCTCTTTAGGTTATTACTACATCTACTAATATAACTTATTAAAATAACCAAAAAAGGGTGGAAGCTTTTTAACTCTTAATCCCATATTCCTTTCAAATCAGTTTTAAAATCAGCGGAAAACCGGACAGTTATAATAGGGCTTTGCCCCCCAAAAATATAATAAACTTTTTTACTCTTGTTAAGATGTTACCCCCCCCCCCATATGAGCATGTCAAGTACACTGATGAAATGAAAGATTCTAGACTACACATTTTCCTTTTCTGCTGATTGCAAAAACTTATTGCAGTTCAATGAGACCGAAGAATACGAAATATAATTGTACGTACATGCCACAAATAATAAGAATCTGCATTAAGCAGCTAAGCAACTCTTTTATGTACATAATATGCGTCAAAAATGCATCTCGTTTGGAAGGCATTTTACATTTTTTTTCTTTTTTTAATTATTCGTACATTATCTCTGTTATCGAACAAAATATGGCGCAAACATATATAAACATGTTGAATACCTACATCACGAATATATCACCTAAGCTGACCTAAGCGATATGAATGTAATGTTTAGGTCTAGAGACGAAGAATTCCGGTTTCGTGCAGTAGTCAATTATTAATATCTTACGATTTTCTTATTTCGTTTGCTTCTGCGTTTACACGCTGATGTATATTTACTGTTTTCTTTATTTTTACGGATGAATTTTGACCAAATGTTATTTTTTTCACCCACAGCCTGTCAAGGCTGAGCAATTTATGAGCATCTTAAGCTAAGACTTTTTTATTTATTAAAATTATTTTGCCTTACTAAATTGTTCATTGGTTAGCTCAGCTGCAGGTTATGATTTTTACATTTCTCCGGATCCTCTGATGAAGAAGTCAAGAGAAACGTAAAACTTATTTTTTTTAATGATCTTGTAATAGGCTTATGAACATTTATGTTTGAGTATCACTCATTCAGGTTTCTGTAGTGATTATATTTTGACTATAATCTTTTTTGTTTTCCCTTTTGTTGTTGTCTAAGTGAAATATGAATATAAAATTTAAACTAGATTATTATATAAATAAAAAATAATTTGAAAATTGATTAAATTTAAAAACTGTAGGCATAAATATTATTTTCTGAAATGCCTTTTCTAGTGAAGTAAGTAGGAAAACAATAAAATGTGTGTAACATTTATTCATGTTTTACGCCTCTGAAATGATGGTAAAATGCATAGTGTCTTTATCAGTAAGCATACTAATATGATAGCATATAACGAAGATTGCTATGGATATTACGTTGCATTGGAAATACACATCGGTAGAGAAATATCACTGTTAAAAACATTTCGCTGTGATATATGCAAAATCGAAAATCCAAAATAATTCATTTCCAATACATAAGTTTCATTATTTTTTTCTTGAACTTAAAATTAACTCACATGGCAGAGTGTTTATTAAAAGGCTTTTCAAACTCATTAAGGGCAACCAGAGGTAACTAAATATCTCCAAAATATATTCATAATATTTAAAAATTAAAGGAATTGAATATTAAACTTTTGACAAGTTTTTTTTTTTTTTAATTTTCAAGAATTCGTATGTTTTAAGCATGTGCAATGTACATTTGAAATTATCATCGCAAACAAAATTCCTTAAAGGAAATACGTTTAAGAAATACTACCAAAACGAATCGCCTTATAACTGCCTTAAAATCCTGCACAGATAAAAAAAAATTAATACGTGAATAATTTTTTTAATGTATTTTTCATGGCTTCATGTTTTTACTTTTTCTAAAAATATACCAAATTCCCTTAAAATATACCGATGACAGTAGTTCTGGAATTTCAGTACATTTTTAGTTTCTAAAATATGCCTATTATTTTATGCAAATTTGTTTTATTTTATTGATAACTTTTTTTTCATATATCTTCTATTTTTAACCCCATCAATCTATATACATGGGTCAAGCAGATAATGTTTTCGGTCCAAGAATTCGAAAGTTAGTTTTAATTGAATAAGCACGAAATAGGATCCCCTAAGCACTTTTTACTATTTTTAAAATGACGTATGTTTATCTGTATGTATGAGTGTGAGAATTTCTTCGTCCTCGATGACTCTAATATCAAGCTTTCAAAACTTTCTTTTTTCCTTATTTATGCTTTTTGAACTCATATAAAGAGTTGATTAGATTTTGGGTTGAAGCTTTGCTTAAAGCCCGTAACAGTTTATAATGGACAATCAGAAGTAATACTTTATTTGAAGCCCGAACAGTTTTTAATGTAAAACTATATCACAATATAATCCAAAGCTTTTTAGTTTCAGTATTTTTAAGACTTTTATATTAATGAGAACAATATATTAGATTTTGGCTAAAATTGATAACCCGGAACTGATACTTTACTTGAAGTTTTGAATAGAGTTTCGTGAAAAATATATTAGGATATTGGGCCCAATAAATTACAATTTATAATAAAAAGAAATAAAAGAGCAAGCATTTTGATTATGCTGACATAAATTTTATAAAAACAAACTTTATTCAATGGCCAATTATGCCTAATTAATTATAACCCAAAATTTTGTATTACTTATCCTTCTATTTATTGAAATAAGAAATTAGATTTTGCTCATAAACGATCAACCGGAAGTTATACTTTCCTTAAATTTTGTTGCTGTTTAGAAACATGGAATTGGAGAGGGAAAATATATGCTGGCCATATTAGATTTTTAATTTTGATCTCGTATTTCGCTACATCATGCACTATCACGGTAAGCTCTAATTTACTTTTTCGTTTATTTTTCTTTTTAATTTGTAATATCTTACATAAAAATACTCATGCTATATAAGCTCAGTCATGATCAGACAATACACAAAAGTTAATTTTATTATATACACAAAAAATTGTTTAAAAAACCCAAATAATGATTCTTTAAAAATAATATAATATACATAAAAATAATAATAATATACATAAAAATAATAATAATATACATAAAAATAATAATAATATACATAAAAATAATAATAATATACATAAAAATAATAATAATATACATAAAAATTGTTAAACAATTTTATAATGTACATAAAAAAAGTATGTTTTTATTATATACATAAAAAATTGTTTAAAAAACGCAAATAATGAATTTTTTTCCAAAAAACGAAATAAAGCACTTTCAACCTAAATGTGAACTTTGAATTCAAATTTACGGAAGCAAACTCGAAATTTAATGAGAAATGTACGCTTAATAAATATAAGCAAACACGCTTAAATGAATGCATGAACGAGGATAAATGGGTTAGTAAATTAAAAAAACTTTCAGAAATTTAAATCATTAGCTAAACCGTAAAACACTACCATAGTAAATTAAGTAATTATCGTGTTGAAAATTGATTAGAGTAATCAGTCTTCCAAACTTCTTTCCTAAATAAATTTATACATAAAATATTACCAAATGTATAAGTGAAAAAAAAATAAACTCAAAAGTAGAAACTCCATGTTAGCTGATCTAACAGCTGCATCTAAACATATGGATAAGTGATAGATTAAAGGATTAATTACGAACAATAAATTATCCCGACGTCTTAGATCGAATGGACCATTAAATTCTCAATTGAAAAGTAGAATTAGATAAAGCAAAATGCTACAAAAGCCTAAAAAAGGCCTAAAAAAGTAAATGTTTAAACTTAAGTACATTAAGTACATTCGAAAAATAACCCTGGGCATATCTGAAATATGCAGCCACAAAGTTCATCGAAAAATGGGTAACTGCATCTCTCATTTATTTCATCGGGAGAATACAAATTAGGAATGCAGTTAGAGGTCTAAGATCTAATTTCTGTCGCAAATATATGTTCATACTGTACAATTTAGAATAATACAATAAAGCAATAGTCACCAAAAATTTTAGAAGTAATAACAAGTTTATTACTAAATGTCTTTGTGTTAATTTCTAATTAATATTTAGAATAATAATATTATTTCTAATTTTTAAGGATTATATATGTGTGTTTGTATGTAAGAATGTGTATTAGAGTTCTTTTACATTTTAATTTCTCTATCTGTTTGTCTGTAGATAGTAGGCTGTGTTAATTGTAATCCTATTAATATAGAATTCATTCAACTCCGGCTACCTTGAAATGATATTAATTACATGCGACTAACCAAAAACGATATAAGTCAGTTTGCCAAATTTTAAAAGAAACAGAAATCGTAGACAGTACGACAACAGTAGTAAATTCCGATGAAGAAGACGAGAACAACGGAAAAAAAATTAAAACTGAGTAACTGAAGAAGCATTTAAATTTTACAATATATATATGTAGAACAAAGCAAGACTGAGAAAGTATGGGCATATTAGGAATATTTAAGATATCTCTGATATTAATGGGCATATTAGGAATATTTAAGATATCTCTGATATTAATGGGCATATTAGGAATATTTAAGATATCTCTGATATTAACAGTAAATGAAATAAAATCTACTAAAAGACGAAAAAGGTAGTCAATTTTTCAGCAAATTTAAACTAAATAATCGTCTTCGGAGTGAGTTTGACGCAAGGAACTGGAATTTTCTGTTAATTGCATTTTTAATGACTTCATTTTCTCTTCCTATAAGCTTTCCATAAATACATATTTTACAAAACAATAAATACGCATGCGCTTAGCTTTTTAAAAAGAGAAAAACGAGAATTCCAGATACTGACTTTTCATAACGCAATTTGAAATTATCTTGATTTTTAATATCTTTTGCCATATTTTCAAAGCTATTTTGACTAATTCGTAATTTAATTGGGACAGAAAATTATGATCCATTTATTAGTTCGGTTAATAGGCTTCTATAATATGCATACATAACATACTATTACTATTATTATTATCACCATAAATATATCTATATTAAAATAACCACAGAGCGGGGCATTTTAATTTGTATAAGTGAAGAAAGACGTATTCATTTGAGATCCAAATTTGAGCTTTCTAGTTTTACTATGTGCAATTTTAAGTTTAGGAAGCTTTGGTAATTTCATACTTTACTTTGCAGCTTTTTTAATCTGTAACTTGAGAACGGGAGGGGAAAAATAAAGATTGAAATTTTTGTTGACAACTACGCATATAAAATATTAAATCTGACATAAATAAAATAATTTGCGCAAGAAAAAAATTTTATTTTACTTTGAGTAATTCGGATATCATTGTCTTAAACTCAAAATTTTGTATTGACCCATAACTGGATGGTCAAATTTAGTGTCTTTTTATGTGTTTATATACCATGTATTTAAATGGCCAATGAAGGCGAAAAACACATTTGATTTGTTATTTTTGACAGTGATAACTGTTATTGTATAAAATTATACGCAACCCCTAGAGTGAATATGAGCAATTATCTGACCTACCCATAATGTAGTTCTGTTGTTAAATTTGCCACATCGGTAATCAACTTAAAATGCGTGGCTTGGCAGTTCATTCAAAGAGCAGCCTACGTTTTGTACCTGACCATCATCAGCAGTCTTAAAAGGAAGTAGGGTAAAAGTGAAGTGACAAGAAAGAACAAGATCCGGTCTTTAGATATTGTCTTTCGCTGTTCAGCGCCATAGAGTAAAAAGAAAAAAGAAGAAATGTTACAGTAATAACAATGGATTACCCTCAATTATACCGACATATAGCGTGGGAGAAGAGTATCACTACTTGAAGTTCATTATAAAGAGCTGATTCTGCTATATTGTCGATGGTCTAATGCACTTAGCGTTGTCTAGATTCATGCAACACTCTTCGGCCGTAGTTACTTTTTGTATAGCATGCAGAACAAGATCTCCATATATTCTGAAAATATTAATTTACTATGCTAATAATCCATATTTTAGCATCATTATTATATAGAGATAATAATGGTTCAACTTATTATATAATCATTATTAATTTTCGTTTTTATACGCAATGTATGGAAAGTGACCATAATGGACAAAAGATGCCTAGAAGTTATGACAAATTGCTAAATAAGTTTTATTGGATACAAACATAAATTTCCTATACAGTGCTAAAGTAAAATATTTGAAAGATAATGAAAATTTTTATTTATAACTTCACATATCATGCAATTTGCATAGAATTCCTAGCTTGACAGAAAAATAAATTTCTTAAAATTATCGAGAGAAAATATTCTTAGGCACCTGCATTACAGATCAATCTAATTTAACATAGATTCTTCATTTTATTTATATAATGAGGTCCCAAGTAAATCATGTTTACTGCTGCAACGTTTATTATGTGATTATGAAACGTAGCAGAACAAAGTATGAATGATTAAAATAAAACAGTTGACTTCTTTGAAAAGCTATAAAAATAAAAGAACTGAAGTTCCAATTTTTGTTATTAATCCACATATCAGTTTCCTTACTTTATTCATTAAAAATGTTATTTTGTGAGATATTTCTTTACTTGTTGGCAGATAAGTCATGTTATCGTTAGAATACTTTGTTTCTATCCTAAATGGCGATGGAATACCTATTTCTAAATTACTCCTCATTTCAGTCAAAACAGTAAAAACCCTTTGTAAAATATCCTGCATAGCAGGAAAATAGAAGACGAGTATCATCCCATATACTTACCTCTCGGTTCGCTTTGTGTCTAGGGAAGAAGTATAACATTACTACTGATGAAGCATAGCATTACTCTGATGAAGTATAGCATTACTCTGATGAAGTATAGCCTTACTACTGATGAATCAGGTTTAGCCTATAGCCTAGGCGGCTAAACCTCAATCTTCAGTAGTAAGGCTATACTTCATCAGAAAGTATTCAACAAAACGTATTCATTTCAAAGTAGACGGCTCTTATAAGCTTTGTAAAATAATAAATGAAAACATCTATATTTTTAATTTAAATGCATAAGAATTAAGTTAATGTTTACACTTACTCATAAGGACATTACTTAAACGAGAAGTAAAGGAAGTATTTTTATTTGGAAGTAATGCTTAATCACGTGAGTACTTTTGTCAAGTTTTAAGAATTTTTGGATCTTAGCTGCTTAAAAAAGCCACACTGTAGAAAGTTATTGTCCTCCGTAAATCTCTAATTTTATATACCGTCAATAGCGTCAATAGCTTTCAATAGCGTTTATGTTTCTACAAAGATGAGGGTTTCTTTAAGCAATGATTAGTCCAAATCGTATTACCTTCTTATTACGGAAGACTTCTTATTAAAAAAACTACTTTTAATTATGAAAGAGTCACTGTGTGACTCCTTAATAACTGAAAGCGAAACTCCTTCATTACTGGTCATATAAGGAAAGGGGAAAACAAACACTTGATTTTTCCTTTGGGGGGGATATATTTCCTAAGTATGAGAACAGATCAAAACATTGAGCGAAATAAGTAGGCGTTTAAACGTCAAGGGAAGGGGATCCCACAGAATTTCTGTATTCTGGGATTTTACGTAGATCATATGCAGGAAATCTGCAAATGATGCAGATAGGCTTTGTCCCACAAATGGGACTCCGATAATAAAGGAAATATTTTTTTTCAGAAGAAAATTTTAAAAAAATTCCATAGTAAATGTTTTGTGGTCCAGTATTATTCCACAGTGTCTCAATAACTCAAGAGAATACAAATTTTCAAGAGAAAGAATATGCTAGAAGCTAGGCTGGTTCTTTATATCTAGCAAGCATAAAAGCAGACGCATTTTATATTATTAGTTTCGAATATCTGATTTTTATCTGATCTTTGCGGTTTGGAAAAGTTGGGGGAAATTTTTCAAATAATAATAAAGCCCATAACATTTAATATTATTTTTTGTTTTGATAGAAGCTGCTTCAGATCTAAAAGTTTAATTTTATTTTACGGTTTATTACTGTTTTTAGTTTGAGTAAGACTAGGGGCAGCAGAATCTTTTAAGTATGTAATGTTTCCATTGGCCTTAATTCAACTCTTTCTGCCTACGAAGGACTGAATCATGAATATTTACAAGGAAGCATGCTTGTGCAATAGTGACATCTACGAAAAGATATGGAAATTCATAGCCAGAAAACTTATAAATCATTTTATGACTGGGAAATTATACAAGGTCCCATTACTAAGCCAAAACCGATAGTAAAGCTAGAGAAAGCCCCAAGTTTCGAAACTATCCAAACGAAACTTCTTGTTTTTAACTAAATAAACTTCTAAACTCTGTGTTCAGGTATTTTAATAAGTAATCACATGTATATTTTCCTTCTCTCTCTTTCTTTTTTTCCCGCCCCCTTTTTTTCTGTGTACAGGTTAGTTGTACTTTGAGAAACAACACTTCAAAGGCAAAAAGAATTTCGCTGACCTCATAACTGTCTCTTATTGCTCTGAGAAACAAAGTGCTAGTTTGGGGATACCAGAAAATAACTTTCAATTATTTGTTTTATTTTTAAGGCTTAAATGGTCTTTTTAGAGGTAGCTCTAAATAAAACGCTATTTCTTTATCTAATGGAGAATATAATTTGCGCAGAAGAAGAAATTCATATTTTAAGCATAGTTTATTTATGGCAATTCAAAATATTTTTATGAACATAATTTTCACCAGGTTTAGTAATTAGTGAAATGAAGTAAAAAAACAGAGTAATATTGTATTCTTTAGAATCCTAAAAGCCTCGAGATTTTTTAAGTTGAATATTTTAAATTTAAACAAATAACAAAAGTACAGACAGTTCCTTAGATATAATCTGATTGTTATTGCAAGACAACTGCGGTTGACTGAACATAGTGTTAAATTATAAAGATAATATATCATTTAACTTAATGACTACTTTGAATTAAGTAGTATTCAAGCTCATACGTGTGATAAATACTTTTGTTAGCTCAATGCATCATAACAGGAAATAAAATTCGTCTGACAAGAAGTTTTTTTTTTTTTTTCACTTTGCAATTCTATTCAAATTTCAAACCGAAATCTGGCGAGCTAAATTCTCTTTAAAAAGTAAGTTTTAATTTACGAGTTTATAAGAATTAATAAGTACAATGCGAAAGATTCCAGTTGAAAACTGCTCATTTAGTTACAATTATAGAATGGAAGACTGCATTCTGTGCGAGAGGAGGATTTAATTTAGTTCAGACCATTTATATATTACAGGCAGTTTGAATATGTAAAGAACGAAACTAATTACTAATGTTTCTGAGTAGACTTACTCTCATTTTTAGATATTTCAGATGTTATAAATATCTAAACACTTATTTAGAGGAAAATTTCTATGTGCGTTTGACAAACAAAGCTCTGTGCAAATAAAGATACATATATAATTTTTAAGACAGACTGCAATTAGAAAACTCAGAATATTAGTATATCGAGCACAAAATTTTTGAGATCTACTAAAAAGGAGTAAATTACATTAAATTAAATACAATCTTTTGACAAGTGTTAAAAGTTAACTTATATGCATCTGAGGAACCAATGTAAACCCGAAAAAATTTTTTCAGCGTATTTTGATAAATGTAATCATATTTTACGAATAATTTACATATGGTTATTCAAATAAATATAAAACAAATTAAACTGTAGCATTTTTTTAATTCTGTAGTACATCAATTATATAGTAAGGAAAGACTCCTTCCGCATATGCTTAAGTAAATTTTCTAATTTTCCACAACTCAGAAAAAGCAATGGATAGACTCTTCCTTTCTTTACTAAATTTTCATATACATGTAATTTATATCTTATAAAACTTTTATAATTTCAAAGGTTTGCGATACAACTTCAAACATAATATTTAATATCTTTGGATACAGCTGAAAATTTTCTAGCATTTACTTTAACTTAAGCATATATATACATATTAGCCTTTAAATCCGTAATTAGCAAATAGGAAAGTAATGCGTTTTACAAAATACATATTTTTAGCACTCCTTTAAATGAAGCTCAGTTCGGTGGGTTTTAAACTAAACATTGAAAAGCCCCCTCTGATCAAACAGCGTGATTAATTATTACGGTTCACATTATGTCACTCGTTGTCGGCCTATTTCATTTAAAGTAATCATGATGATTAATAACCCTACATGTTTCTATTTTGACACTCGCTCATTCCCTCTTTCTTCAAATGGTTCCCAGTCCATTGAATCACTTGGTTTTATTTTCCAGAAACCACCAACAGATAGAGTCTTCGATGATGGGACTGAGAACGAAGCACTTTGATTTGTGACCCTAATCACATAAACTATCCAATTAGATCATTTCTGACGGCGATGGTAACATTATCCGAATTGTCATTTCAGTTAGGACCGAACAAATAAAAATGAAGGTGATGCTGAACTTTGATATAAAGGATGGAAATCTTTATGCTTTCATCAAAATTTTTGACTCTAAGAGCACTTATTTGATTTAGTTATATCATTATTTACTTGTTTTAAGGCGAAGCTCCATAAAATAAGTATCAGGTCAGTTTTCCTGAGAAAATTGGATGATCTTTTATATTATCCATGGAAAGCGTCTGATTAATCATTTCTTTTTATCTTAGTAAACTTTTTCGGAATATAATTCAGGTCGAGAATTAATATTAAAAAGCAGAATTAATTGCAGTCATCGATACGTTTGAGCTTAAATGTTAAGAATTTATACTGAACCTCTGCTTTTGTGTCTATTTATTCTGCACTGACTTCAATATATTAAGTCTAACAGCTGAAGAAAATTAATAAACGTTAAATTTGCTCATTACAGTTCAAAGAGCAAAAATAAAACTTATAGTACTTCCATCGAAAAGATCTCAAATAATACCCTGCTGACCACCGTAAATGCAACACCCTGAAGGAAGCATGCTGTAAACGGTTTTTTAATGAAATTTACAACATGCATTAGCGGAGGTGAGATATGCAAATAATTAGAATTTCAGCGCAGACGCATATCACGCGCGCCTATTTAGGGCTTGGAATTTTCGACGATTTCAAGTTCGGCAATTGTGTTTTTCTTGTGTTTTTTTTTTTAAAAAACGATCAATTATGCCTCGTAGTAAACAGCGATCATCGTTTGATCAAGTATCCGAGTTCGACAGAGCAAGGATAGTGGCCTACCGAGAGTGTGGATTATTTTTCAGGCAAATCGGTAGTCGTGTTGGACGAAACCAAACAACTGTCATGCGGATATATGACCGTTGGATGCAGGAGGGTACGACGGACCGACGTGTTCGGTCGCATCCACCTCAGTGCATTACTTCACGTGATGACAGGAACATTATGCGCATGGCAGTGACGGATCGCTCAGTCACATCACGAACTGATGTGCACGGCACATTCAGTCTGTAACGTATCATCCAGTATTTGCGCGTACCATTCGACACCGTTTACAGCCGAATGGCCTGTCCGCAAGACGTCCATTGCTTCGTCTACCCTTGACGCAGAACCACAGACGTCTCCGCCGCCAATGGTGCGATGAAAGAAGGATATGGACGGCAGAATGGAATGAAATTGTCTTTACTGACGAGTCACGCTTCTGTCTGCAACATCACGATGGTCGGATTCGAGTCTCGAGACACAGTGGAGAGAGGATGCTGAACAGCTGCGTTATGCACCGCCACACTGGTCCTGCACCGGGTATTATGGTATGGGGCGGTATTGGATATCACTCTCGCATTCCTCTAGTATGCATTGCCGGTACTTTAAACAGGCAGCGCTACATCTCCGAGATGTTGGAGCCAGTTGTCCTTCCTTACCTTCAGGGCTTGCGCACAGCCATATTTCAACAGGATGATGCACGACCACACGTGGCACGCATTGTCCAAGGGTTCTTCATCAACCGCCAGATTGAATTGCTTCCCTGGCCGGCTCACTCTCCGGATCTTTCGCCGACAGAAAACATATGGTCCATGGTTGCTGAACGATTGACCCAGATTACATCCCAAGCTGCCACACTAGATCAATTTTGGCAACGTGTGGAAGTTACTTGGTCTGCTGTACACATCCAACTTTAGATGTGTACACACATCCAAAGTCTCTTTGAATCTATGCCGAGGCGTGTGGCAGCGGTGATCTCCAACAATGGCGGCTACTCTGGCTACTGATTCTGGAAGGAACCACACTTCACAAAAGTCTATAAATTTAATCATTTGATATTTGGTCAACATGTTATCTACTAAATAAATTTTGTTGTGATATCTCTTGTCTTTCGTGGTGTTGCAATTTGGGTGGCCAGCAGTGTATTTTAAGCTCCGTTATATTCATTGTGACGCATTGTTCTTGCTTGCTGTGAATCCTTTTATTGTTCCTTCTTTTATTAATCAATGGTTACTTTTGTTGTTAGTCTTTATCATATTATAAGTTTTTAATTAATAACAAAGTATAAACTACCCGTTTTAGCTAGGAAAATTAGATGCAATTTCTCTTAACTGCAATTATATTGAAATTTCGTTTTTAATACTCTCTTAAGTTCTTTCTTTAAGAATTTATAATTTAGAACAATTGTTTTGTAGAGAAATTGGGAAATAATGTAATTAAAATACTAGTTTAAAAAATTAAAATATTAAATCATTTGAATAATGGCTCTTTCTATATTCTAAAATTCACCAAAAAACTTTTTACTTCTTTTTTAGCTGATAAATAAAGATTTTGCAATCAAATAAAGTTAAAAAAACGTTTTAAAATATTTTTAACTTACTATATCATACGAAATAGGAATAAACTGTTGAGCGCTTTCGAAAATGGAGTAATTTACGAAGCAATGACCTGGTGCTCATAATTTTGTGTTTTGTCTAAATATTTAGGATTTATGATATAATCTATGCCCCTCCGATTTTATGAACATTAAAGCAAAAACTTGTACAAACTGAAACTAATGTACTTAGTAAGCATTTTATATAATTCACATCTAGGTAGTTACTACTAAGAGGAATTGTTTTTGAAATAAAGCTTTGAAAACTTATCTTTTAAGACAAAATAAAAAGAAATAAACCTGATTGCGATGCTTATATCACTGAAGTTCCAGATGATTAGTTTCGTTGTACTGTATCTAAAGCTTTGCGCAGGAATTAAAATGTTTTCAGCTTGTAATTTGTGATAGCGCTCGAAGGCATTTAAACAGGAAGTCTAAAATTCCTTATACCCCTAAACAAGACAATTGCAAAATCTAAACTTATAATATATAATTATTTACAAAATTCAGATAGTTTTTTCTTCAAAATTCAGGACATTTTCATAGGCATGTGAATGCATGTATGAATATCACATATACCAAGAAGTAACAAACTAGCTCTATGTACTATTTATAATTTGCATTTACGTTTGCTTATAAACAAATCAAAGATATTTAGGAAGCGAATGAGCGTCGAATTGGAGCCGTTATTTTAAAGAGGTAAGGCTTTACAACTTTAGGACTCATCATATATAGCAGTAGTGTTCAAACTTTGTAGACTCACGGTGTAGGATCAACAGGTTATTTTGAAGCAGGAGATGTGAAAAATGTGCAATGCCCTCTCCGGGACTCAATCCTGGACCTCTCGAATACGCGCCGAGTATGCTACCGTTACACCACGGAGGCATGCAGAAAGGAGGGAGAAAATACCTTATAACGGAATCTTTAGCACTATTATTAGGGTTTTTTTGGGGGAACCCCATGCCACCCTTAGAATAATATATTTAAGAATAACATTAAAGTAGATCAACATATTATAGACACTTTATGTAAAGACATCCAAAGAAAAGTGCTGTTTTTGTATTAAAAAAATTAACATAAACTAATGTAATTCACTCATTAATATTATTAACCAAATGTCATACATTATTCAGCATGGCACTAAAATGCTTATAGCTCTATAGATGTATGAAAAAACTTCAAGGTATTTTGCATAAAGCTACAACTAAAAATTTAAGTTCACTGCTTTTGCTTAAATTTAGGTTATAACATAGAATCTGTTGATATATGGCTAAGTTGTTACCTTTCCTTCACTACTAAGCCGTGTGATTTATGGTGCTCGAACGGACTCTTTTTTATCCCGTTATACTTTATTTTTTCCTCTGGGAAATATTCTTTTATAGTTTTCTTCAACTGAAAAAGGTGCTCTATTGTATAATTTTTAGCACCGTCATCTAAATTCAATTCATTTTCCATTAGAAACATGTTTAGCTTTGCGAGACTTTGCACTTCATTCTTTTTGACGTACGATGACCAGATGTAAGCTTTAAAACTAATCTATAACTAAGTGTATCTTCATATATTTTAGTTAATAAACGCTAGTCAACTAGTGTGAGTTCTTTATAATTTTCTTTTCGAATTTTATTTTGACTCACAGAACCCTGGGGTTTGACTTGCGGTTTGACCCAAGGGTTGTGTGGAACACAGTTTGAAGACAAGTGATATACAATATTAAAAATTTAGATGCAGCTGAATGAAAAATCGTTGATATTTAAGAGATAGTATGGTGTAATGCATACCTGACAAAATTACAGCTATAATCTTAACAGTGACCCAAATTTATAATGTTAATAAAACAGCGTTATATTGGACTTTCGTATACGCACATAAAAACGATGGCCTAAACCGAAGCGCAGCAGAGTTTCACGCTAAGATTTTATTTTTTTAACATGGTTTAATGTGTAACTTGTCTATTTCTTTTCTGTGCTGAAAATTTGTATGCTGAAACCTATGGCAGATGATTACAAAGCTCTTATTTAATAGAAAATTTGTGACCTAGATGCTGATTTAACATTCTGCTTAAACAAATGTTACAGAATGGGATTTAGTAATATTAACATATGCAATTGTATTGCCTGCAGAAATATTTTATATTTATCTTCAACTATAATATCATATAATTATAAGCTTTAAAAATGAAGGAAAATTTATATAAAGTGGTGTTTTATAACAAAAATTAAGGTAAGCAAAGTATCAGTGTTGAAAGCTTTGTTAGGGTTATATGGGGAGTTAATTTTAATAATATTATAAGAACAGTTAAAAAAAGGATCCTGTTAGCTTCGAAGGTTAAAAGTGACCAGCAAATATGAATTTACAGTTATAGAATGGTTTTCTTAAGGAGGTAGGGGTTGTCAGAATAGAGTTCACTGCCTTTAGTTTTTAGACTTGAGGCTAAAGCTCATGAAAGTTTTCAGTATTTACATTCGCTGGCACATTCACTAAATACATGTGCTGTTATAGGCAAACAAATGTAAATCTTCAAGAGACAGGTGTTTAAGAAATTTATAACAAAGTATATGGCTTAGCTAACTTTACACAATACTACTTAAAGAAACCAGTGGACGGGAAGTGCATTTGTATCAAATAAATATCATCGATCAAGAAGTAAAATTGTTTTACTTTCTTTATGTAAAAGACAGTTATCAGCACATTCTATTCGTTTTATGTAACCACAACATAACTCACTAGGGTACGTATAAATAATTTCGACGAATATAACAGATTTTGTGTCGACAACATGAGTAGATTCGGTTGACACCCTTACCATTTGGGAAATAAAATGTATAACTAAGATTATAACTTGAAATTTAAAAACTCTTTTTATTAGTAAAAGAGTACAATCAAACTTGTTGAGTAACAAGTTCTGCTTTTTGCTTAATTAGGAAAGGATATTTAGTAGCACTTTGCCTGAATACAGCAGTTCAAACGAGGTTTCACTAAAAGGATGATTTGTATGCTGAACTATTGCAGAAATGTAGTTAAGCTTAAGGATAATGACAGGTAAATGTTTCTTTAATCTACACAACTTAGAATTTATAATACATTATTTCTCGTTATTTATATCATATTGTTTTTGTTCTCAGCTCTATTGTTTTAAATGTTTCAAAATATACGAATTTTAGCTTTTTGAATTTTCTAATAACTCATAAATAAAACTCATATATGTATTTTAAGCGGAACGGTTAATTCTCTCATATCTTCTTGCGAATTATTTAGGGTGTAGGGTAAGATGACATTAAGATTTTGATTATCTTATTTAACATGCCCTATTACTTCTAGCTATTCGAGCTTCTACTTGTAAATAAGTTATTACTTTTTTCTTCCTGGAATAAAAACACGATTATATTTCAACTGCTACACTTCTAAGAATTTTTGTCCAAAAACATTGAAACTTCAAGGAAATAAGAGAACTTTAAACATTGAATGATTTATATAAAAAGAGATTTTTTACTGTTTTGCTCAGTGCTTACCGTGGTTTTATGTTGTCTCATGTTGTACTGGGAAAACTCTGATTTTACAGAAAGGTAAAACAGTTATGTGAAAAAAAAATTGTTTGGGAGGAAGTTTATGTGTTTGTGTATGTACTTTCTCAAAATCATTTTAACGAGCAAGAAAATAAGTCCTTTAACTGCAATTTTATTTAAAAAGAAAGTCAATAATATATAACATGGTTTCGCTTTGACATTTTCAACATAATGAAATTTATTGAAAGTACTTTTTTTTCTGAAACTGCCGCTTCATGGAAGAAATTGAACTACTCATATGTGTGTGTATGCGTGTGTTTATATTAAAGTTATTTATTAGAACAGTTTTCTTATTACCTCCTAGGAAACGAAAGGAAATTAAGAATCTGAATGAAAAGTGATTTTTAATGAAATTTTTTACTTGCTATGGAAAATACTAATTTTTTTAACTACACTAGCATTAAAGTGAACTTTTCATTCAGTTTTCTAATTTCCTTTATTTTGCTAGGGAATAATCCAAAAACTGTTCTTAAAAGCAACTTTTATTCTTACTTAGCCGCTTTAGAGCAAGTATTAGGCCTTTTATCTATACAAATAATATAATTTAATTAGTTCTTTGTATATATGTGTGTGTGTGTGCAAATTCTGAAACATTTTTGTGAATAAAATGATAAGTAATTTTATTATTCTGTAAAATTTGTGTTAATAGTTAACATACTTAAAAAAATTCAGGAGAATACTATTTCATCTTAAAATTCGGAGCTTTTAATAATAAATTAATTACAACTGAATAGTTAGCAGTAGCCAATTAATCTTGGATTGCCCGAAAGGTGATTATACCACACTATCGCGTCACCATAGATGAAAATCGTTTCATTATATGTAGGAATACGTAAATAATAGCTTAACAGCTGTAACTAATTCTTAGTTTAAACGTGCGTTTCCTACACATTACTCATATAATATGGAAAAAACATACAAATTGTAGCTATAAACGCAATACAAACTTTTTTTTACTGTAGATTACGCGTGTCTAATTTCTTCAATTCATTCTTTCTCCGTTGCTTCCCCGAGCATTTCTAGCTAAAGATGAGTCGCTACTCTTCAACTTCAGCTTGCCCTTTATACGATACTATGATTTTCTATTATTCCTTTCTCGTCAATCTTACTTCAATAACTTCCGTCATCAACCCCCTAGTCATAGACTCGCATTTTTTAATCCTCTCTTTTAAAGCTTTCATCTACTTCTCTTAACACAAGCCCAAAAGGAAAAAAAATCCTGCGTGTATATATATTTATATTTTATTTCGCTTTCCGTTGATACTGTGGCAAGCAACAGTAATATCATGTAATTTTGCCGACGTTAGAACTTACATAATGGACTTCAGTTTTATGTCTGTTGTACTCGGATAATATTGATGGAATGTGTTGGTCTGCTTGTTAACTTTCTCGTACTTAACCGCCATCTGCTTCAGAATTCTACAGTTCGAAAACTAATCAATTGTAGCCTGCGAGAACATTTCCGTCTCTCTCAATGGGGGAGGGGGATCAATTCAATTCTCATTACATATATCATACTACACTTCAATCTAATCAACCCTTAGGTGAAATAAATTCAACTGAACGCGTTTTCGGAGTTCACGATTGTGTGTTCTACATCTTTGAGGTAAAAGCTTTTCTTTATATGCTATTTTCTGGGACTTTGTAGAGCATATGCTTTAAGAAATTATAAACGTTGACAGGTAAATCACACCTAAAAGTTTGAAACGAATGATTCTGATTACGTGACTGTATCCTGAACCAGAAAAGTAACAACTATTCAGAAATTGAATAATTTAAGCAATAAGGCACTGATGATAATAAAATTGCACAAGAAAATCATGAATTCAGTTTTATTCCATTTAGGGTATTTTCGTATTGTAATGAAACTCTTGAAGTATTTCCAGGCATAATTATCATGTTCATCATTGTTTCATAAAAACATAAAAAAATTATATATTACAAGTTCATTAGATGCTTATATTTGCTTCTTAACTGTTATACTAAGTTTATTTTTGTTGGTATTATTATTATTATTAAATAGCAGTATAAAGAAACAGCAATAAACTAAAAGTTAACATTCAGTTATAAATTGAAAGGACCTATGTGAGTTTTTAAAAAAATAATTTTTGATTATTAGTATTTTCTAACTTACGCATAAAAATGGATTTCGAATCATGTTAATTAAATAAAAAAGCGGAAATAAAAGAGGGTGTGCCATGAACAGAAAAGTTAAATCTATTTTACAAGAGATTTAATTCAATTGATTACTACTTAAAATTCATTGCTAAATATCAAGGGGAAGGAATGCTTTCGTAGAGAACTTTCTAACAGAAATTGTATTGTTGTTATTGTGACTTATCTCACTTGTCTGATAGTAACATCAGAACAAGCCCACGCAGTTCATCATGGCAAGGAGTGCAAAATTGAGCCTATCGTTGGCAATAACCTTGAGCACCATACAGGTAACAGTACGACTGTGCTCAGTTCCTACTCCAATTTTGATGAAGAGCACCCCGGAGGACGGATCTCCCACCCTCTTTTTCCCTATCACCAACCTCTCAAGAGGACTTTCTGCTCGATATATATTTAGAGTGTCCCCATGCCGCACAAATACATTGCATTTACAAACATCCTTATTTTCTCCGGAATTCGAACTTTACCCTTCGGTACGGTAATCAGTCTCGCTAACCTATTCCGGTCGGGCGGCTCTAACAGGAACTAACTTTTATATATACATAACATGAGAAGAAAGTTAAGAAAGTCTTTTAGAAGCTGTCCGTTTGGCAACGACTTCACCAGAGACCGAGTAGTTAGAAGCGATGAATGCTAGGAGTTCGACCTCTGTTCGATCAGGCTGGAGGGTTGGTTTTCGTGATTTTTCCCGTGAGTAACGTGGATACGAGCCGGTTTTTCTTCGAAAGTCTTCCACAAAAGGGCACAAATTCTTAGGCAGATAATCATTGTGTGCTCTGCTGTATGCAAAATAGCCTACTAACCTAAACCATTTAGCAAATAACGATTGAGGCTATGTTCAGCGTTTCGGGGCTTGAGCTCTCAACCTGAAAACAGAGACAGAAAACCTCGAAACATTGCCAAGGATCAGTTAAAAATTACTTCAAGAGCTTCGTTTTCTTTAGCAAGTTTATTGCTATTTTGGATGCATAAAGAATTTATGAGAAGTTTTATTGAGTCTATTACTATTATTATTGTAAGGTTTTATCTCCCTCTTTTTTGCATGCCTTCGTAGTGTTATTGGAATCATCCTCGATGCGTTTTCAAGAGGTCCAGGGTTCGAGTCTCGGTGAAGGCACTGCACATTTTCACGTATCTTGCATTTTAAAAAAAACTGAATTACTTTATAATTTGTTTATTACAATTGAAATAAATATCTGTTGTATTTCATAACTTTTCTATTCTCCAGGTAATCTACGCATTTCCAAATCTTTTTTTACCATGTTCAGCAACAAATGTTTATAACTTTTAACCTAAAGTTAGTCTACCCAGTCTTGAGTTTCTGCTTCTCATTTATACTCATTATTATCATATTATTTAAAATGTTTTACTTTATTTTTTAATAATTCAGAAATAAGTTTTTTTACTTATAGCATATAAAAATAAATATATAAAGTAGGTTAGAAGCGTCATATTGGCCTAGCATTTCATTAGCCAGTTGCCCCGTTATTGCTAGTGTTTCGACATTACAAGAGTCTTTAGTGAAGTAACTCTAAATTTTCTTTTGCATGTAAAATTTAATGATTTTTGGAAGAGGTGTTGCAAGCCACGCGATGAATGAACTTTAATTTAGCTTTCCTATTATAGCAAAACATAATTTTTTATGTACAAGAAACTTTTTCGATTAAAAACAAGACTTGATAATATTTTAAATTTTGGAGGGTAAAACAAGTATTAATAGATGTTTTTTATGTGAAAATAAGTTTCATTACTATGGTACTTTGTACCACTGATTTGTAACACTAGTTTAACTGTCTAAATATATTTCTGACATCATACAGTTCGAATCTCTAATAGATTATTTCTCTTTGACACCTACGCACTGTAATTACAAGATTATCTTGATGAAATTCATTATTTTTACTCTCTACTTGGTGTTTAGCAAGAAAAATAGTTAATTCAGTTCAATTTAGTTTTAAATAAAATATTTCATGACAAAAAACCACTGCCTGCGACAAAAGAATTTATATTTATTTACACTTATATTTTGAAAAATGAGGAAGAAAGATATTACCAAAAAAGTATTAATTAAATTTCAGATTCATATGAATGTCAAAGTTTCCCAAACTTGACTGTTCAAAATGTTATCAGCTGCTTTAGCAAAGTTGCAAAGCCGTCATGGAGTAACTGACTTGACATAAATGCAACGGTTCCGTCGCCGAAGATCTTAGCTGCAGAGAGCTCCAAGTTTACGAAACTTCGACGGGAATAGCGACTGTCTAAATGTTGATGGATTTTGGGAAACCTTTACGCTCATGTTCAGAAGCGAATTTCCCAAATCACTAATTTCGGAGCTAGGGGTAATAAATTATTGGCATGGTTTGTGTAGAGACAATAGCTACTCGACGATCCAATAGAGTTCACTTGCGCGTAAGATGCGTTGTCAGAAAAGAAACAATCTAGCTAAATTAGTTTTTTAAATTTCCGGATTCATTTTGTAAAGTGACCGACAGATTAATGTCCTGAAGGTGATACATCATGATGTGTCAGTACCTTACGACAAAAATTAAAAGAGAACAGAACGTGCGTTGAAATTCGCTTGCCTACCGGATGCGCCTCTGTGGTTTTGGTCTAGTGGTTGTTGAGATTGGTTTTGTAATAAATAATGTGCAAAGGAAGCAACTAATATACAAAGCCTTCATCTAAAAGAGGATTTGAAGGATACAAGGCTAAAAAGTGATTACAAGAGGAATAAGATTTTACCTTTGAAAATGCAATGATTGAATAACAGCTAAACTATTTTCACTTCAGTTTAGTCATCTGCAGTGCTAGCTTTTACGGCTCGGTCATTAAACATTTGTTTTATAAATACATCTAAAGCACTTTCGAGAAACGGAAGAGAAAACATACATTTTACCGAGAAATTCCGCTAGTAAAATTAATGTAATAAAAGTATTCGGTATTCATTCTTCTTATGTATTTCATCCTGCACTTTTTGGTGCAGTTAACTTTTTTGACAAACACTAAGAGAATGCAGGTTGATTAGCATCCGCATTTTTTGATAGTTAATGACAAGTTCGTTGTAAAAGACCAAATGTTTATCTAGATTTGATATATGAATAATTAAATGCTTTATTAGCTACTAAGACATGTTCATCGTACATCATATGAAAGCACAAATTTTAAAATTATCATTGCATTTAAAATTATACTTGAAAAAATTTGACAGTTAAAACTTTAAAAATAGCTAATGCAGACTGTCTTATGATCCGAGACTGCAGAATTGTAGAACGCTCTGCATTTAATTTTCGTAGCTGGTTTGTCATCTCTTATTTTGTCAAAATCATATTAGTATTAGAAACGCAGCTGTCATTAATGTTAAATTGTAGTGATTAGAATAACTTAAGATAACTTAAGTTTACGTTTAGTTTACTTTTGGATAAGGAAAATTCCTTGGCTTTAACTTCTCTAACGAATAAAATTTGAAATGTTAAGTTTATATTGAAATAATATTGCATAAACTGTAATTGTGTCTATTTTAATTTACATGCACGCTGTTAAAGAGGTTCCTTAACTAGATGTTAGAACCCACTCCAAACAATTTTTGATTAATTAAAATATTTCTTATACTAATTTTGACCGCAAATGAAGCATAAAATGTGCAATAAAATTATTTTTGAACTCAAAATTGTATCTGAAAGTTAAATTTTAAAGACAACTAATATAGACTCAGTATTAAAAAATTACGGAACTATACTCCCTTGACACAATTTTTGTTAAATTAAGATTAGTTAATTAAAATTATTGCTAATTTTATTCACAAATAAAGCATTATAATACGCTGAAATGCAACTTTGCATTCTATTCCCCCCATCTCATTCTATTTTTCCTGATTTTACTATAATTATTGTAAAACTTTCTGAAAATTTGCTTGCTGCTTGTCGTATAGTACTTTCGTAACCGCAAACGGGTAGGGGGTTGTTTAAAGAGAGCTGAATGCATATGCTAAGGATTAAAAATTCGCTTTTAACTTTATGACATTATACTGCAAATCAGAGCTTGATTTTCAGTCGTGTATTAATTCTAATCCTTGCATTGTAAGTATGCTACTTGAAGATCTTTGCTATAGTGGCTAGTATGCTTATTATTAGGAATGCAGGTTCGGTTATGCTTCTCTGATGTGACTGACCGGTTTTTTCCCCAAGCGAATCTTCAAAAGTTAATCTACCAGCTTATATAATGTGTTATGTTTCACCGAATCAAGATTAAGAGTATGGGCAGGTCTTCAGAAACATAAAATATAACGTATTATTTACTATTTTTTTCCCACTGATCGATAAAAATAATTTTCACTTATTGTGTTTTCCCAAAATTTTCTTTTGTGAATGAAACGTAAATAAATTTCTAAGAAAGCTGTTGTATTTCTTTATATATTTATATATTTTCTTTATATATTTTCTTTATATATTTAGAAAAATATATTAATTTTCACATATATAATGTGTAGGGGAAATAACATAAAATTCACTTCCTCATTTTTTATTCACTTTCAGAGCAAAGAATAAAACTTATTTATTCAGAGTGTAAAATCCTATACCAATAAGACAAAAAATCGAAAAAAAAAAATATTTTGCCATACATCGGAAAAAATGTAATCATTGGCAGTGTGAAATTCATCAAACCGATCATTTTCCTGCTACTATAATTTTCAGCCATAAAGTCGGATTTGACCTTTATGGTTTCCTGATCAATATCAAATTCAGTGTAAATTAACATTACATTATTTATATCTGTATGACTTATTAGTCGTAAATTTAGAAATTTTAATTTAAGGGTAAGAAAAATGACCCACCTGAAATTTCGGAATAAAATTCGAAGATGACGTATGCAAATGCTATGAAATATTTACGTTCTTGAGAAAAAATTGGCATATTAATCTGGAAATATAATTTATAACCATTTCTGTACTTTTAAAGCAAGCTTACTTTAAATCAAAGAGCTGTCCACATTTATCTGAAAGAACAGTTTATCATAGCTTTAAGCTGAATAAAATTTAACAATATAAGAAAAAGCAACTTATAAGAAATGTTATGTTATAGGCGATGAGGGGAATTTTATTTTCGAACTAACCGACAAACAAAAATAATCTGACTTCAAGCATACCTTTCCTACTGGTAATAACTTGGGGTCACAAAATAAAACTTTTAAATGCGTATTTAGAACCCTGAGGCCGCGCAGACGGTATAGGGGTTAGGAAAGCCTACTGCGGTACCGAAGGTTTAGGGTTCGAATCCCGGAGAATGCATAGATGTTTGTAAATGTATAGTGTCTTTGCACCATGGGGGCATTCTAAATATATGTCGAGCCGAAAGTCCTCTCTAGAGGTTAGTGGTAGGGGAAGAGAGGTGGAAGACCCTCAGACCCGTCCCTCTGCGATGCTCTGCATCGGAATTGAGGGCAAAACTGAGACAGTAATGAGGAAGTCGTATGTGCCTGTATGGTGCTCAAGGCTATTGCCAACAACAGGCGCAATCTTGCACTCCTTGCCACGATGAATTTCGGGGGATTGTTCTGATTTTACTGTTAGGCAAGTGAGATAAGTCACAACAGACAGCACCCTGATAAAACGCGTCCGGCAACATACGTATTAGAGACATGAATTATATTTTAATGATTTAAAATTACATAGAGATTTGATGCATTATTTAAAACGGATGTAAGTTCTTAGCATGTAAGAACGTCTTCAACTGCTAAGATTAACAAAACAAAAGCATTGTGGATGAGTGTATGTTGTTTTTTGTTTAGGCACTTTCTACGGTCAATTGCAAAACATGGCATTATGTTATTTTTTCTGTAACATGTTAGTGTGCATGCAAAATGCCTTTCCCCTCCCCAATAATATTAGTTCTATGCAAAATCTCAAAACAGTTTCATGTAATTGAAGTAAAAATAAGCAGATAGAATTTTAAATCCAAAACTTAATTATCCCGCATGAGTTTTTAAATTTCGTGTCGGTACTGCTGGATTCGCCATTCAGAATATACAAACTTAAGGAAGTATTTAACACATTTTTACACGTTCATTTAATTTTGTTATGGAAGGATTAAAAATGTTTTAAATATATAAATTTTTATTATAAGGAATTTTTGTTTTCATTAAATATAGTTAATTGTAAATAACGTTTCATTATTAGTTTAAATATTTCTAAAAGAATATGTTTTCATATTTTAAAATTGTTGGGAAATTTGCACTTCTATTTTGCGGCTGCGCTGAGCCGTAAAAAGTAAAGTATATAATTCCGCTGTAGAATGCAAGAAATGGGGTGAAGACTGTGTCCTCCCGATGTGCCTTAACGACGTGGCCACCAACCGTGAATCATTCCAGCATGGTGTGGCGATTTCAAGGCATGGAAACCTGCAATGGAATACAGTTACGGAAGACTAAGTGTAATAGGAATCTAATACAGTATCCCAGATCATTTACTACGCCGCCAAGTACCACCGCCAGCTACCTGCCTAAATAAACGAACTGTCAAGTAGACTCAACTCAAGTCGTACCAATCAAAGTGCATTCATCTGTTATTCATCATATGGCTTTACTAACGTGTCATAGTCTAACATATGTTCGTCCGTTTTGTCAAACTCAATAAAAGCAACTGTTAAATCTTATGTTTTCAACTTACAGCAAGTACACTTACTCCTTTGGTAGGAAACCACGTTTTACACTATTTAGAACCTTAGAAATCAGAGCAACAAAAATCAATGGAGTCGGAGAGCAATTACGCTTTTGATGACATTTTTAGCAATCTTGTTTATTAATTCGTTTATAAGAAAGTGTCGAATGTGTGAGAAAAAAATTAACTCATCTATTATTAAAACTTCTATGCACGGCATTTTTATCATATCCCAAATTATTTAATTCTAGCACATGCAGTAGTGGTCATGCACACATAATAATGATATGAATTATTCTTGGGCGCCTTTATGCCACCTTGCGGGTTATTGGTGGATATTTAAGTGAGGAAACATAAAACTTTGTATCGTAGTCCTTAAGTTTATCAGTGATTCCTATAATCGTTTAGACTTAATCACACTAGTTTTGCTCTTATACTTTTAAGTATATTATAACTTCTAAAAAAGTCAAAACTCTTACAACTATATATAAAAGACTTGTTAAACATCTTAGAGTTATTAATAAACTTTGAACGTATGAAACTCGTAATAACTATCACTTTCTCTACTTCCCCCCCCCCCAAACAACAATTTCCTACACACTTTAGGCAGTATTTTTTGTTTTAATCTCATTATAAATGCTTGCAAATGGCAGAGTGAAATATACATTATGTTTGCCAAACTGAAAATCTAAGTTGATTTGCTGCTTTTATTGTTATACTTCTGAAAGCTTAAAATGAATTAAGTGATAATAAATGAATCTATATATAAAAATAATTGCTGTAATTTTTGCAGAATCATGTTGCTTGAAACTTAGCAATATCACCCCATTGCTGTAGCGTATCTTCTCTTTACATCTTGTTTTATTGCATTGTAATATATTACTAAACACCTTTACTGCTGCCTTATATTTTAGAGAAATTTTTGCAGTGACAGGCATCTAGTAATGGCAGATTATTTGAATGCATGGAATGCAATTAAAAATCTTGACTCATTATTTTAAATGTTACTGCAAAACGCATTGACATATAAATCCACTAATGCCTTGGTATTTGTAATAAAGTTAAAAAATTTTGAGACATTTTAGACTAATTCTTGCGTCTTATTTACTTATTATGCCTAAACATTCCTTCCCTTTACGAAAACGATTGTGTATTATAATAGAAAGAAGGAGGAGGCAAACTAATAACTATTCGCAGTGCTTTAATAATGCAAAATAAATGAATAATCAGCTTTTATTTGACAAATAAACACATTTTTTTTCAAAATAAAAATGATTAAATTTATTTTACTTCAATTTGAAATTTGAAAACAGTTACAAAAATAACCATTTGCCTTAAAAAAAACCTCAAAGGTGAAACATAGAATTAATAATTATTTTATTCTTTAGGTATACTTCAAAGAAGAAAGAACATAATAACAACCTGGTACAGTTTCTCAAATTTTGCTATAATAAGTGGATAAATTTAAGCTTTATGTTAGACCAAAATATTTCTCGACAAATAGGTGAATTGAAGAAAATGTGATGATCTACTAAGATTAGCAGAAAGCTAGCAATGCTCAAGGAAACTTAAAAAATTTGATTATTTGGATATACAGTAGTAGTAGTAGGTCTTATGTAGCATTACAGACTTCAGAAAATGAAAGAGAGTTTCAGACAAATTGCATTAAAAATAAGGCATTAAAAAATTTCAATGAATTTAAAATATTACTTGCTCTTAAAATTTTATTCAGTGTTTAGAAGTTACCAGTCGTCATTTGATTTATTTAATTACTGAAAACACTATACAATTATTAACTTCGGATAGGATGTGTTTCGGGCAATGAGACGTAGGGGATATATTTCGCGCTGCTAGTCAGGAAATTCATGAAAACATACACGTAGTCTGCTTATCTTACCGGAAATAGAATCCGAGATGGAAACGTCAGTGCAGCGAATTTTTTTTTTTTTCCCAAAAGATTTTTGGTCGGACAGTTTGCGTTTTTGAAAGAGATAGAAGCAGAAGTCTGGAGCGTTGTTTCATTTAACGTTTAAGCATTTATGGCTTAGAACACTTTTAGCATTTGATTTATTTAACTTTTGACTTAATAGTTGTTAGAGTGTAATGATTAAGGATAGTGAGAGTGTGATGCGTATTGTTAAATGTTGAAATTTCTGTACACAAAATTGTTCTGCGTAGCTGGTGTGAGGAATATCAAGTAGGCAGATGCAGAGATTTAGTTTATTTGATTATGACAAAGTTCTCAAGAGCTATCCGCCTGCGGGAAGAGAGATATCATGAAGAAAAGGATGCTTCAAAATGTTTCATTATGGCATTATAAAAAATCTGCGGATTCGAATGGCATGTTGATTAGTGGAGAGTGGCTGTATACAAGCCACTCAGTTTGAAATTTAGAAAAAGTCCTTGAATTGTATCATTTTTAGTACCCAGTGTTTTCTGTTACCACTAGCATAGAGCTTACGCAAGGCATTCCTCAAAAACTTTCCCTAAATTTAATAATCTCAATGTTACTTTAAATTGAACTTGTAGCAAAGATCATATTGTAACAGATAGTAGCAACAGAATATTTTTTTTATTTCGAAAGAAATTTTGCGAAATATAAGAACTTTAGAATTACGTTTAAAGTTACATAATGTATTCAGAAGAATTTGAACATTATTACCTTCTTCTATAACTGCAGTCCTAGAAATAGGGATATAGTTTTAGGAGGCAGCGGTAAAATAACTTGAGAGTATTCCTCTATAGCTCTCACAGCTGTAACATATATGCTTAAAATGTATAGTCAGGACATTAACATTTGAATACTATCGTCATAGTCGGTGATGGGATCAAATGTATGTTTAAAGCATTTTATTCTCCAAGTGTTACATGAATTTAAATACTGTTAATTACCATGAATACTAGTTAAAGAAAACACTTTGTAAACTTAATTTCGTAGAGGCTAGAGACTTACAGAATAAGAGGTATTAAAAATCAACCCCGCTTTCGCTGGGATTCGAACCACGGATCTTTCAAACTAGATGTACTAACCATTTGTTCTGTAAGAGCGCACACGGGGGAAATCCTCTGGAATGGACCTTCTGGTAATTAGTTGAGTATGCTGATCATTAAGAAAAAGGTCACGTAGGAGGAATCTTTCAAATTCTTTACCTTACATCATTCCATTTAAAGGACGACTGAGCTGAGAAGTTGAGATCCACTTGACCAAATCAAGGTAATGACAAGTTATCACCCACTATATTTTAACTCGGACTACAATGTCGAGATTATTAAGTGTTTCCGGAGAGACTAACGGAAACAATCTACTGATTCTTAGCCGGGAATCGCCCACCAGCGGCCGAGCGGTAAAGACGCTGAACACTGGTATTTCGGTCCGAGGTTCGAATCCCGCGAGCGGGCTGGCTGCATGGGCGTTTTCGTGGTTTTCCCCATGTGTAACGTGTATACAAGCCAGTTTCCCTTAGAAGGTCCTCCACGAAGGCATCCCTCCCCTTAGGCAGATAGCCCTCGTGTGCTTTGCCATAATTGAATAACTTAACCTAACCTTACCTTAGCCGGGAATCAATGCCGAGACCTTCGAATGTGTTGACTACTGTATCACAAGGAAGAACGGAAGGAAAATTTTTAGTTCCTTTGAACTTTAACCAAATTGAAATGGAATCTTTGGAATTAAAAAAAAAGCTTTAAATTGTAACTGTAAGGAACAAAAATAAAACTGGCCCAGTAATGCAACTTGTTTATTACTGAAATGATTCCAGAAAACTTTCTCCAAAGAAAAGTCATAATATCCGACTGTAATGATAGGTGAATTTAAAGTTTTATAGAGGATACAGTTGAGCAGGGACTTTTGAAAAGATCCAAGCAATAGAATTTTGAAAGATTTGCACGTGCCACCAGAATTCTATTAGGGCTCAAAACTGATGTGAACTGAATATTAGGAGCAAATAGTTGTTATATTCTTAGTACCAAAATCAAGTGATTACTACAGAGAGAAAACTGAAAAATTCCCAGTGGAAATCAGTCATAAAATAATCAACAGAAGTTTAGACATAGGTGCCCGGTTTACCATTTAAATGAAATCTGAATTTAATTACAGATGGGGCTCCCCCTTTTTTTGTTGATAGATACAAATTTCAGAAAAACTTAAAAGGTTTTTAATGCAACATAATAGCCAATGAAGAACTGCTTAGTTGATATTTTTTTTTCACGACTTGTTTGTTATGCATCAATTGATAATAAATATGTCATTTCGATTGTAAATGACATTCATGAGATCAAGCAGTTTTCACCGGTTTATCAAAACAGCTTGTTATAGTATTAGTTCTGCAAACTAGTTGACATTTGTTTCGAACACCTAAATTATCAAAATTTATTTGCGTAGATCTTGCACTACTAAACATACTTTTTTTAATCCAATGCCCGGCACTTGCATATTCAGCATTGGCCACTTCTAAAGACAGAAGTGGTGACCATTTTATTGTGGAGGAACCTAATAGACGGCCACCGTTGACTCCTATGAAGGGACGGACAGTTGCAAACATGCCTTCTCCGGGATTCGAACCCGGGCCCTTCGGTATCGCAGTAGGCTTCTCTAACCACTGTACCATACAGGCGGCTTTTGTCCTAAATATTAAAATAAAGATTCCAGATTTTTTTCCTACTATATATTTTCCTCTATTTTAAGTCTTTCTTTTACAAAATAAATATAATCAAAATTTTTCTTGTAATTTTAATTTATTCAAAATTCAAAAGTAATTTATTCAAAAAATGTTAATCAGTAACTCACAAAAATAATTCGGACATTCGAAATTTTTGTTTAGATGTTTCGGGCAGATCGTGTTTCTTCCTACAATATTTTGTTTAAATGAAAATACATCACAAGAATTATCGTGTATATACTTGGAAACTATTACATATTTAGAAAAATATATTATTAATTCCATATCTAAAGAGAACATGGCAAGGCGCTATTAATTAATGACAATTTTTGTTAGAAATTTTACAACCCAGTATTTTAAAGCTGGCAGAAATATCCGAAATATCCAAAAACTTCTTGATGTAAAATGTTTAACTATTTTTAATGTTATAAAACAACTGCAATTGCACGGGAAATTATCTGAAGTCTAAACCACATTCTAAACAAACACGAAAGTATCAGAGATTTATCCTATGAAAAACCAAACAACAGCAAAATTTAGTGCTATAAACTTGCACGGGATTTAGAAGAATGGTTTGTAATAAAAGTTAACCTTGAAACTTTTAGAAAAGTCATTAGAGCACAGATATAATAGTCTGTCAGCAAGAAGGAAATTTTACATCAACAAGGAAAATATGTCTGGCTTTTGTAAAATTCATGGTCAACAAAGACGTTTCATATTAAAGCAATAGTATATTTTCAGGAGAGTCAAGATTTAATATATTTAGATCCGATTAACGAATTGCTGGGTGGCAAAATCCTAATAAAGAAATGGATCAGAAGAACCTATTGCCTACTGTTAAGCATGAGGCTGGAGGCATAATGGTTTTGGGATGTTTCGCTGCCTCTGCGATGGAAAATTAACTTTTTATAGAAATCATCTACAAGAAAATTTGGAATGCAAAATATATTCAAATTCTATCGGAGTAAGTATCCTAAACATACAAACCTAAACATTAGCTTATGGTTATAATAGGATTATCCTAAGTTAGCTTTTGATCCTAAGATGTATGGATCCGAAGTTAATCCCTATTCTTAAGCTCCATATAACTTAGGATCTCTTCCACATTCTCCGGGACTTAAATCCTATCTAACACGTTTGTAGAGAGTTAGAAAAAAGAATAAGAACCATGGCATTTATTCAAAAGAATTTTATAAGCAGTTCTTGGAGAAGAATGGAAATAAACGGAGCATTCTTACACGAAAAAATTAGTTGAATCCATTACAAAGCGTATGAAAAGTGCAATTTCAGCTAAAGGATATTAAACGAAGTATTGAATGCCCCATTATTTTTATATTTTTATTACATAATATAATATGTTTGTTCAAAGTGATCGAATACGTATGAGAGTTCATTTTCAGAACTTTTTGAAAAATTACTTTCTTTTTCTAACAAAAATGTTTTGAATAACTTTCTTCAAAACAAACAATATTTTAAAAAAGATTGTCTATAGTATATGTAAAAAAAGTAAAGTCACTTCACTTATATTTAGTAACTTATATTACCAAATAAAACTGAAAAACGTAAGTGTCCAAAAGAAAGGTGAACCGCTGCGTTTAAGCTGTGAAATGGTTGTTAAATTATTTGAATCCCATCATTGGTTCACAATAACCATTTTTTATAACCTCACCATTCCCTTTCCAATTTCATTCTGTAGTACCAAATGCTGTTACATTCAAGAAGCTATGAATCAAGCTTCTTTCATCGACTTCGGAGCGTGGCGACTCCAAGATTGAGGAAGACCGAGTGAGAAAAAAAAATTTTGAATGAGGACATGTTGTCTTTGTATCAAGTTCCCGCCCACATACCGGGGATCATCCTGTCTTGAAAGACTGTCTCTTCGATATCTGTTAAAGTAGTAGATGTATTCGCTGTAGGATGGGATCAGTTAATGTCAAAGTAGTCTGCTTGTTCTGAAACACAACTTTTATGAAGAGCTCATATTTTTGAAAGCATTGTTCTGAGATAAAACGAAATATTAAGAACTAAAACTCAGTTATCATATTAGGTTAGGTTCTTTTCTGCATTATAAAGTTTATTAAGTGTTGACTTCTGCAGTTGACCAGTGGCAGAAGAAGTTCAATGTGTATTGTTTAAGCAAAGAATAAGAAGTAATGTATCTGTTGCTTAAGACCAAGTTATAAAACAAAAATCAATAAATATTATTTTCAGAAGAAATAAACAGTTCTTTTCATTATAGCTTGACTATAAAAGAAGAAACATTCTTTTTATGCAATGTATTTAGAACCAAACTTTCCAAATTTTGCTTTACATCCACTGGTTTGCTTGTAAAAGAAGTTCACATATACATGTTTCTATGAATGCATGCACAAAAATATATATATATATATATATATATCCTACATTTGTAATTAATTTTCATTTTTTCATTTTCTTTAATAATTAAAAATTTTTTGGTCTTAGTTGTAAATTCAAAAAATTGCCTGTGGGGTTATAATTTTACTTAATTAATTATTATATGTCAATCTTAGCATCAAATGCACAGAATCCTTTAGTTTGGAAAGTCCTTCTTACACTTTTTTTCATTCATTCTCTCTCTCTCTATTCATATATATATATATGCATGCGTGTGGGTATGTAAGTGTGTGCATCTAAAGAAGACGTATTCAAATAAAACAGATGCTCTAATGTAAAGTGACGATTTGGCAGGCGATGAGTGACTATTACCACTAAGTATTTCAAACTTAGATTCAGTAACCTCCTTAACAGACATGTAAAACGTTTGGAAGATTTAAATCATTCATAAAATTTATCCTCTGATTTATGATTTTGTCAATATAAGAAAGAATAGTTTCTATTTTTGCATCACTGGGTTGTTATTATATCTGAGAGAATTGTTTATTTTGAATGATTAGCAGAAGTGTGAATAAAGTGAAGACGAGTTAAGCATCTCGTAAAAGTAATCAATAAAGCGTGTTTCAATTTATAAAACTTTGCATCAAGAATACTTTCATAACAGTAACGTAAGAATATTTTTTAAACTTCGACATATGCTAGACATTTCAAAAGCAATGCGGTTTTTATTTTTTCTCCTAGAAATTATAAAAATGATTTCTTAATTTTTCTTTTTACACTATCCAATGCTACGATATTGTTCATTGAACTCACTTAAGTTAAGCTAATAAATTTTATCACCCGAAGAGTCTTTCCTTCACTAGCAATTTACTTTGGTGAATGGTGTTTGAGGAGATGATATACATTTAAAGGCATAAAATATAGTTCAGAAACAGAAGAGAGAGAATTTCATGCTTGCATTAGTTGATTTTACTGCTGGTGTAGTTAGTAATTAAGATAAAATATCACGCCGAACAAGTATTAATCTAGAAGTCACTAGATTAATTAGTTAGTAATCTTATGATTATTTGAATCTTTCTTATATATGAGTAGAATCTTTTCACTTTAAAAGTTTTGCTTTATTCCATGATCCAAATACCAGTTATAATTTATGTTTTGTGACTACGCAACTGCATTATCGTTTCCTACTAATAAATATACTCGAACAGACATTTTATTTTAGAATATTTTTTGTATTTTGATAGTTATAAAAATTAATGTATGGTTTATATAATAAAAGGTTATTAATATTTATTTTCACATTTGATCAAACTCAAGCGTTTTTCTTAAAAGCCAAGAAATTTTTCAAACTTTTTGGTGAGACTTGAATAATTCCCGCCAAGATTAAGGATGAAGCACCTTTCATTTGCAAAGGACAGATCTATTGACATTGATGCCAAAAATTCGAAGTTCTTCCTTGAACTAATGAAGCTCCAAAGTGTTAAGAATCAAATAAGATTCTATAGGAAGTAGCTTGCAATTATTTTTGGATGTTCTTTTATTACGCTAGGACATCAGGACTGCATGTGTATCTCAGCTCTATCTCAACGATACAAATCTTTCAAACACGATGAATTCTTTTCGACTTAACACAAGATCTATTTCTTTTCCAAGCAACTTTTTTTTTGTTTCTTCAAATGCACAAAAGAAAAAAAAAATCCTAGAACCATTAATCCAGGTTAATGAGGGCTGTTTCCGTTTTTTTTACTCCCTTTTTCCTGAGTGGGTTTATTTATAAATTCCAGTGCAAGGAAATCTAACCACAATCACTGTCCTTCATTATCAGGACTTAACCTTTTTCAGAAACATCTATTAATGTGAAAAGTGATAGGTCTGAGGACCAACTGGCGTTCAGTAACTGAATACTTAAGTGCTTGAACCGCTTAAGATGGAATCTTGAGTCAAAGTTGAAAGGAAAAATTGATTTCGGTGATTAAGTGGGCTTACAAATGAGAGAAGTCTCTCAATGGCACTTTTGAAATTGACTTCTTTGACGGCACTTCAAAAAGCGTAAATAACACACGAATTAAATTATTTAGGTGTGTCCTGTTCACAACATTTTCGACTCTTTTCCAGGCTGAAAATTTCTCTTGTTCAGCCAAAAATATTTAAGGCTTTATTATTTTGAAATTAGAAAAACTTAAAGACTTAGCTTTGGCCTTATACTGCGAATTTTAAACAAAATTACTTATTAAAAGTGTCTTGTTGATAACAACGTCCATAAGCACCTAGAGTTCTAAGACTAATTACAACTTGAAGTTTTATTTTATTTAAAAACCATTTTGTATTTCACTTCTGGATATGTTCAACATTATGGTACATACTCGTGTACTCTACCATACTCTAGTATAGATCAAATATCATAATGGATGATCGTAAAGTAAAATCAGAGATCTTATCATTGTTATCCCTCCCTTAGAAGGATTCAACGTGTGAATGATGGGCATGGAAAGACACTTATTCATATTTAAACCTGATTTTAACCTTTCATTGTTTATAAATACTTTTTTTATCATTTATCCTCACCCTATTTTGTGTTCTATATTAAATTTTTCGTTGTATTATTTCATTGTCGTATTAGTTTAATAAATTATAACGGTTTTTAGTCTATAATATTTTTTTAATTGTGAAATCACATTGTCATCAAAATTAAGCTCGGTTTTTCGCCATGAGAATCAATGATTCTCTTCCGCGTCCGCTCCGATAATCAATTAATTAGCCAGATTATTAGCAATTACTTAAAAGTTGATAATACTGGTTAACCAAATACAAGCTAGTAATGATGTGGAAATGTATTAAAAATGTGCTTGTTTGGGGCTTTATAAAGTAACATGCTGTAAAAACTTTTAGGTAAGGAAGTTTTTTGTATGCGTTTAAGGAAATAATTTAGCACCCCAATGAAAGAAAAGATGCACATTCACTCTTGCATTATTCCTCGGCCTCTAAAGATTTTCTTGGCTATGAAATGAACTGAATATTTGAATTTTTGAATAGAAAGAAAATAGCTATAAAAAAGTATCTAGCATAGACATGACTGCACAGTATTACTTTAACTACAGCATACTCTGTTATCGTATGCAAGAAACTTCATTATGGATTACAATGTTTATAGACATTAAATGACATTAATAGAAGTGAAGGGAATTATTGTGAGGTACGAAGTCAATTATGATAATTGCAAAAGTATATTATGCATCTACAGAAATTTGTAAAAATTAATTTAATACTTTACTTAATATGGTGAGAAAATAGATGGGAAGAATATTTACAAAATTGCTTGTTTATTATGGCAAAACACTTTAGGACTATATGCCTAAGAGTGAGGATTTTTCTAAGGGCGTATATCGAAATTACACTTGAGGAAAACTACGAAGATGCCCATACATTTCGCTTTTTATTCATAAAGGTGTTTTATAATATTAATTATTTGTTTTACTTTACTTCAGTTTAGCGATAGCAATAAAGGGAGGTCAAAAAGTTGCCATAGTTCCCTGTATATCAGTATTGTACTTGCTTTATTAGGCAAGCGGTACGAAGTTTTAGCTTATAGAAGAACTCGAGGCTACTGAACAGCAGTTGTTTGGGAATTTTAAAAAGTCTTACTGTCTTCAATGTCTCATCAATAAATTTTCTAAATCAAAATCTCTCACTTTCCTTATAAAATCTTGCATGAAAGCATCTTTCCTTTTATGAAAAATGTCATTGTGCAATCAATTAATCCTTGCAATTACTTGCAGTCAATTATGCTTTGCCATTATTTATTAAACAAACAAAAAATTTCAGGATTTAATCTATGGTCGGTTTTATTACATATGCGTTAGGTACTTTTAAATTCCACACGTATACTCATATATAGAGCAATCTTTTCAAGGTTTAACCTTCCTGACTTAAACTTTAGCTATTAAAAAAATTAAACGTCTTTAATTTACGATGTTTTACCTTTGCCTGTTGTAAACTGATCTGCTTCTTTCTCCTTTTTTGAATAAAAGTACATGTATATGAAGTAGTGATACGCAAGAAAAGTTACCATTGCCTTAATTCACTTTTAATAAACTTAAATGTAAAGCGCATTTTCGTATATATATCAGCTATTATTATTCTTAAAAAATTGCACTTTGAACGCAGTAATCTCGTTCCTTTGGAACAGCATTCTGCTCCTGCGGTTCTCCTAAACTATCTTCATTTTTTGAAAGTATAGAAGAGCGTAGAAGACAGTAAATTAGACACTTCACACTAAAAATTATCGAAAATTTATTGGATGTACTAAAAGGTTCATTTCCACAAAGAAAAGAAAGATTATTAGGCTGAAAATTTTAAACCATAAAAAACTCTATTAAACACCCACATAATTCCATTTAGTTTCTTCTTTCATATGGCTTCACAATTTTTCCTAACGTCAGAATGCATTTTTGACAGTTTATTTCTTAACTGATTACGTTAAAACTTCTGCCTAAGGGAAGGAATGTTTTCATGGAGTATTTTCTAAAGGATATTTGCTAGTATTCCTATTTCTCATGAGGAAATCCGCGGAAACCTTATATGGATAACCTCTCTCTGTGTACCGATCTAGGGACGAACTACCAATGTTTAGTGGACTTATATACAGAGTCAATAATGAGCACCACTAATATAGTTAAAAGTAATTATAATGGAATGGAAAGATGTCTAAAAAAGTAAAAAGAGATAATCTGTACTTCTTTTCGCTTCAAAATTATCTGTTATATCATTTGCAGTTTTGGTCACCAGCGGCCGAGCGGTAAAATCACTGAATACTGGTAGTTCTGTTCAGGGTTCGAATTCTGGCGGATGGGCTAGCTGAATGGACTTTTTCTTGGTTTTTCCCATGTTTAACGTGTATACGAGCCAGTTTCCCTTAGAAAGCCCTCCGCGAAGGCATCTGTTAAGCAAATAACCCTCGAGTTCTTTGTCCTAATAAAATAAACCAAACTATTTACAGTTTAAACCAACAAGACTAATTTTGCCCCACCTTTCTTGAAGTGTATATGTTATAAAATTTTAAAAGCAATTTAAAAAATTTTCTTTTTATAGAAATCAATGAGGCTTTTGTAATCCATAATTTATCGCCTTTCACATATACTACGTAATTTGTTTAATATTTAAAAAAATATTTTCTGTAAACATTTTAATTATCCCTTCGTTAATATTTAAATACACCTAAGTATACATCTATAGTGAAAATTTATTTTTGAAATGCTTAATCAGCCATGACTTGTTAAAGTGGAGTTCCCCCCCCCATTCCCTTCAAAAATAAAAAGCGATAAAAACTTAGCTTTGAGACGGTATGAGATTATTTTTTTAAGCACGCATTCTCCCTTCTTATTAAATTTTTAAAGATATTACTTTAAAAAAACCATTTTTTTATGTCTAACATGTGAGGGGAAATGTGCAATTAGGAGGAATGAAGCCTATCAAGAGAGAAATGCGTGGCCTGGGGCTGTTTTCCTCTAATTTCAGACGTCAGTAAAAAACGAAACTACTACTTAAAAACCTTTATGAATATTCATCAATTGAGGCAGACAGACCTATAGCAAGCAAATCAACGATCTCTTGTATTACGGCCGGTTTGATAAGGGAGATTCTAAAAAAACCAGTCAGTTCACGCCTGGTAGTCAATTTATCTTCCCCACTTTCACTCACTGCGTACTACGATAATAACTCACATTCATAAAATTTCAAAAAAGTTTACAGTCTTTAAAGAATTAAAATTTCGCCAATATATTGTTAGTGCGTTTTTTGGCCATTTTTATTTTACTTTCTACCAAAAATTCCTTTTTAAAATTCTAAGACTTCTGAAACTTACAGCAAATATATAATTTGAGGAATAAACATTCGAGTTTCTTAAGGAAAGAAAATAAATTAAATGTCTTAAATGATTATAAAACAATATATTGGATTTCTTTTTATCGGTAGTAAAGTTTCATCTTCTCTTGTAAGAAGTTGAAGAAAGAGTAGAAGCAAATTAAATAGTTTTTTTCCTCGAATAAAAATTAGTATAACTAAAATGTTTTGAATTTCAGTTATGTAAATAAAATATTATTTAAATTAAAACATGAATTTTAACTCGTCTCAGAAACAAATGTAAGAAGCAATAAAAAGTTTTCCTGTAAGTTGGAATGCCAGTAAAATGATCACTCGATTTACAGGCAACATATATAATGTACTTTAGAGTGAAAAGGAGAGAATTGTAAGCAGAAGAAAAGGGACAGATTTTGTTAAAAAAAATAAAAATACTGATCTAATTCAAAAATAAAGTAAAATCGGTTTAGAGAAGAAAGTAAAGTAATTTTTGATTTAGTCAACAAAATGTACTTGTTATATTTAGTATAATTGCATTAATTATTCATAGATAACTGGATTAACTAGCTTTTTGCTTTTCAATGCATGTGCGATGCAATCGGTAAGATGAAAAAGAAACCTTCAATAATTAAGGGAAGTTCCAATTAAGAAAGTGTGATTTTAATGCAAAAAAAATAAATAAAGTATAAATGAAAGTTTTTATTAGTTACATGACTAATAAGGAACATGTTAATGTAGCTCCGAATATTATTAACGGAAAAAAATTCAAGGGGAAAACTAAGAATTTGAATTGCTTTTCTTTTCGGTTGAGTGCATGTTAAGCTTTTATGCGAAATCCATTTTGCATTGTTAAGTCTTTTCTATTGAAATTTTGCATTTACATTGTACTTAAAATCCTCACCTAAACTTTTTAAAGAAGGCAAAGGAAGTTAGTTTTCTTGCAAAACTAGAGAAAATCTATATGATTGCTTTTCTTATTGGAACATACTATGAAATTAGAGAGAAGAATTAACTGGAGATTGTATTAGTGTTATAAATAACAAAACACTTAATGGGTTTTGACAGTCCTCTTATATAGAATTATCTCAACCTCCCATACGTGTTTTCGCAGTGCAAATTGTACATATTCAGCTACCAATCGGAGAAGTTCATGGTTTTATAATTTTTTTTCTGCCTTCTTTCCTCATATCTTCGTGGTGTAATTGGAAGCCTACTCGACGCGTTTTCGTGAGGTTCAGGATTTCAGTGCCGCAGAAGGCACTGCACATTTTTCAGGTATCCTGCTTAAAAAAAACGCAATGCTTCTGCATTTTAAGTTTCGGCGAGTCACATCATAGCCGATTTTTCGTGTTTATTGCTCCGGAGGGCGGAGACCCTTAATATCGGTTCAGGCGCAGCGACGCAGAATTGGGTTCCCGTGAAAAACATCGCTATCCCGGTGTAACAAGAAGATTAACGACTTTCGAACACACAGAGTTCCATAATACTTATACTCGGATAAGCTTGTAGTAGAATGAGTAGACAAAAAAGCATATCATTGACACGGTAAAAAGTTCATGATAACCTCGTCATGAGATGAAGGAGAAAACCGACCGAGATTGTTTACTGCTAGCAGTACCATATTAGACGAAGATCTTTGTAGCAAAGTGCGTGCGATAACCAGTGAAAAGCAAGGTTTAAGAAATGCCAATACTTACATAATAAACTGCTAAATTACAATATAATCTGTCATTAAAAGGTGATATCAGTAAATTAGCTTAATCAATTTTATAACAAGACGGACAAAAGAAAAACATGCGCAAAGTGATCAAGGTGAATACTAGGAATAAAAGTGAGTAAGTACAGTTTAAGTGAGATACCTAAGTAGGGCACTTGGCCGCTTTCTGTTAGCCTGAGCATTGGAATCATAAGTTAGTATTGGCATTGTTATATTCTGAACATCCGGGATTTTCCGAAAGAATTTTTCTGCCAATTTGGCCATATACTAAATGTCAGTTTCTTTAATTTTGAGCTCACAATGGACTACCGTGTTTCGAACGAACCAACGACAGTTCACCGCTTCTCTTAATACAAGGTTTTGTGCAACTTTAATTTTTTCATGTATGTTTTACAGGCATAGCCCCAAACAGGACAGGCGTAGGTTAGGATGGGACGCAACAGGCTTTTGAGTAGCTTGTTCATGAGTAGCTTGTTCATGAGTAGAATTGATAGTTTTCATGAGTAGAATTGATAGTTTTCATGAGTAGCTTGTTGTCAATTGATAGAACGCTGTTCCGAGCAATTAGGGGGCGAGTGTATGTTTACGTACTTGGAACTTGGCAAGAACACTTGTGATGTATGGGGACCAAGTGAGCCAGTTATCTAGAGTAACGCCCAAGTATCGGGCCTGCTTCGTCCAGGGGATAGGGGTATCACACATCTTGACACTGAGATTTCCATCGAACTGCGTCTTCTTAGTAAATAGAATAGCATCAGAATTCGAAACATTTATTTGTATTTTCCACGATATAACCATATCACTGACACGGTAAAAATTTCATGCTAACCCTGGACGAGTCCACCCATCACTCCAGTGCATGGATGCGATTCTGTAGTGCTTGTATAACTGAGCCATGAGATGCATTTTGTGTGAGGATTGCCGTATCATCTACATACATTGCCAGAGTGGTGTGTGGTGCATGTGGAATGTCGTTGGTGTAGATATTAAATAACAGAGGGCCCAAAAGGGATGCTTTAATAGGCATATTATTCCAAATGATGCCCTAATTATAACTACACAATAAGTTGCTTGCAGTTAGTTTGTATACTGAACTATGCTGCACAGAAGTGGTTAAAATATTTACTGTTCGTAGTAAACATTCCCTTTATATAGAATTATTTTCAAATAAGGCGAAAAGATTGATAGAAGTCGACGCTAATTTTATACAACAGAAATTTTGGATAGCAGAATAAAATTGACGTTTATATATAATAAAAATAACTGGAAATAACTCCATTTATGAAGTAATAAGTAGGTTTACAAATAATGCTCGATAGATTACTTCATCAGTTAAAGTACTTACAAATAACTCTTGATAAGTTAGATTTATCAAAGAGAAAAAATTATAAAATATAGTAAAACACCTTTCATTAGTACTTTTCTTTTTCCATCAGTCCTTTTTATCCGTTTTACAGAGTAAATTATATTGACGACAAGTAGGTCTGTAATATTTTTAATATTTTATGAAACAGAATACTTAGATTCAACAGCTTTTTAGCCAAGAGAAAAACTTTGCTATACAGACTTCATAAATAACCTCCAAAGAATTTTATTATAATTTACCATAAAATTCCAGCTCAATGGAGATTTTATAAAAACTGCGTGTTAACGAAAATGGCAAGATATGAGACACCTATTGAAAGTAACCCTTACTCTGAAAACATTTCCAAATTGCAATGAACATGTTTTATTTTTGAAAGATGAGTATCATACATATTTAAAGAAAATTCACACCCATAATATGCAATTTTATAAGTGTGATGAATTCACTTCGCATTATAGCAAAAAATGTATGTATTAAATTTCAAACGCGTAAGAGAAATAATATTATACACAAACCATTATCAGTATAAAATCTTTACCGGTATTATAAGTAAATAAATAAAGAAAAGTAAAAAGTAGGAGCAGTTAACATTTATTCCCGCACTGAAAAATAATTTTTTAGATCTGCATTTGCACTTACTTTTTGAGGATAAATACATTACACCATTAAACTTTAATATTTGGAGGGCGATTTTTCTATCCAAAAATCACAATCTTAAATGGATTCACAACGGTTGCATATATTAACAGCTGATCATTTTTTAGACTGAAAAAAAATATGAAATGACTTTTTTAGAACAAGCATCTGTTAACTGAAGCCTTACTTTCATCCTCTCTAAGAAAAAATAAAAGCTGTAAAAGCTGTAAAGAAGAATAAAAGTCATTAAGTTATTTTGAAAGTAGGACATATGAAAAATGAGCAGTTCCCTCTCCGGGACTCGAACCTCGAAAATACGCTCCAAGTGTGCTGACCATTACACCACGAAGGCAAGAGAAATACCTTATAAACTAACCTTAAAGAAGCTGACATTCTTCTTTGAAATTAAATGCTTAAAAATGAGCCATCAGTAAGAGGTTCAAGCATTATAATGATATTCCATGAGTTTTTAAATTCATACGTTTGTAAGTTTTCCAAATGTACTAAACTAAAGATCACGAATCATTTGATAATGTGTACCAAATTGAAAATTTAAAACATGAAATGTGGATCGCGAATATTGTATAAGTATCCCTTTTATAACACGGTTTCGATCTTACACGAAAAGAAAATTGCGGAAACCCTCATATAGTACGACAGAACGGTTTCATTCTAGGACATTAATCTATAAACCCTCTTGTAACTCTCTGTATATATATATTTCGATAACATGATTTATATTTTAAACATTTGCAATATTAAGTTACGTATTATACTATCGTGTTAGTACACAATAACAGGCTATTTATTTACACACAGAAAACTTAAACAAATTTTGGGAATACTTGCATTTTCTCACATCAAAACTCTTTTGAAATTGAGTACTGCCCATCATTTGCGCAATATGTATCCTGTGCTTCAAGTGTTCAGTTGGTAGATTGTGTAAATTACGTAACTGTGATTTCGAAAAAAAAAAACTTTTTGGGTATGTGTTACTAATCAGCTTTGTCATTTTTAGGAGCAATTATTGCGAAATTATATTTTAGTCCTAAGTATGTCTGAAAGTAAGAAAGCAACTTTTAAAAGAAAATTTATTTCTTTGGAGATGGAAATAACAATTTTGAATCATTTGTTAAAAAAAGAAAAGGCATCTGACTTTGCAAGAAGTCATGAGATAATACTGAAAACCATAAAAAAAAAAGTTTGTTTTTAAAAGTTTTCAAGTTTTCTGAGCGTATCCTTCTATTTCGTATTTGTTGTTAGCTTCGCATAACATGCTTTCACAGAACGCGGTGTTTTCTAGGAAACTGTCTATCGTGTGTTATGAAAGGGATATCCATACGTTTCAGCGTACAGCTGCCGTTAAAAACAGCGGAAATGAGGGTTTTTTTTTTTTTTTTTTTTTTTTT
>KK112484.1:361306-417436 GCA_000611955.2 Stegodyphus mimosarum
TTTTTTTTTTTTTTTTTTTTATGCAGGCTGCCAAAAACAGAAGAAAGCTTATGAATGTAAAAGTGATACAGAAGTGAAAAGTGATTTGACCTGAATATAAATTGTTTAAAACGCTGTTTCTCCACTCATGCTTGCAGATTATTCATGTTTCTTGAATAGCTTTTCGCACCTGCGAGACATTTGGTAAAATTAAATTGTAGTTAAAAACTTTAAAAAAATACATTTTGTTTAAAAATATTCTTCGCAATATAAAACAATAACCAAAGTTAAAAGTTAATAATGGCGAAGCTAGTCGTTTTAGCCTTATGAACATACAACCGAATTTTTTTACATAATTAAAGGCTGGAAATTCAGCCGCAACGAAATATATTATGTTGTGGGGGAGAAGAGTGAATTGCATAAAAAAATATGGAAAATTAGTATTTTACTAAGAAGTACAGTAAAATGTAAATGCTCACTATACATTGTAGTACAAAATACTAACTGATTTCGTTAGCGGCGAAAAGTAAAGATGCTGCATAAATTCGGTCCCAGCTTACTGGGGAAATCACGTACAGTGAAAAAGTATTGGTTTCATATTTAAGAGTATTTAACAAGTGGGAATAGGAAGTTTCTCATGGCTTTTCTGTTAGATAGCTCCAATGAAGTATTTTTTTTAAACTAAATCTTATAATTTCCTTGTTAAGACTTCCTTTTCGAGTTTTTTTTTTTTTTTTTTTTTTTTTTTTTTTTTTTTTTTTTTTGATCTGATATCTTAATTTGTACTTCTAAATCTGAAGAGGGTAAAAGAGAAAAACCATGCAACCGCCTTATATTCGAAAGAGCTGAGTTTTTCTGAACATTTTTCAGTGGTTAGATAATGAAGTTTAGATAAGTTGTGCACGTTTCAGATAAGACTGAATTTCGCTTTACATGCTGGCGTAGATAAAAACCTGCTTTACAGCCATCTAAGAACTGCCATAGTAAAAATAGTCGTAGTAAAAATCAAACGCAGAGCTTCTTGTTTCATTAACTGGCTACCGTTCAACTCTCAGCTGTTGTTTTGAGTCTCAACAAAGGCGTATGAGTACAGATTTCTATTTAACGAGCAGTTTTGTCTTTATTTTGTAGCTCTACGTTTGACGTTATGTGACGTTCGATTAAGCTTTGGCCAAGTGAGCTGTAAAACCGGTTTATTTACCTTCGGGCTTTAGGCTTCTAAGCGTCTGAGTTAGCGGTCAGGAAAAGTATCCTGTGTCTTTTGACGAATTCGAAACGCTTAAGACAATACATAAAAATACACGAATTATTTAACTGAATCAAAATTTCTAAAATTTTCGTTGTGTTTTTGAAACTACAGTATGCCTGCACTGTTGTACGTTTCTCATTGAGATCCATTTTTAATTAACAGCAAACTGCTTATTTTCCCATTTAGATAAAGGTTAATCATCGTAAGCATATGTTCTTTTTAATAAATTCATATAAGAACATAATGTATAGTGTAAAAGGTATTATTAAAGTTAACTATTTATAGTTAACTTTGCTTCGGTGTGAGGTAAATAAGCAATTATTTCTAGACCCAAACACCAGCAAAAGTTCATGAAAATTTCTGCTAAAATGTCATAAGGTTTAGCAAAGGTTTTTATAGCTATAGCTAATGCTTCAACAGTAAACAGAAAGGGGTAGGTAACGTTTAATATGCTCTACCTGATGACGCTGTTAGTCCAAGGTGATTCATTTCCCCATAGTTTACTCTCAGTGGCTGAGCCGATATTTTGAATTTCAGTTACAACTGCACTTTGAAAAAAATATTTAATCTAATAATCCAAAGAAATTGGAAGACATAAATTTAAGCTTAATCCTTATAGTGGAATTACTTAGAATTTCATAAATTGTTTGATGAAGAACAAGATAACTAACATGCTTGTTTAGGTACCGTTTTAATTTCATGATCATCATCATACTGAAATTTTCCAGATCATTTCCTCTCTTTTATCTGTCGCATTTTATTTAGACCTGCAGTAAAGTACGTTCATATTAAATTAGACTGACCTTAATAATATTTTGGAAATAAAGCATTTGATTTTAAATTTTTGTCTTCTTTATTTACTTAAAATTTGTGATTTAGATTTTCAATACTCGATTGCTACAGATTTGCTCTTCTGTAATCTCAGAACCCCTGCTGACACTCTCTAAATTAATACTTCTCTTTGCTTCGAATTAATCTATGCATATAGTATTATTTGCAATAAGTAATCTAAGGCATATTCTTCCTACATTGAATCATTTGCACCGGATTTATCCGTACAAATTTGTTAGAAGTTTAAAGCCTCGAAAAAGAACCTAAGAACTTATAATAATCAAAAATAACACCTTAGTAACTAAATGTGTTTACAACAGAACTTCAGATTTCCATAATTCGAATTCTGATAAATTGAACTGAATGTTTCTGGTAGATGAAGTGCATTAAAAAATAATGCTAACTGTCTCAATTAAAAAAATACCTTTTCGAATGTTTAAATTATTTTCATTAATTTTCTTTCTTTACAATTCAGAGATGGATATTAATTACAAGCTTTTGAAGAAATCCGAAACGTAATTCATGGAATCGTTAAATGGAAAGCAATTTTCGCGTCAGTGAATTTGGGAATCATTTAGTTCTGTCACAAGCAAATGCTCTTTCAAAATTAAAAAAAAATTTATTTAAAAATGCAATCTATATTTTTATCCTCGTAAACGAAACTGAGATCTTTGAAATTTTCTTTTTTGAATGCATCTTTTTAAATGCAAAATATTACACCTGTAAGATTTTCAACTGCGTTAAAAAGCATTTAATACATTTTATTTAGGAAATCAAAGCATTAGTCTAGTCAAAGAGTCAAAGCCATTGCATATCAAATAAATATCGAAGACATTAAAAAAGTGTTTTTCCTATATTGTTTACATTGAAGTTTTAGAAAAATATTTCTGGTGCTGAAATAAAAAGGACTATTCCAAAAAACAAAGAAAATGTTTTTGCTAAATTTATTGCCACATTTATATGAACATATTCCATCTGAAGCAGCACTAGAAACAAAAGATTTCGAACCACACTCACTTTCTCAAGGACTATTTTCATCGTTTTCACTTGCTAGCACACCATTGCCGATATTTAAAATAATACCCTTTTAAAATTTTATTTGTGTCTAAAATTACTTTTTGTTTCCAATGAAGTATTTTTTTAAACTAAATCTTATAATTTCCTTGTTAAGACTTCCTTTTCAAGTTTTTTCTTTGTCTAATATCTTAATTTGTACTTCTAAATCTGAAGAGGGTAAAAGAGAAAAACCATGCAGCCGCCCTTTTGTCTCAAAGTATTTTTCATCATAAACTTCACAATTTCCCTCTTGCATTGTAAACATATTTTTACGCATATTTGACAGAAGTCCTAGATTTTATATTTCTAAGCTGTCGCAAATCTTGCTAATTCAAAATATTTTTCCTGCTTCCTTCAGTTTGAGCTTATTTGAAGTTCGACTGCATATCATCAGTACATGTATATCTAAATCATAGATTAACCAGTTGAAATAAAAGCTTGACAAGTCTGTTTAATACTACTGCAGTAACATCATAGCGGATATTAATATGAGTAAACACACAGCTCCTTAAAATAGTTATTCAAGTTTACAAGTATTATGTCATGTGTACAAAGTAGAGTTTTGATATTTCGTTTTGAAAGAAACACACGCACACATACGTATAAAAGTTACAGTAAACAAAGTGTTGAGTATCGAAATCTTGAGGCACCTAAATCAATCAAAGGGACGTGTTACTCTGGCATTTTTATCCCGCGGACAAAGGCCCAGTGTAATCCGATAATAAAAGCGATACGACGAGGAGATTGAAAAAAAAAAAAAAAAAAAGAGAGAGAGAGAGGAGGAAGAGTAAAATAGCTGGGGATATTTATCAAAAAATAACACCTTGCTTTAAAATGGTGACTAGAAACGGCGGGAAATTTATTTTGCAACACAAATGCTGTCAATTCTTCGGCTATTTTGAAACTGCTTTATTTTCCTGTAATGAATTGCAGATCGGAACAAACATGATGTTTCCGGGGGATTAAGCTTCCAACGTCTTCCTTCGCATCTAACCGCAGTATTTAAAATTAAAATTAGTTATTGTAGAGAAATAAATGACTGTGATCCTCCAAACTTTTATTTTTAAAGTGCTTCAAGAAGGAAACTGGTAAATGCAATAAATGAGGGCAAAAATAGCATGAAGAAAAAATATTCTAGTTAGCAATTACATGTTTCTTAGAGCTGCAGATTTCTTTTTTAAAGGGAAAATCATTTAATAAAAAAAATAAAGGAATCAAACAAAACTATTTTCCACAGCAAAATTTTAACATATAGGCTTCACAATATTGTTCAGGCATACGATAAATAATTTTTGACAAGTTAATGCCTTTTAAATAATGTACTACAATGCTCAATAATGTATTATGTAAATTTTCTGATGGTTGCTATCTGTAAATTACTAATAAATGACTATACAATTGATGGGTCCCCGAAATTAAACGTACGATTTTTCAAAATGCAGTGCTTCTGTATTGTTACCATGATTGATGCACGGCACATTTATTTTCCTTCAGTTAAGTATATCAAAAATGCTAACTAACTAAAATTAATTTTGAAAATTGCTGTATGAAATAGTTACTTTCTCTTCACATATTAAATATAAACAATTGTTTCTATTTTAAAATTAAACCAAAATGTGACTAAAATGACGAACAATCTTAAAAACGGAATTCTTCAAAACTCCACAAGTAATGGGATCTCATTTCTTTGCATTCTTCATATTCATGTTAAGTCCAAAAAGGTGACGTCTGGAAACTTCACATTTAGGTATGGGGTTAAGTGCCTCAGAATTTGCACACGATTTGCTTTGCATGAACAAAAATAGCATTTCAAATTAAGTTCTTTTTTCCTTGCAATTTTAATTTACTAGAAAAGAGACTGAGTAAAGCGTAAGAAAGAAAATACAGAAAGACGAAAAGCTAAAATTTCTATTAAAAAAATCAAGATAAAAAGATCAAGATCAAGATAAAATTAAAGATAATTGTTTCTGAAAAGATAGATAAATTTAATGCTTCCAATAAGAGTATAAACTGATATTCCCTTCTGCTTTTTTGCACTTTACTTTAGTAAATCATGTTAAATTCTGAAAATTTTAACTAGATTTTTGCCCCACAGTGAAGGAAAGGGCAATCTCTGAGTAATTTTCTGTGCATGTGTATCACATTTAAAACAAGGACTTTGTAAGGAACGGTAGTCTCACTTGTAAGGAATAGGAAAAAATTTTCAGAAAAAAAAAAAAAACAAAAAAAACGCAACGACAGTAAAATTGACTAAAATAATTTACAGATTTTCTGAGTTTTAACAATACGATATGATTTATCCTGTAAACTAAGGAAATATCAAGTCTATACGTTTTGGGGATATAAATGGACAGAGAAGTTTACAATGAGGAAATGAAATGGCCATTGGTCGAACAGTTTGTGCACGGAATGATTTGTGCATAAAATTTCCTAGTAGAACAATTTTATAATGGATTTCTCAACATAAAAGGCTTCACTGGAGTTTATAAAGAAATAGATCATTTAAAACTTCCTTGTAGGGCGTTTTAACAAAACCCAAACTACGTTTGCATAAACACAATATCATATTCATCGATTATGTGCAGGAGGAGATTAAACTAACTAGATTCTCAGAAAGCAGGATTAGATTTAAGCGAATTTTTCTTAGTTGGATTATAAAAAGTGCATCATTAAATATTATTAACAAAGTTTAGATGGAAGAGTTCAATATTCAGGCATATTTTACCAAAGCTTACTTTTTTACCGACACTTTTAAAGTTAATGTAATGCTCACATTCGACTCATTGATTATTACAGCAAGATGGAAACTAATTTTCTAAGCCTCTCATATATTAATTTTGCAAAACAAGAAGCAGAGTAATTTTAAATCGTATTATTTATTTATCTGTATTTTCATGAACACCCGGTTTATGTAACCAATATATCCAATATTTGTTCCCCTCGTTCAAATTATCGTTGAGTGAAAAGTATCATGTATTTAGCATATAGTAAAAATAAACGTGTCATTGAATTATTTATCTTGAGTCGAGTTGTAAATTAACATTTTAAAGAGATATTTTATTAAACAATTTTAAATGCTTGCATTTACATACATAAAGCAAAAAATAAATAGTTACAGTTTGAACTATACAAATTTTAATCATATACAATGAAAAAATAATTGCTAAATTTTTTTTTTAATTAAATGATAACACAAAAAAAGGAATACACAAAATAAAGACAGAAAAGAAGCTAACATTTCAAAAGTTCAAGAGGGGTTGCGATCGCTTTTCCCGGTTTTTATTATTATAACTATTATTGTTATTATTATTGTTACAACATATATGCCACAAAAGAATTAACTTTGTAAAACCGTATTATGTACGTGTGAAAGAAGAATGAACTTTGCAATAAAAGAACTAATTTGTAAAATTAACTTTGGGCATAATATTATGGATCACAAATCTTGGAATTTGTCTTTATTTTAAAATATATTCTAGCATTAATTTAAAAAACATGCATCAATATTTCGATTATCCGATATATCATGAACACTTGAATGACTAGGGTAAAATGACTATTGTTTTAATGATACTGTGATTTTAATAATTACGACTAGGATTTTAATAACAACTTGTTGAACTTTTTCACAGTACGTATTATCACTTCTTTTACTATCCATTACATATGTTCATAATATATTTCTTTTCAACAGCTTTTACCTGCGGATCGCAATTGACATACTTTAGTTTTCTCTTGAAATAATTTTAGTATCATGAACATAAAAAGAAAAAAAATCACTAATTTCATTGCGAAGAAATCATGCAATGCATTCAATATGAGCCACGTTTGTACTTATACCGGATATACTTTAATATCTATCTGCGGTAACAGATCCTTGTCATTCGACCAATATTCAGTCTCATTTATGTTGGATAACCGAAGTTCTGTTGTGTTCATTTCTTTACACTATGCAACTCATAAGAAACTGCCTCTCCAGCTTTTATAACGTATATACAATTTAAGCTTGACATCATAAAATAAGTTTAAAGGCCTTTTTACTTTCTGATGTAAATTAATTTCCTTATTCTTCTGTAATTTATGCTTCAGAAATGTTAAGCACTAATGACAAACTGGAGCATTACTTCTAGATGGGCGCCAGGTAGGCCAGCTTCCCTATGTTCATCTAAAGCATGTGACATCGTTGATGCTTACTGAAAGAAGGTATTTTCATTTATTGTTGGATTTTATGCAAGTGGACTAGATGAGCAAGGAACAACCATTATATTAAAGTGAAAATTTAATTAAAAAAAGCCTTTATTTGAAACTATTTTGCCTGATTAGCCATCCTTAGTAGACAAATTAACATTTCTGAAGCATAAATTACAAAAGAATAAAGAAATTAATTTACATCAGAAAGTAAAACTGCTTTTAAATTTATTTTTTGATGTCAAGCTTAAATTGTATATACGTTATAAAAGCTGGAGAGGCAGTTTTTTATGAGTTGCATAGTGTAAAGAAATGCACATAACTTCGGTTATCCAACAAAAATGAGACTGAATATTGGTCGAATGACAAGGATCTGTTACCGCAGATAGATATTAAAGCATATCCGGTATAAGTACAAACGTGGCTCATATTGACTACATTGCATGATTCCTTCGCAATGAAATTAGTGAATATTATTTTTTTCTTTTTATGTTCATAATATTAAAATTATTTCAAGAGAAAACTAAAGTATTTCAATTTTAAATGGTTTCAAATACAGCATGTGAAACTTTAATGGATGAAGATAAGATTTATTAACCTCATATTTACTTAAATGAGCCTTATTAAACTGTTTTTTAAAGCTACTGGTGAAAAACGTTGAGATGCTAAGCAGAATTTCCTGACACGAGTGGGTTTAGTTAAAAACTATTGAATTAAGGTAAATAAATATCATATTTGGATTCCCCAATCTAAAATCCATATGAAATACCTAAAAAATTACGGAAATCAGAAATAAGTTACTAAATACAGAACCATCATTCACCAATGGGAACATTTAGTTACAAAGGAATTAAATATGTCAATATTTAAGATTTATGCTTACTAATACTGTTTTAAAATTTCGTGCAAATTATTTTACGCTTAAATAATTTAACTATGATTGCTTAATTTCAATCTTGTATGCGGCATTTAAGAAATGTTTTCTTTATGCTGAGTTTCCTTACTTTAAAAGACTTACGAAGAAAACTTATGAACTTTTCATTGTAATATTATTACTAAGCTCAGCATGTGAGAGGTAATATACTAAAACACTACGATTTAGTTTCAAGATTTTAGAACTTCAGAAAATGCCCTTTGCCCTTTACCTTTGAACATTTGCTAAATTAGAATTCAAATAAGGAATTTTTTAATAAATTATTTTCTCCCTCCTTTCTGCATGCCTTCGTGGTGGAAAGGTAACACACTCGGTGCGATTTGAGAGGTCCAGGTTGGAATCCTGGTGAAGGCATTGTTCATTTTCCATGCACTCCTGCTTCAAAATAACCTGCTAGACTACGCTTAAAATAACTATCAGTCTAGCAAATTACAGAATTCGCATTCTTATTTTACAGTAATAATTTTAGAAAATCATTCTTTACTAAATTATATTAATTATTAAGCATCGTACATAAATTAACATCAAAGCAGAAATGTGGCGAGATTTCAGTTTAATAATAATATGTCATAATAATGCAAATAAAAAGAAATACCGGAGAGGTTAAATTTTAATTACAGAAGTAAGCAAATGTACTGTTAATTAAACCATTAATACCTAACCAAAATCACTTGAGTCTTAACACTTTGCAATTTAACAGATTTCAAGATTTTGTGAAATTCTGTTAAACTGTTGTAAACTATACAAAATTCACAACTTCAGAAAGCCCTGGCGATTTAACATTACGACCGAATCTCCGTTTAGTTCATTATTATTACTATTATTAATTATTCGGCTTAAATATCTTCATAGCATTTTAACTGGTTGCAATAATACCAGTCTTAATTATAGAAATTAGTAATATATATTATAGAAGTTATAGAAATTAGTAATATCTTAATGCATTACATATCGTATTGTCACTGGTATCTCTTAGGGAATACCATTAATATTCATCCGAAACTGAAAAAGACTATACCAAGGAAGGAAGTACTGTTAATCCCGCATGGCATTAAATTTTAAAAGCAAAATTTATGGGTTCATTTACGTATATTTTTACACAAATATTTTTAGCGAGAGACTTAGAAAAATGTTTATTGTACCTAGGGTAGAAAATTCACCTGTATGAGTAAAATGTATGAGATAGGAAAAAAAAACCTGTATAAATTCACCTGTATGAGAAAAATGGGTTACTGATAGGTATAAGTTACAGTGACTGGAAGTTGGATTTGGGTTACTGATAGTTATTAAGTTATAGTGACTGAAAGTTGGATTTATGAAATTTCATTTGCCATGAGATTTAAAGATGCTTGCTCAAATAAAAAATTTTATCAAATGAACTTCCATAAATTCAAGTGAAATACACACCTTCAAAGTTTAACTGCATTGAAGTAAGAAATACTCTATAGACCAGATCTATTGTAACGTTTGTCACATTATATTTGGGAAGAGCATGGAATTTTAATTGTATTCTTCTCTTCTGACCATTCATACATTAAAGATTTCCCAGCATTTTGTAATCTTCTTTTGTAGGGTTCGTAGCATCAAGTATCTGATGAAGAAAGCCATGAACATGTTTCTCATTAAACTACTGAATTATTACCATTATATTATACTGCAACTTTGATCAACCAGTCCAGTGTACGAGATAAGCAGTTCTGTAGCTTTTTACTAGTATTATACTTCTGTGTTATTTCTTCCGTGTGAGTATTTTTTCTGCAAGGTTTAATAATTTTGAGTTAATATTACTACATGTACGGTGAATAAAAATATTTTGTAATTCTTGTCATTTTATCAAATTTTCATGAATGCATCTTTTTCTCAATCCTGGTCAAGATTGAGTTGCCACATTTATTGATTACAAACATATCACTTAGAGTACATAGTCTTCTTTAACACCTATGTAATTGTGAATAGTCAACGTAAGCGTGCAAAATTTTTTATCTCAAATAACGAAATCGAAATAAACAAATGCCATTACTGGCTTTTCTTTGTGTACTTTTATAAAACATGTTATAAATCTCTGTATCTGACTTTGAAGGGATGGGAAAGTGATATGGTATTCTTCCGAGAAATGCTGGAATAATTTTTCTTAACCAACCAGTTCACTTTTCACTTTTTTGTTATGATGAATGGTGTGTTACTCATGATGCATGAAAACAAATATAACCCATGACAACATGCTTTAGGGCAAGAAAATCTTTTAAGCCCACTTAGCAGACCTGATAAAAGGACTCTCTTTTAACACATAACAGAATAATGAAAGCAAGAAAAGAAATTGGTAATATTATTTAATACAGGCTCTCGTTAAAGATCCATTATAAATTATAAAAGTATGCATACGTAATGAACAGAAATTTTTAATTGTTAGTTGCTATGATATAAATTACAAAAACCTCTAGTACCGACTTTTAATTATGAACTTTTCATTTAAGAAGGAAATGGCGAGTCTATCGGTACTTCCATTATTTTGAAAGAAAATGTCGATCGTATTTTAACTTACAGAAAAAATACCAATTGTTTCTGTCAACAACTGAACATATTTTAATAAAGGTCATCTCAAAAGATATAATTTTATTTATGAGTCAGTAAGACTCTTTTACCAATTTTTTCTGAAATTTTCCTTGTACCAGTAAAACATAAAATGAGTTTGGGTGTAAAATTTTCGATTAATTTAATAATTCCATTTATAATTGAGTTTAAAATTCCTTATTTATTCCAACTGCAAATTTATTTGAATCTTTACAATAGCTTATTTAAGATAACAAAGAGGAAGTCTGCGAGCCAGACACTTTTTTTATGTATTTTGTTTTCTTATATATGACTAAGAACGATAAAAACAGAATTAAATTTGATAGCATGGGCCTATCATCTTCGATAAAAACGGAACTAAATTTCAAACCAGGGACCTATGTAATATTTAATAACCTCTTCCACTATATTTTGTAGTTACAATAAGTTTAAATACATACAGATTTCGTACAGCTCTGGTTAACTTAATACGAAGGAAAGAACAATTTATTCATTTAAGTTTTCTGAAAACTTACTATTATTGAGCAGAGTTTACGAAAAGATTAATTTAGAAGGTTACATCCATTTGAGATTGCGAAAAAAATTCGAAAATTTTGTCTTCAATGGTTGTTATCATAAGGTTAAGAACTCAAACGTAAATTTATTTATTTGAACCTTTACAGTTGCTTTGCAGGATATTATATAATCTGCGATTTCGATTAAAACTTTCTCCCACAATTTTTGCATTATGACAGTAACCTCATATTTTTGACAATCTCTTTTGATAAATAATAATATAGTTTGATATTTTAATTCCTTTTATGCGTATGGTAAACCATTTCAACTGGAAACCTCTTTATGTTAAATCACTTTCTTTAAATTTAATACTTTCAAAAATAATAATGATTGTAGCTTTGAAAAAAATTGTGTGCTGGAGATTTAAATAGGCAGATAAAGTTTTTTCAAGTTATTCGGAGCTTCGTGCAGTATTACGAAACAAAAGGCGAACATTATGTTTAAGAGAACAAACCAAACACAGCAGTTAGTTTCCTAATACCCATATACTGTTTTAAAGCCACAGCTCTTTTCATCCTTAGTTAAAACTTCATTTGAGAAAACAATGTATTAATACCTCACTCATTTCCAAAGTACTTTTTGTAAAAAATTAAGAGAAACAGTTGCATTCAAGTGTTTACGCACTTAATTGACTTAGTAAAACTAGAAGGAAAAAAAAAGAAACTTAGTTTTGACTAAGATTAGCATGAAATATGGCGGACTTGTTTCTAGTTGCTACCCTTTTACAAAATCCATGTATTTTGAAAATTTTTCCTATCAAATATTTGTTTTTTGTTGTCAAGATTAAAGCCAATAAAACTTCGAAGCGCTATAAACGCAAGCTGCTATTCATTTAAATAACAAGAATGGGCAAATTTCCTGGCTTTCAAAACGGTACTCATTTTCTGATCCCTGAACAACCTCTCCGGCTTATTATAGAATCTGAGTCATAATACCTCGCCACACCCGTATCGTATGCCAACGTCATTCCTCGCAGTCCATGTACCTGGTAGATAAAGCAAATTGCTTTTTACCATCTATCGATAGTATGGTCAAACTGGCAGTTTCGAGAGTAAAAAGAATAATTCTCCAACTTTTTTATTTGAGCTCTGAAATAACATATGTTTTCTTGATGTACCGAAGTTTCTTTTTTCCTTTCTTTTTTTAAACCTTTTTTTTATTTTTACTATTTTTTTATTTATTTATTTTTAAGATACAAATAATCTGCCAACTTGATTCTTAAAATAACACGTAAGATTGTATGTCGTGTTTAATAACAAAGTAAAAAATAATAATTAAAAAATACGTGCAAAACAAAGCTTGAATGTCTCTTGTTAAAATAAAGCTTGCCAAAGAAATAGACGATTCCAACTAAATAAAGCTAGTAAATTTAATGATAAATATCTTGCATAATGATATCAATCTGAGACTGTATAACTTTAGTAAAATGTATAGCGAAAACATGTACTGCATCAAGTAACGATAGACTACTATTCTGTATATATACAATTCTTTCTTCTTTTCATACAATTTTGCATTGCAATCAATACGTTTATCCAAATGTTACCATTTCTAACAAATGTTACCATTTCTAAGAAAAAATTTTATCAGCATATCTTCCTAATAACTGTATAAAGATTTGATCCAAAATAATATGTTGCTTTGTACGAATACATTAGAGAAAAGCTTTCGTATTTGTACTAAATGATGCATAATTAGCATACGCTTGAGACGGATTCAAAGAACTATAAATTTGTGAGTTAAGGGCTATTCTTCCTTATCATAAAAGTAATTAATAATATAGCGACCTAAGTCATATATTACAATGGAATAAAAGATTTATAGTCATTTACGTAGATTTTGTTAAAACGCTTTCTTTTAAATAAATTAGCTATTTAAGTTTGTTATAAATGTTTTAATTAAGTTTGTTATAAATGTTTTGATTTGTCTTTTGATTTTTTTAACCATTTTATCAATCTGATTTTCCTGTTTTGTTAATTTAAAATTTTTATTTTAATGTTGTATGCACACATATACATACACTCACGTTTGTGAAAATTGCAACACCAAGAAGGAATCGTCATAATTGAATGCAATTTAATACACAGTTGAGTGGTAGTGGTACAAATAAATGATTAAATGTTCAAAGCAAACAAACAAGAACAAGAGATCAGAATCAGTATTTTGTGTGGCCACCACGCGCCGCAATAAGTGCTGCTACACGACGTGGCATGGAGTCAAACAAAGTTTGAATGTCTGACTGAGGAAGAGCATTCCATATCGTTTGTACGCGTACCCAAAGTTCGTCTGCAGACGCAACAGGACGAGGATCACGAGCAAGACGCCGACCAATGACATCCCACACATGTTCAATTGGCGACATATCCGGGGAACACGCAGGCCAAGGAAGAAGCTGTACCTGCTGCGCTGCAAAGAAGGATTTAACAATCCGAGCAGTATGAGGGCGGGCATTGTCCTGTTGAAATACAGCGCCTGGCAAGCTTTGAAGGAAGGGAACAGCTTCGGGCTGTAGAACTTCACGGATATACCGGTTGCTGTTCAGATTGCCCACAATTCGTAGCAATTGAGATCGTCTATGATATGCTATGGCGCCCCAGACCATAACTCCGGGTGTTCGTCCACTGTGGCGTTCGATAATGCACTCCGGAAGGTGGCGTTCACCGGCATAGCGTCTGACACGAATGCGGCCATCATGGTACCACAAATTAAAGCGGGATTCGTCAGAAAACACGACATGCTGCCAATCAGCACGCCAGTCTCTATGCTGATTGGCCCATTGTAGCCGCAGGCGGCGATGGTCGTGCGTTAGGGGGATCCTGTATAAAGGAGTCCGTGCGCGCAGTCCACACTGCAGCAGACGTCTACGAATTGATGAAGCACACAATGAAACACCTGTAGCTATTGACCACAGTGCTGCCAATTGTCTAGAGGAAGCTGTACGGTCCGTCCGCGCCATGCGGACCAGGTGTCTATCATCGCGAGCTGACGTCACATTTCGGGGTCCACTCCCGGATTTCCGAGTTGTCCGACACTCGTCCGTCCACTGCTTCCAAACGCGCATCACTGTGCTGCTGTTACGCTGCACACGAGAGGCTACTGCACGATACGACAATCCAGCTTCACGAAGGCCGATGATTCTCCCTCGTTCAAACTCTGTAAGTTGTTCAAATCTCGCTCTCTTTCGTCGACGAGGCATAAGTACAGATTGAGTTAACGTTTACCACTAGCAGATAACCACCGATAACCATACACGCCTCGCTACAGCCGTCTATTTATTCGGATCCATCAGCCGTTCAGAGGGCGCTGCTCAGCATGCGCTACGGATTTGCAATTCTAATCATTTGCATATCATGCGCTACTTTGCATTTCCTGAAAATTTCAGCTCACTCGCGTAAGTCCTTCATGGTGTTGCAATTTTCACAAACGTGAGTGTATATACACACTATTTTAGAACAGCGAAACAACATGAAAAACTGAAAAAAAATTTATTATACATATAGGCAAAATACTGGAGAGCCTCTCTTCCGCATTAGAAGGACTTTCATGCGAGATTTTTAAGATGATTATATATGTATTACAAAATATTGAAATAATTTACTGATAATACATATTATATTTACTGAGTACATATTTTAGGGTTTTCTGAGGAAACAACTTCAGTAATTTAATAATTGTAATTTTCGGTTTGCTTAAATAATGTAATAAACAAAAATAATAAATATTTATCATAATTAAGTAATTTAAAATATGATTTTTTATGAAATACTTAAAACATTTATTTTTCGCATTGCAAACAAAAATCCACACGCGTGATGAAAACTGCTGTTTTAAGTATGACTTAATATATATACTTTTATTGATATTATACTATACCGCTAACCCTTAGCCTTCTTGATTTAAAATTCCTCATATTTCAGATTTTCATGCAGAAAAGATAGGTTTCTTAAATATGTAAAGACAGGTAAACAGACAGATACTTATCAGAAAAGGTGTTTGAATTTTCTTGTTCTCACGATTACTATGGCTGTTAATTACTGTGAGTCTGGCTTAATTTTACATTAGCAGAGCTATTCATTTTTGTATTAGTTAATTATAGGGCAAAACAAAGTATGATTTTTAATTTTTAAATAGTTAAGGTGTTAAATATTAAATTATAAACATATCCAATATTAATGCGTATAGATATAAATTAGATATAGTTCAAGGAAAAGAATAAAATCTGAAGGTTTTTACAAAATTAGTTGGTGGTAAGGATTCAAAGACGATTGTTAAAATTTTATGAAACTGAGAATTAAACTTTATAAGAATTCAGGCAATTTTTTGTCAATAATGTCCATTACCAACCAACCCCCAGCAACTTTCCGAGGCCCTTATTCCCAGCCAAATTTTAAATTGTTAAACAAAAGTAACGAGTTGATATTCTATCGCAGTTTTCAAAGTTAAAGCAAAGATGTGATTCAAATACATCGAAATGAATTTGCATGCGGCAAACTGTGGATTTGTTTTATTTTAGTTATAGCAACGAACGCTAGTGAAAAAAAGAGACGTATTGTTGCGGTTAGTAAAGGGTTTTATGGATTAAAGTATTTACTTAGATCTGGCTTTTATCTGAAAAGACAAAACTATTACTTTAGAAGACTCTAATCCGTCTTGTCCTGACTTACGCTTCGGAGACCTGGACTATACTGTGAAGGAGGAAGGGATCTTGGATACTTTTGAACGCACGGCCCTGTGAAGCGTTTTTGGAGGAATTCCGAAAAATGGTATCTAACGTAGAACACTCAACTCCGAAATACACCTAATGTTCAAAGAGTCAGATGTTGTTCATTACATTAAAATAAGTCACCTCAGTTGGGCTGGGCATGTTATTCGTATGAACGGCAACAACATACTACATTTTCTTTTGGCTGGACCAGGTAACACAAGAAGAGGAAGACCTAGACCTCGATGGATAAATGCTGTAGAAGAGGGTTGTTTAGTTCTTAAAACTGAGAACTGGAGAAGTTTGACTGCTGGTAGAGATGGATGGAAACGGCTGATTCAGAAGGCCTAAGCCCGCCTAAGTGACAATGGGCCTGGATAACGCCTGGCGTGTCATGGATGACGATGAAAGAGTGGTAGGGCTATTTGCCTAAGGGGGTAAATGCCTTTTTGGAGGACCTTCTAAGGGAAACCGGCTCGTATCCGCGCTACACATGAGGGCAATCACGAAAATTAAGTGTGCAGCCAGACGGTTCCTTTGAAATGGAACCCAGATTGAACTACCAGCGTTCAACGACTTTACTACTCGGCCACTGGTGGAGACAAACTATGATGTTTAAAACAATATTTTGCATTGTTGTACTTCGGGTACAGGAAAGAAATTGACATTAAATAAACATAATGAGTTTTAGAGTTATTTGAACGTTATTGCATTTTAGATTAAAATCTTGTAAATACAGGGAAAAAACTTTACGTGATGTATTTAACTAGTCTGCACTTAAATAACGTATTATAAATGAACGGTCAATTAAGCTGTATTAGCTAGCACCATATACAATAAAGCGAATGAAGAATTTTATGATGCACTTCCATATAAAAAAATAATCAAATTTTTACAGTGGGTATTAAGAAGAATTATCGAGAGAGAGAAAATGGATAGTTTTGTGCAATTAGATTAACAAAATAAGAAAAATAATGTTTCGGAGTTGGAATCTTTAATTACGTTAGAGCTTCGGTTTGTCATATTTTAGTTGAAAATAAACTATATAACTTTTTTGTTTCTTGATATAACTACCATAGCCTAGCAAAAAATTTTGTACCTTAAAATTAAGAATTAAAAAATTCACCTTACTTAATGTTAAGCCGTCTGTCTGTGTTGGTATCGAACTTTAGGCCTCCTGGAATTTTTCACTATTCATTTCAGTCTGTCAAGGGTCGCAGTTTGGAGGAATAGGATATTCGGCCTGCGAAAATGATGCACGAATTAAGAATATTGAATCACACTTCTAATCTTTATTCATAAATTAAATAAAAATTACCTTGTCCTTGGCATTTCATATTTTTGGTCTTTATATTTATTTCTCAAAAGCTATTCCCATCAGTTCATTATGAGTTCTGCTGTTTTGTAATAATGTGTTTTATTAATGTCATAATCTTAGAAGATGGGGACGGTTTCTTAAAATAAAATTTAAGTAATCGCTTCAAAATGCCCTTTCGCATTTAAAGTATAATTTTGCATCAAAAATACATAAAATTCTTTAAATTTAAAAATAAAAAGGCGTACTTTAACGTCGCTGTCTTTTTATTAAATGTTTGTATGAAAACATATTAATTAATTATTAAATTAAAATTAAAAACTCTGAGGGAACGAAATGCGCTCTATAGAAAACTGTATGAAAATAGGGCAAAAAGTGATGACATAAATTTAAGACAAGAATTTCTTTTTTTTCTTAAAGTTGAATTTTTGAAGTCAAAATGTCGAACTTTAATATATACAAATGTATAGGAAAGATTTTGGAATTAAAAAAATTTTTTTTTTCCTTTTATGACCCGTTTTTTACCTCCACAGATTTTAATTTAAGCAAATATTCTTGCACATCTGATCCCATGTTTTTATTTTTTGAACTCGAAATTTAACTCTGTGTTACGCTAGAAATTGATAAACGCTAACAGACCTCCAGTGGTAAATAGCTACGTAATATTCAAACATCGCACATATTTATTTACTCCTGGTTTAGAATTTAATGCCATAAAGGTTAAAGTGAACTGCTTAGCGTTAATCGTACTATTCATATTAATATATGTAGGGCATTTCAGGCAAATAATTTGTTTGTAAACTGTCAGTCGTTAATTATAAAGCTGCATAAATGTCTAATAGGGTGGATGGCTCTTGTGTTATGTTACTATATCGATATTCGTCGCGCTGTATCACATTATAGAGTAAAATATTTGAAGTAAGCTAGAGCAAAGCACATTGAAACTGCTAGAATAAACTTTACGGGATAGCTTAAAAAATTTTTGCGATAATTTAACGAGTATCAATATACATAATAATTTAATTAATTGATAATAGCATAAATGTAATCTTTCGGTGTTTGATTCTAAAATCTTTTGATAGTTACTGTTTGAAATATTATAATCATAGTATTTGTTTATTTAGCTGATACTTTGACACATTTGGGAAGCATGATTATATTGCAAACGGCGAATGTTTAATGTGCGGATCACCTATACTCGCTAAATGTGAATGTGGGAGAGCCGTAGCAAAAAAAAAAAGGTATTTTTATATTTAAGTTTTTTAGTGGAATATAAAAGATTCTGAACAGAAATTACTTTGATTGCTAGAAGATCTCTTCCTAGAAAAACGTCGGAGATGGAAATGAGTTCAGTGTGAGTATTATTTTAAACTTCTTCCCAGCTGGGAAAAAAACGGATCAACAATGAAGTCAGTGGAGAGACCATTACATCCGCCGATATACAATGCATGTTAAAAAAATAAAAGATTTTAATTTGAGAAATAGATATTAATGTCAAATCACGTTGTTCTGAAAAATCAAAAGAATTTGATAAATAGTGAATTTCACGAACTCCTAGTTAAACAACGGATAAAACTTTGGAGGACTAGGCAAATGAATATGTATGACTTTTTTGCTGTTAGTTATATAAATATAATTAAAAATCCGATTAATTTTTGTAAACATATAATAATGCAGATGAACCTTCCTTAATTTAGCCTTCTTTAAAGTACGTTTTTTTGATAAGTTAGCATATTAATCTAATCACGAGTATTCAATTGCACTTAATTGATGTATCAAAGACCTCCATTCATTTGCAGCTATTTTCAGTGATACTGAACTTAACGCACTGATGACGGAACAGAATCAAAACTTTTTAATATGCACTTTTGTATTACAAGAAATATTTTCTCAACGAACTTTTAAACCAAGTACGTAAACTTGGGAAGAACGGCAAAGTCTGCTTACGTTAATGGTACAATGATTCTTGCAATTAGCAGAGTTTTTAGTTCGATTGCTAACTTTGCCTAATTTATTTCACTGAGAAATATATTGCGTTATTAATTACAGAAGCACGATTAATTCTAAAAAAGTATGATTGAAAATTTATGAATAATTGAGACCAATTTAAAAATTTTGTGCGTGCAAACTTATTGCGCATGTAGAATTAAAATAAACGTGTTTGCAAATTTAGAAAATCTGGGCTTGTGCATTTAACAAATATGTGAGGTTGAAGCAAAAGAAAAAAAAACATATTTCACTTACGTACCGCTCCGTCACGTTTCTTTGTTGGACAGATATCAGAAATCTTATTTTAATTACATTAATTTAGAACAATGCGTTGCGATTATTTTATATTCCTTGTATTCTGAATCTCACGATCACTCTTACCGCTAATGTTGCATTTGTAACAGTCATTTGCGTACCCATGAGGAAAATGTGTTTATTTAAATTATTGATTATTATATTTAGAAATATTAAAAGTTAATGTAATGTCAAAGAACTTACCTCGGTGGATGTGAAATAGTTGTGTAGTTAAGGCTGTGTAAAAAAAGTAAAATAATTCTTAAAAAAAAAATTGACTTACTTCCAAGGATCTTTTCAGTACTTCTGGAAGGCATTTCTTCAGGAATAGTATTCTTTAAATACAATACATATGTAGCTTCAAATATTTAATAAACTGCGAGAATTAGCAAACCGGAAACCTTTCCAATTTCATTCAGTTTATCAATTCCTCTTTATCCATTTTAAAGGTAAAATTCAAGTTAATTGCATTTGAATTTTAAAGCTAAAAACAAAATAATTTATTTTTAGCTTTATTAACAAAGTTTCAGCAACTATAGAGGTTAAAACATTAATTTTTTCCCCTTGCAATCTTTTTTTAAAAAATTGTTACTGCTTAATATCATAAGTTTTCTTCAGAGTCAGTTAATATTAATAATCTTCGAAATTTTTAGAGAATTTAAAATATGAGATATTAGGTAAATAATTTAATTATGTTTGTTCAGTCGCATTAATGCTTTAAAATCTTCCAGTTTAATTTAGAAGGACTAAAAAATAAAATAAATAAATAAGTAAAAGGATTGTAAAACTTAAATGAGTTTCAAGTCATTAATAACTTAAGTGAGAGTTTGATGTTATGATCTTTATGAGAGTTTGATGTTATGATCTTTAAGGCATTTGCTTTTTTGAAAATTACATGGTCTAAGTGAAATTTAATGTGAAGTCTAATGCGCTGATCACAAAATTAAAAAGGTACTTATCAGTCCCGCATAAATATAAATCTAAAATTTTATGCTAATTTTCCATAGATTAATTCATTGTGATCTTCTAGGTGTCAGTTTAACTTGCATTTATTATTTATAATAGCACAACGTTGAGAAGCATATAATTGCTTCCTTCCTTCATTTATTTATATTATTGATTCATGATATCTCTCATACTTGCATTATTTCTAGAAATAACTTCTCAACGTGCCAGATCCAAAAATTTGGAAAAGTTGCAAAACATTTCTGTTCCCATACAGAGAAAGAAAAGCAAATATGAGATGCTGTTAACATAAGCTAATAAGAAAATTAAGGCGGTACAAAGGACTTGTTAAAAAGCTAAAACTTTTTTTATTTTTACTCCTTAATTTTTATATTTATATACAAATCGGGTAATTAGTTTCCTTCTAATCTCATAGTTAGTAGAAAATAAAAAGTTATTTCCCCTCAATCAACTACAGTTAATAATTTTATAGTTAAAAATAGCTAGTTTTATAGTTAAAAATAAAAATAATAGCAAACCCATATTTCACACATTTAAGACATATTTTTCCTTATACATGTTTGTTTCGTTTTATGTAAATTAATAGCAGTCGTATGCCTTAGAATTCAAATATTTTGACGTATACGGTAGTATAAAATGCTGTTAATATAAACACTTTAGCGCATTGATACCAACTAAGAAAGTTATTTAACTTGATATATTAGCTGCTAATGCATCAAATTAGATATTAAGTTATATAATTTGCATTAGTATTTATCTAGTACACAATTTTTGTTCACTGTATGTTTACGGACAACAACAACATGACTTTAGAAACTTTTATCAACTCATTTATTAGATAATCTCTCAATCTAAAGTTTATGAAGCGAAGAATGAAACGCTATTTTGTATGATATTTGTTAATTCGAAGTAAGATAACTTTTTTGCAAGTAAGCTAAATACAAAACATATAAATACTATAGCTATTCTTTCTTTCAATTTATGCACGTGATAGTGATTTACGTAAGAGCTATTTTAGTTATTTTGTTATTGTTATTATTATTATTATATACTGATGAGTTAAAAATTACTTTTGTGGAAATTTTTAGGTTTTAACTTTATTCAGTTATATGAATTTATAAGAAATAGTGAGCTTTTTCAAAATGAATGATATCATAATAGATTAAAACTTTATTAAATTATCATTAGGCTTTCCGCAGAAAATTGTCAAGTATTAGAAATGATTATCTTTTTTTTCTTATCAAACCTGAGAAAAGACGTATGGGCAGATTTAAATCGTTTACTCTAAGAACTTCTGTTTTAGTAGCATATTAACGAATTTGAATTACATAGGTTTGTATGCATAAACTCTTTTACCTACTTTTTATTTCTTTATACTTTCTTTTATTTTTATTTTTATTTTCATATCAACCGCCTATGAATTCTAAACTTATATAATATATTAATACTTGTTTCTGATTCTGTATAATATTAGTCACAATGTCTAAACAGATTTCATTATTGGTGTTGCATTCTGCTTTCATTGGGGATGTCAGAGTGCTCATATTCTGCTCAAATGAAGAGTATTAATTGAAAACTGTATTCACCCCCTTACTAATTTAGCATTTAATCCTGTTATTTCTTATTTTGATAATAATTATCTTATTATTTCATCTTATTTCTCAAACTGTGTTCTATACTGGAATCCCTGATGGAGCCATTAACAGTGAATAAAATGAAAGTTAAAAATGTTGCACGATTTATACTAATTGCATTAAACTCAACTTACAAGTTTGGCTTAAATTGCCAATTTGGCTTCATAATTCTTACTTGAGTAAAAGACGAAACACCTTCGCATTTATTAATTATTGTTAATTGAACGGGGGTTGGTTTGTTCCCTTTGAAAAGTCAACCAATTTCCGATCAGTGAATTATAATTACTTAATTTATTGAATATTTTTCATGATTGATTGATTAATTATCAGGTACAAAGTTTCCATTTCTATTTTTCAAGATTCAAATTCAAGTTTCTTTTTTAAAAAGTTTTTCGGGTTCAATTTTCAATGTTTCTAGATTACTTCATTCAGATACTTCTACTAACTTTATATTGGGGGATAATATACTCTTTATTACTTAGTTAATAAATTATATATATATATATATTAATTAACGGCGGAAAATTTCTGTAAAATGCCAATGTCATTAAGTGGACTGTAGATCTGAAAGTCAGTCAATTTACAGTTAATCGTGTGATGACAAATTAAGGTACAGCATATATACACGTACATCTATTATGCTTCTTAAAATAATAGAAAGATAAAGATATTTTCATAAAACTTTACTTCTTTAATATGTTATCTCATTTGTAGTTTACCTAAAATGTAGCAAAGAGAATTTTATTGAAAATCCACTTACCTTTTAAACTAGCCATATTGATACACTACTAGAACCTGCTCAAATATTAAAATTCCAAAATGTTCAAGAAATAAAATATTAGTTACTATGAACACTAATTAAACAAGAAGAATAAAGACCTTGTTTCCTTTATTAGCTATTGTTTCTTGTATGGTAATCACAATAAAAATTATTTGCATAGTTTATCATTGTATTATGTCTATATAAATAGAAATATTACAATAAACAAATGATAATAACAGAATCAGCTGGATGAAAATTGCAATGCCAGCTGAAAATTCAATCCTATTGATTCAAATTTAACAAATCAAGTAAAACTTCTAACCAAAAATTATGTCTACACTTAGATGCCGTATTTATTCCATAAAACTTAAAGAAAAGGTAGGATGTGGTTATGGTATCATCCCACGAAATCCAACGAATCATATTTTTATTTAAATTTAAATGAAATAAAAGCTAATTTTTTTCGTTATTATGAGACAAGTTAGCCTAGGTCTCCTACGTTATAGTACCTGATAGGTTTGCTTTCCGAAAATGGCTTTGGAAAAGTTAAGAACTATTTAAGTATTTATTTATTGTGCTAAAATAAAGTTTTACCCTGAACTTATGTTTATAATAAAGGATAATCTGTTCATTGTTAGCCTTTTGATATTAGTTCATACCATTTTAAAACACTTAAACTAATGCCATCAATACTCACCTGCAAAGACTTAATTTTTTAGTATAAGCAGAAGGTGATCCCCCTTCAAAAAAGTCTTTGTTTTCTTATATAAGTTAAGCACGAAGTCTGATAATTAACATTTGTGTAAAAAAATTCTATTTACATTTAGGTGTTAATACTATTAAAAAAGCAAAATAAGAAAAGAAAGAAAAATATTTTATAAATTCTAGGGCAAATCTGTTTATGACGGGACGAATATAACCCTACATTTTATTACTCGTTTTACTAAAATTTATCGAAACATTTACAAATACGATTCCGGAAGTTTTATGTTCGTAGATAAGATTTATGAGTTATATATAGTACGTGGTTATGTCATGTTGACAGATCTGTTATATTCAGCACTAACAGTTTTTCTGCACTTGAAAATTTTTATCGTTCATTATCTTGAGAAAAATTTCTCATCAAAACTCATTGCAAATTTTCGACAGTGTTATGTATTGCATTTTTAACACAGGTTTAGATTAACTTGTTAATTTTAAATCGTTTATGATAACTTGTTAATATAAAATAATTTATATCTTTAAATATTTTTATCATGTAATATGGGATAATTTTTCTAACTTAATTGTATGATAATGATAATTGGCAAAATTTTATTTGAAATTTATTTAAGCTTCAGTTTAGTACGAATTACACCAATTTATTAATATCACCGTTGAATTCAACTCCTGTCAGATAAGCTTGATATTTTCAAAGCAGCTTCACGGAGTTAGTCGAGTAACTTTTAATATAAGTAAGCTAATAATAAGAGTATAAGCCTGAATACTGTAAAAATAAAAGTATTTAATAATTTAATGTTAAATGACAGAATTCATGAAGTAATTCTTTTTCGAACGTAGTGAATTAGTTTGTTGTACACTGATTTTCTTCTCGTCACAAATTATACAATTTCACACATAAAGGCCTCTTTATGTATCCCCACCGTACGCTTACCAGTTTAAACTTTTAAATTAAATGTATCACATATTATCTGTACATACGGTATGTACAGAAACAAAATTAGTAGAATTACATAAACATGTGCTGACGAACAAAATTATTTGAACACCGTTTTAAATCAAGGTTAATTTATCGAATTCTTGCAAGAACTTTATGATGCTTTTGTATTTAATTCATAGATATTTCTCCTTTCTACATTACTACAAATGCATTCATCTTACCAAACACTAAATGATATTATTGCTCATTTGCAGTTTACATAGTTTCTGATAATGGTTTGTGACATAAGTTCTCCTGAAGTAACCATAGAGATCTCAAACAAAGATAGATGCAAAATAAATTCCTCATGTAAATGCTAAATGTCATTCAATTTCTCAAAATCGTTCTTCACATATTCCTGTAATTAAACTTACATGCGAATGCATGCTGACTTTTAAAATAAAAGGAATGTAGATGCATTAAAAAGCAAGGCCATTGACGAAGGAATAAAGTAGAGTTTGGTGTACGAGTTTAATGGACGCCTCATTAGTGACTTACTTGTATGACAGAGGAGAAGAGTTGTATATACATAACCCAAAATTTGAATTTTCGTCTAATTCTAGAAAGATTTATCATACATATTTCCAGAAAGATTTTTTATACATATTTCCTATAAGGGTATTAATAACCGTTTCATTTGTTGACCTTATTTTGTGTTTATAACAACGATAAATAAATGCTTTTTTCAAACATGTATTTATTTTGTGAAAGGAAATAGAAGTGGTTTTATAATAGAGAAGAAAATAAGGTTTGCTAACGAAGGAAATGAGATCTTATACTAAAAATAAAGATAATTCAAAAGAAAGATTTAATTTAAACAACATAGATGACTAACTGTTTTCTCTCATTAATGAAGAACAATTACCAATGCATTCTGACTGTTTTGACGAGCTTACCAATAATATATATAGGATAACTTCTAGATTCAAATATAAATGCACTCAAATGCATTTCTATTAAAGTACATTGAGAAGGTTTACGAGCGGAAAAAAAAATCTACAGAAATATTTGTCAAACCGTGTATCGAAAATATTTTATCATATTCCTCAAAGTTGTAGGAAATGGAAAGTTTTGAAATCTATAAAATATTATTTGAAAGCTTTTCAATTTTTCTGTTCTCTTACTTTTCATTTTATACTTGATATTAAATGACATGTTTTAAAAATCGAAATTTCTAATGTATAAATAGACTAAAATTTTTTGTTTTGTTTCTAACAGTGTCATTTTATGTTCGATGCGTTTTGTTAAATAAAATCTTAAATTAATTTAAATTGAGTTTAATCAAAACTTTAAAAAACTTTTTGTAATTCTATATGTTTGTAAACTATTCTGATACATAAGGTCATTAGCGAAGCAAATTTACATCGCTTTTGGGGGGAAAAAGCGAATTAAGAAATCTTTTAATAAATTTATAGTAAAAATAATCTAAAGATCTCAGACGACTTTCATTAATACAGTAAAAGAACTTTGTTACCTCGGAAAGCCAGGATGTTTTACAGAAAGGACGATTTCAGGTAAAATTAAAACACCTGAATTAAGAAATATTACTTTTTGGATTCAAAATATTATTTATAAAGTTACAAAAAACAAGCATGCCTAAGAGTTATTTTCTTAAAAGAAAGACTTGCATTAGGAATAGATATGCGGCTTCATTGACCAAAGAAAGGATCACCGAAATTTCAAATTAATTTAAAACAAATAGATTTCCTTGAATAATTTTCCAACAGAAGAATTTATAAATGGGTTTATTGCCAGAAATATGAACTGAATGAATTATGGATTTACTAGCTTTTTATTTAAGAGACCGGATCGAACTTAATTATATCATTCATTAAAAGACTGCTTATATTTCTGGTATTATTTTCCTGTTATGTCAAAATATCGACAGTAGTAATTCAGTTTTTAATATTCTTGCTTTCTCTCACGCAATATGTATTAAATTATTTGCAGTAAATGGAGTTGCAAAAGAAGGAGAAAGGAATGGAATTTAGAAAAAAAATTCTGTTGTGACAGAGAAATATGGGGACTTGCAAAGATTATTATTTTACTTTTTATAAATCTTTATTTACTTTAGAATGCTCTTAAACTGACTTTTTTAAAATGCTTGTTATTAAAGCAACAACAATCTAATTTTAAATAAAAAAAGTCATAAGCTTAATCATTAGCAAAAACGTTCATATTTAATGATGGTTGATTAATGACGTAATAATTAAAATTCGAAAAATGTTGAAGCAATTTAACTTGTCAGGTGGATTTTACGATGAAGAAGTACTATTTTGTTTCTAATTAATTTATCTAGGTTAAAAAGAAATAAAACAGTTTTTCAGTATAATTAAAGAAAGATGGTATAATTTATATTTTTGGAAAGCATTATGGATTCGTAACACAGTAATTTATTTTTAAAATGTTGCGAATTTAAAGAAGCTGTATAGAATTTTTCTTTTAATAGTTCTGCTGCTGTATAAATTAATTGCAAAAATAGAGCTCAGAAAAGTCCCTTTGACACTGTACTTCTTAAAATTACATCCCAGTGGTCTGATAATATAACATCAGTCGCTTGTTGATGATGCCGAGCCAGAAACAATCAATCAACATTTTGCCTGCGTAAGTGTTAAAATTTGGCGGTTAGAAAACACAATAGTTAACAAGAAAACGCTCCTTCAGTTCTTTCAAGTGAGATTTTTTTCATTATGTATACATGACAATTCGTTCGGGGAAAAGATTTCTCCTTGTTTTCTTTTTGTTCTTTTTTAGCTTTCTCGGAAACTTTGAAAGTCGCGATCGATTTTGCAATTAGGGGACTTAGTAATTATTCAAATTAAAAGCTGTCTTAGAAAAAATGGAAGCTAATTAAGGAAAATAGAATATTCATTTGAACAGACGTTTTTGAAATATATTCCTTTCAGAAAAAGATCTAATTTCCAATCTCTGTCTAATGTGAGTGGCTAGTTACTAATGAATAGTTTCGCAATTATAACTTGAAGTGAAAGGTTAATCATTGTGTATAAAATTTCATTTGCATTTTCTTTTTGCTTATTCTTTTACAAATCTGCCTTGCATACTACGAATCTTAAACATAGATTTTCTATCCGTTATTATTACAGTATTTTGACATTAATAGTGATACTTAGTTTCAATATCAGATCATTTGTCATTGCTTCCCACATATTACTTAGCTATCTATCAGAGCGGCATTAGTCAAACGTTAAATAGGTGTTGTTCAAACTACGTAGTAAATAAAGCAACTGAGAAAGCTTTTAGAGCAAAAAAGAAACTAATTACAGAAAAGTTTGAGAGTAAATATTGATATATAAGTTCAACAAGTAGCAGTAAATTATAAATATCTAGTCGATATCACCAACTGTGAATGTATCTGATAATAATGTTTTAACTATTATTCAAACTCTAGGTTCTTTGACTTTTAGTTTTCACCAGTCCCTCAATTTTTTAACTTTTTTGATTTGATTTAGTGATTTTATTGCACTGTTTATCAGAACTCAGCTAAAACATGCTGCTTCCAGTGACTTCATAATGCATTAACATCAAAAGACTATGTAACTTTTGCGAAGATCCAGGTTTTTTAAAACCGTAATTTTCCGTGGCATTGTATTGTTGTCTTTTTAAACAAAACTACTCTTGATGCTACTATCAGTTTCATTTTTGTTTGGTCACCGGATTCGTTGAATTCTGATGCCAAATTCTTTCATCCTCTGCATAGTGCTATCCACGTATAAAAATAATACAGTAATTTAATCAATTAACTTCTATTTTCTTACTGTATCACTCGGTCCTCAAAACAGTGAGAAATTACTTATGAATGATATTGAGCTTTAACGCACGGCACTATAGATCACTGGGCACTTTTTACGAAAGTCCAGTTAAATAAGCAGAAACTTTACTTATACATTCCTTGAATAAATTTAACGGAATCTTAATATTTCTAATATTTTCAAAGAAACTTAGTAATACAACAAACAACTCGTCATAAATTGGCAACAGTACACAAACTAAGCGATTAGCTTTGTATTTTATGAAACGTACTTACAAACCTGATTCAATAGCACACATAAATATGCATGCATAAAAATAACAGGTAGCAAAGGGACCAAACCTGCACTGCGAAACTACTCAACAAGTTTCATGCGCATAACATAGCATATGCATTAAAGTTTAATTTGAAATGTATTAAAATATTTCTATAATCAGAATTTTTAATTGTGTTGTTAAATATGCATTAATATTTACATAGATTTTATACTTTCAAAGTTAAAATTGAAAATATCGCTAAATTATACAAACATAACTTTTATGTCCGGTATTTTTTTTTTTTTTTAAGATTTTAACAAATCCAATAAGATTTATTTGAAATGCAGAATTTGTAACATCTGATACGTATAGATCATCATATTAACATGATTTTTAATGCTGATGTTTTCTCTGAAACTTAAGGAAAATCTACCGCTCTTGATGAATTTACCTAAACAAGCAGAGATATGTCAAAAATGCTCAAGTGATGAAATTCCCATTATCGTGCTTTTAATTCAAGCTGTTGTGACTACACAAGAGTCTGAAAACTAACTTGAACTTTATCTTTTCATTTTTATTGGATAAGCTATGTTTGGAAAGGTTAATGACTTGAACAAAAGGTTAATTAACAGAGAGGCGAAGCGAGATTAAACCATAATACATCCTATGGAGCTTAAGTTGAGAGTGATATTCTTTGGCGCGTTAGTCAAATGGATTGATTGGATTTTTGGAAAATATGCGACCGCAACAGAGCTGCCATCAATTTATCGGTTGTAATCCATACCAAACTTAACTAAACAAACGTTCTTAATTTCATTTCAGAATTTCAATAATACTAATATCCCAGTCAATGCTCAGTACAGACAGGTTCCCAGAAAAAAAAAAAAAAACACGCTATACGAAGTTACGTTAAACCGAAGCATTTTAATACATTGTACTCAAGAATAACGCAAGATCCGTATCAAATACATAAGCTTACTTTAATTCTACTTTATATTTCATCCTAGATTAGTTAGTTATATACATGTATAAGTATATATATTTCTATCAAAGTTTCTGGCACTCTGAAATCCTTGAATTTTAATGATAAAGTCATGTAGTGATATATATATCTCCCTCTTTCACTATCGATAGCAAAACATCATATCCATAACGCTTCATTCTCTTTTTGGTCTTCTTTCAAAATTAATTCGTTGGCTGCAAATTAATCCGCAGTTTTCCTTACCATGGTTCCGAATTTTGTAGCAGAAGCCCTTGTGGTTGTAGTTACTGATAGCATTGTTTTGTTGTTATGTTATAAGACTTTTTCTCTTAATAAAAGTAGAAAATGCTGCATGATTGAGGTTCATCTGCTCCAAGCCCCTGAACATCTGATTTTAATGGCTTGTGGAATGTATATTCTAACACCGAATTAAAGAAATTTAAAATATATTTGAACAAGCATGAATTTAAGCAGTAAGAAGCAAATGGAATAAAATAAATATTGCTCTCGGGGGAGAGCAATGTCGAACTAAAAATCCAATTGCAGAAAAAAAATATTTTTTAATAGAACTAAAATATAGCGCAAGAAAAGGAATTTATGAATATCAGAGGCTGTATTCCTATGTTAATTATATAATAGTAGCGGGAAATGTACTTTAGTAACGAATTTTTCAAAAAAACTTTCTTCTTTTTTGGATACACTTCTAAATTAACAAAATGCCCTTTATTGTAATTATAACGTTTTAAAAATCAAAATTTATGAGAAACAAAATTTCCCTTTTATAGAATTTTGTAAGGATTCTTATGCTATAAGTTCTCAAATCCTTTCAAATTCGTTTTTTTTTTCAAACTGTAAATATACAGTATATCTTAGATTAAATATGGTGCAATGATATATCAATACTTTAACATATATTCTAGTAGGTGGTAAACATATAGCATAGGTACAAGGTAAAACATGGAGATTGGAGACAGATATACTTTCACTATTGAATTATGGAGTGAAGGAAGCAACAGGTGCCGTATAAGGAATTGATTTTACTCTTTGCAAAGTTTGAATTCTGTTTTATTAGTTTACTTGGGCAAAGACAGGGAAAAGAGAGACAAGAAATTGTTGAATTTATTATAAAGAGACAATTTTTGATTATTTTAACATTATTTTAGCATTAACATCTTTATATATACACATATCATTTCCAAGCTATCATAAAAGATCACGCACATAAGCAAACAAAGTATGTATACGGACTTTATTTGTTATGCAGAAATCTTTACTTTCAGTAAATTGCAAACGGAGGATTTTTTTAGCTGTTAGTAGAGAAAGACAAATGAATTTGATTTTTTGCAAGTAAAAAAAAAAATTGTTTCCATAATCATCAAAATCTTTGGTTTCAAAAAACTTAATTTTAAAACCGAGAAAGTTCGTTTCATTAGAAAATATGTGTAACTATAAAAACTTTTACCTATCTATCTCATAAATTCAAATAACTGATGTTTCAAAAATTAAAAAATTAGTTTTAAACTAAGCAATAAGATTCTAATCAAAATCCCAACGATTAGAGGAACACAAAGAAATTTCTTGTAGAGTTCTTTAAATCGACTTGAAGCATCATTTACACAACCCTTTTTTTAACGAGTTGAGAAAATTGTTACTTCTGCAGAGGTTTGTTTTTGTTTTATTCTTAAGCATAACAAGGAAGTTTGACTCTCATCCCCGCCCGAAAAGAAATTTGATACTATAATAACACTGAAAAACTCCTGCTTTTCGAAATAATCACAAATAACTACACATTTTAACCCTAACCTTATTTTAAATGCCATTTCAAAATATGCCGAATATTTGAGAAAGCAGTTACGGAAATTCATCATTGTAATTAAACAACTGTAATAACTGAAGAATTGCGAAGCGAAAAAGGATATTTTAATAATGTTTACTTTATGTGCTGCTATTAAAACAAATAAAATTTAAGTCACATTTAACCAGAAGATTTTCTGTACAAACTTGCATATTCATAACTATAGTAAGCCAATCGAAAACAACTATAATGTTACTGTCTTGAAAAATTTATATGAATTCGAGATCTCAACAATTAAAAAAATACCTGTAAATTTTCAAAAAAGTGTTTAAATGCATACCCCCTAAAAATTACTTTTCAAAATTATTTATAAATTCCTTGCAGGTATTTCTCATGTAAACATTGCCAGTATAATGCATAATTTGTTAAAAAAAGGAAACAGTGCAACTCCTAAAATCAGAACAAAAGCTGTAAATAAATTTCAACGTTAAAAATATTTTTATTCTTGAAATTTAATAAATGAAATGCAATAAATAAAACAAAAAAAGTAGCATTGAAGATTCATTATCAATCAAATTGCCGCAATAAATTACTTTTGTTGCACGATTACACTAATTCTAAAGCTGAGCATTCATATAACTTTGAAGAGAATGTATTCATTTTTTGCGTATTGTTTTCTATTTAAAGTAATACTTTAGATGGTGTTTCCAGTGTGTTAAATTGTAAATCTTACAAAATAAAAATTAAATAAATAAAAAAACACTCTCCTAACTCTTGAACATTAACAATCATGAAAAGGCATTAATATTAAATAATATTAAAGTCAATTCATTTTCAGAGTATAAGGACAAAGTTCTATATTCTATATTTATAAGCTATATCAATAAAAATACAAAATTTTTTAGCTTAACAATAAAATAAATAATTTATAAGGTATCTCATTTACTTTTGATAAGCATTATTAAAATAAATGTTATGTCAAAAGAATAGTTACTATCACATGGAAAGCTATTCAAAAAATTGAATGCACTGATAAAATTTAACGTGATAGTTATTTAGATTGCTTATTTAAAGAACAACTGTATCTATGAAATATTACATTGAGGTATTTTTCATTAATGATGGCTCATTTTTGCTGCAGTTTACGACGGCACAGTTTTAACACGTGCTTTAGTAATTTACGACCCATGACGTGCTTAATGACCGCACAGCTGACATTCATTACTCGCGATGAGTAATGAAGTCTTCGTGATAAATTTACTCACAACATTTCCATACTACTGTTCCATTCATATATGCTATTAAATGACTTCTTAAAAAACATGTTTTGACATCCTAACGAAATGTATTTCGCTATTTCACATTTAGTAACTATACTGTTTATTAATGTAGTATAAAAAAATTACGAACACATTTGCAAAATATCATTTAAATTAATACACCCTCTTCATTCATTTCAATTTCTACAAATATTAATCTTTCATAAATGTAATTTAATCGATGTGCTTTTTTACTCTGCTTACATTATTCACAGACATATTTTATCGAATTCTGTTGCACTGTTATATACAGAAAGTATGTTAATGTCATGCATTTAAATATAAAAAAACTGTCACGAAATAAAAACTATTGTGAATAAAAAAAATTATTAAATGTTTTCTAACATTTTATAAATTTTTTTTTCTTTACTGAAATTAATAAAAATAAAAATATCTCCTTGGCATTGTCTTGCTTATTCTGCCTTTAATAATGCAGATTATTTATGCAAAGTATAACATGTAATTATTAAGAGACTTACGTGGCTTCGGTACGCTCCTTTTCACTTGCATCCATTTATAAGTGGGTACCGGTGTGGGTTGAGCAGTCGGCAAACGGTTCCTGTGCACAGGGGAACCGTACTGGTACCCCCCATTCATCTGACAACTTTCTCTTAATGTAGGATCATAATTTTCATAACCACCGTACCCGTTTCTTCTCGATAGGCTCAAGGAGTCTAAGTACGGGTAAGTAGAAGGTGGCACGCCGAATCCTGTGACTACACGGGCCCCTTCGGGTCCGAGAGGGACCCCTTGAGGATGGTCCGGCGCCTGATGACCACTTATTTCGTAGGAATAGTCGAGGTTTCGATATGGGTGATGGTACGTTGCGTTTCGAGGGGCTACGTCAGCTACGGCACTGTACGGTGAGTGGTGGTGATGGTGGTGGTACGTCGGTGTAGGATTACTGGGATGTCCCACTCTTTGATGGTGCTGTTGTTGGTGAAAATGAGATTGGTCAAGATTAGTGTAACTAAGTCCATTGCTTTCACTGATGATCTGATGTGGTGTAGGATGACCGTTGGTCGCCTCGGGGTGCAGCGGCGGCGTCCGCAACTCATGTGCGCTCGAGTAAGGGGTCATTAGAGTTGTAGGAAGGTAAGAAGGTCCAGCAGGTTGTATCAGACGGTCCGAATTCTGTTGGTGGTGGTAATATGCAGTTATCGAATCTCCGCCGGCCGCTGAAGCCGCGGTAGTCCCGCCGTTGTACAACGGTTGTTGCGGTTGCGGGTTGGCCGCCGTCCCGTAAGCCGTCGCGTCCCCTCCGTTACGGCAAACGGAGGCGTACACGACATTAGAATTCATAATAACCTAGCGGGACACCTTTTTTCCCGGGCCCAGTTTTATTATAAAGGGGGCTTACTTTTAAAAGGATGAGGCCTCTAAATTAGCTGTCTCACCGGGAGATAAATCAGAAAATAAACGGACGGTAAATCATCGCGACCGAGGTTGACAGAAATATGGGAGTTAAATGAAGCACGTGACTCCTCCGCTCGACCAATCCTGTCACGAGTGAGGCGGAGTTCGGGAGCTACGAGCGGACGGCACAGACCATTAGAAGCCGAGTTTCCAAGTGGATTCAGTGACAAGTTTCAGGCCTCCGAAAATCTTTTTTCCTCCACCTCTTTTCCCCTGCTTTGCGGATTCGTGAGCGCTGCTCGACGTCGCTTCGTAGACGAAGAGCATTGACATCAACGCATCTTAACGCTTTCGTCGCTAATTTCTGTAACAGGTGTTCGCAGAAATGGATTTGCAAACAGATGCTTCGTCGTCGGCTCTTCCGTTTTTCAGTCAGCACCAGTAAATCCTAAACATATGAGCGGAGATCAAACTGCTCTCTTAAATCTTTTCCTTGCTTTTTAACTATTTATGAAACATTCCAAACATATTTATAAACGAGTTCCTTTTGCACTTTTGTATAATCACTAAAAAAAGATGTTTTTTTTTACTTGATGCAATAACTGTTTATTCAGAATATGAAGTTTGCTTCCTGATCACGTATAGTTAGTTTTATTTTACTCGTTTCTTATAAAGATGGTAAATGCAATTCAGAGTAAAGTTCATACATTTTATCACTTGCATCGGTATCTTAAATTATTCTTATTATTTCTTTGATTACTGATCATATTCAGTACTTTTACGGTTTTATTTTTGTAAATACACATTTTTAAAATTCAATAAACTTATAGTTAACTCTTAACATGTATTTATAGAGCTTCTCAACATTATTATACTTCAAATGATAAAACATGTAACTACCATTTTTGCATATAAAGTGGCAAAAGGACATATTACTGGTTCGCAAATAAAGTAATAATTCGTAAGGTCGTTATTATTTTTTTAAAGGTTGGAAGATAAATCCAAAACTTTCCTTTTTTAAAGTATTTCTAACGTAATTAACTTTCCCATTTTAAAGTAATTGTTCTTCAGACACCGATATTTTTAATATTTGCCATGAATCATTATTTGTATATTTTTTGTGGTGTATTCATTCAGGGTAAAGACCCTACCCAAAAAAATAATGTCATATGGGCATTTTAGCAGAATCAATTTATTTAAAAATTAGCTAGCACAGCTAATGGAAAGAAAATCACATAATCTCATGTAAGACCTTTTTTTTTTTTTTATCTTGTACACCTTCCTATCATGATTAATTTCTAAGAAAGCAGAAGACTTATAATGTTCGGAAAAGCACTTTTTTTCCCATTTATATTTTCTATATTCTCATTGTTTCATATCGTCCCAAAATCATAAATATGCTGCAGTGTTAAAATAAAAAGTCAAAGCACACTTTGAAATAGAAGCTGCTATTAATTACTTTCTAGTAATTAAGTATAATATTAGAGTAGATCTGTTTTCGTAATTACGAAGAAACTGATAAATAATTGCCTTTCGCAAAAATTTAGCCAGTCGAATTTCCAAAAAGATGAAATATAATTGTCAGAAATTAACGTTTGACTTAGAGATAGATGCATCGCTTCGTATTTAATAATACTATTACATATTTCTCTTGTTTTGTTGGAAGTTTGATCATGATACTAGTTTTGAATTCATCAGCTAACGCTATGTTTTCTCGAAATGATATCTAGCGGAACTTAGCAATGTTCTTCACAACATTGTTTTTTTCATTTGACGTGTTAATACTTATTTGTCTCTTACAACATAGCTTAAAGAATCATGCATAAATTTTTAAAGTAAAATACGCTTTTGAGGCACAGATTTTCCTGAGATTCACCGAAATGATTCACGGGAAGGCTAGAAGGAGGTGGTAAACAGAACGAATTTTTTCATTGGTCGAAAAAGAAAAAAAATATAATAGGTAAGAGGGAAAGAAAAAGCATTTATGTTTTGAGTTTTTCTCGACCCGCCAAAAGTGTCCAACCCTCTTCTTTTGCTTTTCTCCCAAACATCTGCTTTACTTTTACTTTTTGCAACCTTTGCGCAGATGTTTCCGACGGCGTCAGCAGAATTGCAGTCTGCGAGAACTGGCATAAGTTCGCTCCCTCTTACCAAAATAGAAAGGAGCAACAAACTTAAGATTTTGGATTGGTGAAAAGCAAAACATTACTGCGAATTTGAACTTAATTCGGACGAGAATTAAAAGATCATTATTTCGGGTTTGAGTTGTTGAAAGCTGATTAGAAAAAGCACGAAAATGGTCTAATACAGATTTTGACTTGGGGGGGGGGAGAGTTTAAGTACATCAATACATATATACATAAAATAAAGTTATATCTGGCATGTATTTATCTATTTTTATTAACATAGGAAATTCGAATTATTGCTTTCTTCAAAAGATTAATTTTAATAGAATTTTGAATATGCCATTTTTTTAATTAAGACCTCTGCAAAGAGTTAATGACATTGAGAAAGCTATTGAACAAAGATTTTTATGATATTTCGAAGAAAGACTGTTGAACATATAGAGTTTTTGTTAACATTTAGAGAAGGCTTCTGCGGTATTTTAGAACAGACTGTTAGATATTTATGTGGATCTTCAAGAAAACATAGAACCCATCTTAATTATTTAGTATGTACAAAGAGTCTGTGAAGAAATTCTAGTCTCTAGAGTCCGTGTCAGATATTAGATTCTAGTCTCAAGAAGCTATATCATACATTCCAAAGTAGTAATATTAGTAATTTAATATGCTTAGTGGCCGTGATGGACTTTTAATTTAGAAAATAGTCTTATTTACTTATTAAAATAAAAATATCCCTTTCATTAACTAAAAAAAACTTATATCAGCATAGAAATTTAAATTTATGAACTATTATTTATTTATTTATGTTGTCTGAATCTTGTTTCGTTGATTATAGCCAATCATGCAAGGTCTGACTCTTGAAGAGGTTTATCTTCAGGAAAGACTTTCTAAAGAAAAATGGCTTGTATTTGCGTTGCGCATGGAGAAAAAAGGGCGGTTCTTCTGAATTCATACCTGGGTACTGTTGTCTGAGAATTTCCAGGAAGCCTTCAATCATTCGTTTCATTTTCGCCCCTCTCGTGAAGCTTTATTGGTATCTGAATAATATTTTTGCAATTTCTTTTTCTCTACACTTAGGTCTATTTAAATATTTATGTATTTATGTTTATATGAATTTTGTCTTCCTAACCACGGTTATAATCATATTCCAGCCGTAAGGGGCAACAAGACAGTCTTTTTAACTTTACTTCTCTTCTCATAGATATAACTCATTCTGGATGTAGCAAATAAAGGTTAAAAAAAGAGGAGATAGTGTTAGCATTGGATTCATAAGTTTGCTAAATAATCTTTAGTTCGTCATAGCCACATTTGACTTTATTTAGTAAGAAATTTTCTTCTCCTGAGAACTATTAAAATTATCGTGATTTTCCTGGTACATTATGTCTCCTTAAACGTAGAGAAACATTTTGACATTTGTCTGACCAGCTTTGGTTGCTTTTTTAAGCAGAATTACAAAAAATTTGAATAGACTTTTGACATAATTCCAAGGAAAGACCCAGTAGAAATCATTTCAAAATTATGTGTAAATTTCGGAATACCTCGTCTTCTGGAGCATTGAATTTCCTGGATTAGGAAAATTCTTAACATAAGTTTCGTCAAAGTTGTTAAAATAAGTTTACTCTTAAACCTAAAACTTAAATCTAAATGAAATTCAGTTATTCGTTGTATGATATTTGAAATCGTGTTTCATTGAAAGAAGTTATACTTTGCTGCAGTATTTAAAGTTTTTAACTTTGGATTACTCTTTATGAAATATATAACTCGTGTTTCTAGATTCCTTATTTTACCTCAAATTATATTTATTGCGAGGAAACATACCTATTACAGATAAAATATTATTTGAGTTTGTTTATATAAGTATAGCTTATTTGATAACTTTGTAGAAACAAAAAGAGTTATAATTCATTAAAAGGATAAATAATTTCGTATTCGTAATGACAAGTATATGCTTGCTAAAGTGGAATAATGTGAGATCATATCATAAACATATTTCTTGAAGTTGCAACACAACACTGAAAATCTGCTTGATAAAATACATGTGAAGTTAAACTTGCCAAGTACGCAGAAGTTAAAAGTATTTAGTGTAATGAATTTTTCTTGCTTCATCGCTTTGGTTCTCTGGTCATTTATTTCTATAGACTTTTTTTTGAACAATTTTGGGTTCTCTAGTGGTGTCATCTTAGACGTGGTCAAGAAGAAGAGAAGGATTTCTAGAGATAATAAGGGGAATATGTTTTAAATGAAAGTTGTTTTTAGGTTTCGTTGAATATCAGTATATTAGGAAAGAAACGAAAAAAATTTCCTGCGTGATTTTTTCATCTTAAATATCACAGAGGAAATTTTTTTTTGATATACTGGTATTTTGTAGAGGGCTTAGCACTAGAGGTTCTTAAAAAAAAAAAAAAAAAAAAAAAAAAAAAAAAAAAAAAAAAAAAAAAACTAGAACGGAGCTATTGACAGAACTCTCATGTGTTCTTTACTTTAAGTCTGTAGTTACCCAAATGTGTGCATGGATATACATGGTACCAAAATGGAGACAAATTATATTGGCCACGAGAAGTTTTGAAGTACTGTACCTACTTATAATTGCGAATTAAATATTATCATATCATTTTATTGATTTTGTTTATTAACTTTTCATTGCTACATTACTTTTGTCTAGGAATTCCGCTTTTTTTTCGCCCTGAGCAATGTATACATGTAGGTCACCATGTTGAAAAGTTTGGCTATAAACAAATAATCTGCTATAAACAAATAACTGCTATAAACAAGTAATCCGATCTAATTCCAGTTGAACAGCCCTAATTAGCACTCTTATAAAATAGTCTAAACGGCGAATTCTGCCGTTTAAGCTAGTTTTGAAAGGCTTTGTAACCTCTAAGGTAAAATTAATTATTTAATTCTACAAAAAATAAGGAGGGTTTGTATGTTTATTTAACTGAATATAGCAAAGCATACTGAGGGCTAATTAACAAGATAGCAGATAGCCGAAGAAGAGGGATGCCTTCGCAAAAAATTTTCTATGGCCAACTGTCTCGTATCCACGTTACACATGGGGAAAACCGTAAAAATCAGCCATGTAGCCAGCCCATTTGTCTGGGATCGAATCCAGATAGAACTCCCAGTATTCAGTGTTCTTTAACCATTCGGCTACTAGTGGGCTTGTACAAGAAAAAAAGAATGTGACTGAAATTGATAACTTAAAACTACATTTTGTTTCTTTGCAATATATAGCGCAATAGCAATACATAACGTAGTACTATGTTCATCAAATAAACCTTCTTAGAAATCGTACACACCGCATAAATTTTTATTGTCGATTTATGAGACATAACAATTAGTAAAAATATGCAGGGGTGCGATTAGTGAATACGGCGTTTTCTCTTTTCAATGTACCATGTTTAGTTATTTTCTGCATATAATTTTTACCATCATTTAATGTAATTTTTGTCACATTCTGATATTTCTCTGCCTATATAAATAATTGAGAGAAATCCAAAGTAATAAATATCAGAACATACTTTACTATGACCATTTGATCCTTGTCTTACGTGTCCAATTAATATGGATGACGTCATGGTAAGGAGATACTTAGTCATCTCTTATCAAAATTTAGCCACTTATTTAAAAAGCCAACAATATAAATCATACGGCAGTTCCCTTTACAGATGATATGTATGGATTCATTATTAAAAACGTAAATTTATGGTAGTATTACTAGTCTCGGCTTGAACAGGAGATATGGATTCGTGATGTCGCGTCTTGTCAAATTCGTTTCGTTTTCTCCGCTGGAGAATACATCTGAGATGTGAAATTATTTTAAAGGTGAGTGGTCCTGTGATAAACTATTTTTTGCTTATTTTTACGAAGTAGATCCCCTGAGACTTCATACATTGACAATACATTGTGTCATTCCACGTACATATTTACGAATAAGTTATAGCTGAAATTATTTATTAAACTAGCGTTCTTTCAGCAGTTCTGCTTGAATGAGCATTTCGAGCTTATTTATAAAATAACGATTCAACCAGAAATAAATAACGTATTACTAAATGCTTAGATGTTAGGCATAATATTTACTTTTAAAACAAGATATATTTATTTAGTCATGACACTGCAATAATACACTCATGTCCATAAATTAAGGATAATGCAAAATCAGGCAAAGGAAGAGTTAGAAGCAAAAAAAATTTGACTTAATTGTAAAGCTTATTTATTAAACATAAGGTAAGGAGCAAAAAAAGATGCTATACGTTTGATATTATTAAAAAAATTAGCGATTTTTTCTCCCTGGAGCAAATTACAAAAAAAAAACTATTTAAAAAAACCAATATTACATGGTTGGTATGATTGTTAATACATTGTATGTCTCCCAGACGATGCAATGCAGTCCGTACAACGCCTAGGCATGCTGAGTATCAAATTATCGATCTGATCTTGGGGGATATTACACCACTCGAAAAGCAATGCTCTCCGAAGTTCCGGTAGACATGTAGGAGGAGGTTGACGGGCTGCAACTCGTCGGCCAAGCATGTCCCACACGTGCTCTACTGGATTCAAGTCCGGTGAGAATGCTGGCCGGTCCATACGGGTGATATCCTCCGATTGAAGGCATTCGCTTACGATGTTTGCACGGTGAGGACGGGCGTTGTCATCCATAAACACAAATTGTGCGCCCATGGCGCCCCGAAACAAACGTACATGTTGTTCCAGAATGACGTCCCGATAGATTTGTCTTGCCGTGATTACAATTTGAACATGCAAGTCAGTTCTGGAACCCAGAATAATTCCACCCCAAACGAGCACTCCTGCACCACCGTAACGGTGTCGTTCAATGATGTTTTCTTGGTGGTAACGGGTACCTGGAGCTCTCCATATGATTGTCCGGCGTGAATCAGATTGCAAGCTAAACCTGGACTCGTCGGAAAACATCACGCAAGCCCACTGTTGCGGTGTCCACAATGTATGCTCTCTACTCCACGCTAACCGCAGGCGACAGTGAGTTGCAGTAAGTGGAACGCATCTGACAAGTCTACGAGCATATAGACCAATCTGCCCTAAGCATCTGTACACGGTCTGCCTTGAAATTGTCGTACCAGGGCCTCAAGAGAGCTGACGAGACATGTCTGAGGCTGTGCTCCGCCTGTTTCCTTTGGCAGTAACTGCCAAATACCGGTCCTCATTCGGCGTTGTAACTCTGGGGCGACTTGTGCTGTAACGTCTACTCTCATTACCATCATCTTGGAATCGTTCCCAAAGCCCGGAGATGACACTCTGGGCAATTCCAAGTTCGTCTGATACTTCCAGTTGGGTACGCCCACATTCCAGACGGCCAATAATTCTACCCCGTAAAAAATCATCCAAATGCGTCCTTTGTGTCATAACTATTCGGTTATTTCACTGAAATGCTTATAAAGCGCCTGCGAACAATTTTACTTCCTTGCCTGTATTCCTTATATATCACTCTCTTACATTCTCGTCATTGTGACGTACCATCGGTGTCATCTGGTTACTTCCTGAAATTTGCATATTATTCTTGAAGATGTGCGTAGTGATTTTACAGGTGATATATTTATTTTAGAGTTCGATTTCCGCGTGAATCCGAATTATCCTTAATTTATGGACATGAGTGTAATTCAACTTTTTGAAAGGCCTTATATTTTAATAAAGATGTCTTGAACTGCTTTCTGCGCACATTTGTTATTAATTATCATTTTACATACATATTTTATCGGCTTGCATTTTAAAAACAACTGAAGTTCATACATAACTGGAAAAATATCCTCAGAGCCTTTCACAAAGGTCTTTCTGTGACGTTTTTATCAGACACTAAACAACACTTCATAATATCCTCCATGTTTTCGCACTTTTGGGGGATGAAAACTGTTTTAGGATTTCAATTGGTAAATTGTACCTTCAAAAGTCGTCACTATACTCAGTGATTGAATTTAATACAAAGATGTACATTTTGTTTTTCCTTCTACTCGATTTATTTTACATACTTCTTTACTTATCTTTTTCGTTGATTTTCTGAGTATCGATCATCTGTTAGGCAAACCGGCAGTGAATTTTTAAATTCGATATGAAATCTATCAGAATAGATAAGTTGGAGGGGAAAAATATCTAAAAATGCGTAAGATTTATTTCAGGTTAGAATTGCCCTCTTCATTTTTTATCATGCAGCCAAGTCAAACTGAGAACAGCTGAAACATTGTTTTATACGTTTAGTTCCTATGCATTTGCATGAAATTTATTTACCATTGAACTTCTAAAGTATGGCGTATTTACAGTTTAACATAGCATTCCTTTGAAAATATTTTGAAGTTAATTTCGATTCAAAGGCAATTTACATACCATTCCGTCTTCTTTCCCCTCTACACGGGTACTTTTTCTTAAGTATTAGATTTTAATACTTGAAGTAAGTAAAGAAAAGAAGCAAAGGAAGGATTTTACTGCAGTAAAATCCTGATAATGGTTGTCAGTAAAAATGTTTCCTTTGCTTCTTATTCCTTACATGTCCAATCCTTTCCTTTAAATTCTCCCATTTTTTTTATTCTGTACTTTTATACGTATGTAAGAATTTATATGACCTTTATCAGCTGAAATTAGAGGAAAAAAAATATTGTTACTTCTTGTCACAGATTGTAAAACCGAAGCAAGAATAACAAGGCTCTCAAGATACCATAAACACAGATTGTTTCATTATTCCTTGCATCAAAATTACAGCGGCCAGTATTTAACAGTTAAGAAACCGGATTTATACTTAGTGATTCAGTAATGTAATAACTTCCACGTATTCCCTCCAGTTATAAACAAGATCACGCCTTAAAATAAATGTTATACGAAAGGGGTAAGTAGTAAATAAGTGAAATAAAATGCTTAAATTCCTTATTACATATACACAGGTGTTGTTCAATGGAAATAAACGAAAATTCTGATGTTAAAAGTGAAATAATTTGTGATAGAATCTTCAGAATCATTAACTTCAAAACTTGTTTATTGAAAATTTAAAATCGCACAGAATACTAGAAAACTAAAAAAGAAAATTGCATTAATCTGCTTTTCACGATATTTTAGTTTATTTTTTACCGAGAAAAAATACTAAAAATGCAAAAGTTTGATTGGCATAAGATTCATTTAAAAATTAAGTTTTGTTCTCGAATGAAATAAAATAACATTTTGATATGAGTAGACTTCCTCTCAAAAAGAGTAAACGAGCAAATGATACTTTGCAAAAAAAAAAAAAAAAAAAAAAAAAAAAAAATAACACCATCCGAAACAAAATATTAACATCTCTTCAACATCATATTACTATACAAATATCAGATTTATACTGAACGAAATTTTAAAGGCATTCAACGCATTCTATGTGTGACAGAAATGAGCATTTTTAGGGACAAGAAAATGTATTTTTTTATTGTTATGTGGGTAATAAACTCAAGGAATTTTAGGATTTACAAGTGGGAATGTTAACGTAGATTTAAATCGTCAGTACTTACAGCTAGTAAATAGAAAATAGTCTCTAATGTTTAATCATCTTTACTAACATGTCAAAAATAAATATATTACAAACAGCAGTATACCTAATTGTAAGGTATCTAATTTGAACCACAAAATTGTAGGCAAATTTTCTGCTAGCATGCTTTCACTTGATCCCGTACAAATAAAATACACATCAATAATTTAAATAAAGGCCTAAAGTTTTCAATACATATGTATTCGTTTTTGTTCTTCTTTCTATTTTTAAATAAGTTGTTGGAAAAAAATACAAAAATAAGTCTAATTTTTACTTTTTACAAGCACAATTCATTTAGTTACAGTACTATTATATTATAACTCAATTGACAATATTTTGTCATTGTAATAATTTAATTATAGTATAAAAATGTCACAACAACATTAATAAAGAAACGCAGTTTGCATTAAATCCAATATACGAGTTTTACCACTCACTGAGATACTACTCACGTGCTTTTTTTTCAGATTATGGTCAGAAATTTTTATTTAGTAATTTAATAACAGAATTTTAACAAGCAACACATTTTAAAAATACTAGAGAGCCATTTCCCTAAAATGAGAGGCATTTTTTTAAGATTTCTTAGCTAAACAGTGTGAGGTAAAAGATAAATATTAATTACTTATTTTAATAAATAGTGAAGGGTTTACACTTTTTAACGATTTTCATACAGCTGTGGATTGCATTTTGCACTACAATCATTTACAGTTTATGGATTTATAATATTTTATATCCAACTAAGTCATTTGAAGATAAGTTATTTGAATTTTAGATGCATTCCTTTTTGTCGCTCGTTGTGCTTACCAACGGCAAGAGATTTTAATTTAAATTTAATGAGTTTTCTGTACTTAAAATTTATTTTGCCGGTAAAACGTGATATCACTTTTATCCTTAAAAGTTCACCTTTGTCGTTATAAAAGTTCAATTTTATCATTATAAAAGTTTGACTCAGTATTCAAAAGCACTTTGTCCTTAGAAAGTTTCGACATCCTTTATTTACGTGATAATCAATCTTTTGTTTGTTCATTTAATTTTTTCACAAATGTGTTCACAAAAAGCTTAGTTGCTATTTATATGCATTCATCTTAATTTTAAAAGGATTAAAATTAAGGAAAGAATTCTGGAAAGATGAAGGTAAAAGCAGTGAAATTAAAATGTTCATTGAGAAAAATTTTAGGTGCATTGTATATATTTTAGAGAAATTCGCTAAGAATGAAAACAATGAGAATTCAACAAAAGGAATGTTAAAATTTAAAATCACGGGACTTCTTTTCCCAGTGTTCTGTATTACTGAGGGCATTCTTGCCAATTTCTCTACATAGGACTCGGGTCATGGAGGAGATCGTTAAAAACAAGTTTCTGTCTTGTTAATGTTTTTGACTGCTACACTTGTTAAAAAAAGAAAAAGAAAAAAAGACTTAACTATTTTTCACATTCAATAAAGGAGAAGTAATATATGCATATAACCATGAAGCAAATAATTTTGTTTGAAACTCGGTATTCCTTTAGAAAGAAGACGACACTTTTTCGTAGGATAAGGAGCTATTATATTGTGTTTTAGAGGGAGGTTTTAAGAACATTCAGTAAAACAAAGACCAGTGATTTTATTTAATAAATGATATTTTTAAGCATCTTACTTCCGTAGGAGGACGAAGAAAAAATATAAACTTAAATTTAATAGAGTTTTTCAAATCTTAATTTTGTTATTTGTAAAAGTAACACAATTAATGCAACATTAATTTTATAAATTGCTAAATTTTTTTCAGTTAGTGAATGTGCTTTAAAAATCTCAATTCCTTTTCAGTATGCGCTGATTTGCGTTCAGCTGAAAAATCATACCTCTATGTACTAATAAATATCTGTCGCTGAGAAAACGAATCTGAAATTAAATAAACTGAAACAAGATCTACTGAAACGCATAATAAATTTCTTTTTGATTAGGATACCTACGTAACCTGTATAATCATCTGCATTAACAATGAAATTAAGACAGTTTTTATTTCACGATGTTTTTGCTGTCTTGTTCATGTACTTTATGGAAAAATGGTTGCCAGAGCCTCAAGGAGGTTGGACTTCTACTTCCACCCCAATTTTGAGGGACAGCAACCAGGGGGCTCTGAGGATCTCCCACCCCTCTCCCCTACCACTAAGCCACATGAAAGGACTTTTGGCTCGCCATATATTTAGAGTGCCCTCATGCCGCAAAGTCATTATACATTTACAAGCATCCATGCCTTCTCCGGGAATCGAAGTCGGGTCCTTTGGTACCGCTGTAGGCTCCCCTAACCACTATATGGTCTTAGCGGCTTTCTTTCGTGATAGATGAGCATAATGAAATCCCGAAAAGTTAAGCCAAATGAATGTCAATTTTTCTCTTTTTGGCTAAAGTTTAAGTATCTGCTCCTACTAAAATTTCCCTTACAGAAATAAGATGCCAGCCCCTTTCATTATCTAACGTTTGCCAAATTTACGTGAGTTTGGGGTAATAAATGTGGCTTCCTAGAACTACATCTGCAGGTCAGTGGCATGAATCACAAAGGATTGAATCAAAAACTATTGCATGGAGAGGTTGTCGGTTATGTTTTGTAATTTATTTTTAAAGCATGTAGTTGAGGGGTCACCCTGCGTGGGTGCTCCCCACTCTATTAACATCCGCCAAGACTGAGATTGCAAGACCAGGGGCCCAGGCGAAGCTTGTCTTTCGTCACAGCTAGGAGAAATCGTGCGCGAGACCTTTTTACCTCGGAGAACCGAAGCACGGAAGATCCGTTACCATTGCGTGCTTGGCATTATGAAATATCAGGGTTCGGCTGCAATCCATCATTTCGTGTTGAATCGAGATCTCCTTTTGGTTTGCTACGTTTACGGTCCTAACAACGAGAACTCCTCACGAAATGTTAGCTGAAAAGAAAAGAAAGGACAAAAATGAAATGAAGAGAAGAAACATGGGAGAGTTGTTGATTTCAATCTGAGTCGCAGAAAGAGTCCGATAAGTGAAGAGCGACAGCCTCTCGAAGCTGAAGTGAAGAACATACGTTTTTTTTTTTATTTTTTTTATGTACATGCAAATTATACAGCTGAACATGAGGGCTTATATAGATGCTTGTCACGCCACGTAAATAAATACAGCATTCGAAGATATTATTCTGTTAAGGTAAAATGTGTTAGCATTTTATTGAATGCCTCAAGTTTTACTTTTGTTTTTTGGAAGGAACCTTCTTTCCGATATACAGACTTATTTCATAATACAAAAGTATTCTAAACAGAGCAGTGTTGTAATTTTAATTATTTGGAACGAAAATGAAGTGTAATATTTTTTACTTTCACAATAAAAGAGCATGTTAAAAAGGTGGCAGAAATTTTAAAGTGAGGAGGGAAAACTGATAATACAAATTGCTACTAAAATAGCTTAAATACAACAATGGGGGTTGAAGGAAAAGCTCCACCAAGAATACTGCGTTTAATGGAGCGGCAAGCTGATACATCGCAAAATGTAAATTTGACCAGATTTTTACATCTGAGTATGTATTTTAATTACCTTATTTCCTTCTACTCATATATTCGCTATTTGAAATAACGCAAAAAGAACAATATTTTTTATATTCATATAGACTGCAGTCATATAGGCTTTTTTTATAGTCATATAGGCTGCAGCTTCGTCCCTTTGCTGGGAAGCGAAAATATCTCATCTCTCTCTGTTTTACGTCAAGTATATTAGAAATGTTATGCAGTTTGAATGCCGCATAAGTTAAAAATACCTCAAATTTTGGGCAAAAAATTATGTTTACCGAAATGATTTGTTTTTTGTCTTAATCATTTATTATCTTTTCATCAAGCACCACACAAAAATTTAGACTTCCATCCATAAAAAATTTAGGAAGTTTAAAAGCTGAATTGAAGGAACTATAATGCAGATAGCTTTAGCAGTGTTTCTTCAAATTAATTAAACAACCATTCAGACTGAAGTGCATAGTAGCTGAGTCATGTAGTAGAGTACTGATACTGAAAATCACGCTAACTTAAGAAAATGGTTATTTTTAATATTTTTCATAACTAAAAACTTTGTAAAGAGCTAAGGTTAGCTATATCTATGCTTTACAGGACAACATTTTAAGCCCCCAGTATTAGCTACATATCATCGAGATCATGCCAAAACCACTTATCTGCAAAAATTTTTCAAAGAAAACGTTTTCTGACTCTATAAAGTATTTTCCCCACATTCTTCGCATGCCTTAGTGGTGTAGTGGTTAGCACGCTCGACGCGTAACCGAGAGGTCCGTGGTTCAATTCCCAGCGAAGACGTTGCTCATTTTTTATGTCTCCTGCTTCGAAATAACCTAATGATTCTATACTGGCGCCCGAACTAAAAAGGTGATGGATGATCATTCTCCACCACCGGAATTTGGCGATTGGGTCGCCCAAAACCCCAGTCGGCCTTTAAAAGGGGAAGTATATAAGGTATTTCTCCCGCCTTCTTCGCATGCCTTCGTGGTGTAGTGGTCAGCACTCTCGACGCGTAACCGAGAGGCCCGTGGTTCGATTCCCGGCGAAGGCGTTGCTCATTTTTTCATCCCTCCTGCTTCCCAAAAATCCTAATGTCTGTACAACACTTTGTTCGGTTTGTAATTTTTGTCAAATAATAATTACTTTATTTAAGTCTTTTTTAGGATGATTATGTCTTCTGCACATTTAATCAGTTTTAGGTAGGTATCATAAAGGGATTGAAAGCATATTCGTGATCTTCAAATAGCTGATATGATGAGATAACAGATAAGATTGTTTTGGGCATAAAATAAACATATTCGGAAAAAAATTATTGTAATAACAGAAACTCCTTTATTAGTTAAAATGCATTTTTCATCCTTTAGAACTCCCTTTTCCATTTGCAGTTTTCCTGATAGGATTTTTTGCTAATATTTTGCACTGTTGAATTATCTCGCACTGTTTGTTTGGTTATAGGAATATGAAAAAGCATACAGAGGCTATTTGTCTAAGGCAAAAGATGCCTTCTTGGAGAACTTTCTAAAGAAAATTTACTTATATTCAAGTTACACATATCTCGTACTATTTGTGATATCAGATAAGAGAAGTTACAGTATTCTTTAAGTCTGTTGTTATCAATAGTATCCACAAGGATACAACTATGTTTATCGTGATCCGCACACATGTATTTTTATGAAAGAAAAGAAAGTGGAAGAACAATGAGACAAAGAGAAATTCTTTGAAAAAGTAACGTATTGAGGAAATAATAGTAAATAAATGTGTATAATTATTATGTAAGTTTTTTATTCAAACTAAGCAGTTATTTTTGTGTTGATTCTGTATTATTTTTACACTAATTCTGCACTGTTTCTCAACCTTTTTGCGAGTCTTAACCAGAAGGTAAATTAGATCAGTTATAAGAACATGAGTATGGCTTATTAAATTACACTGAATTGGTGATTACTGTTGTTTATTTATCCGCGATCAATGTATTCTCGCTTCGCTTAAAGTCGTTTATTGAACTAGAGAGAAAGCCGTAGTGGGTGAACGTAAATTTCTTGCTTAGCATTTACCTAGAAATAATTTAATCCGAGGAGAATTTAGGAAGCGAAGTTTTCCAATTTTGTGTTTAACGTAGGCTTTTCGTTTGCTTTAACTATAGCCCTCTATTATCGATGAATATATTACTTGTAATTGTTGACAGCAACTTTCTTTAAGTTTCAGAATAAATTTGACTACTTTCTGAGATTTTATTGCTCGGTTAGTTAGTAGCAATGATAATAATTCGCCAAGCTAGATAAGATCTTATAATTTAACTAAAACCTTATAATTAAAAATCCGTTAATAAAATGTTCCTTTATTTTAATGAGCCAAATATTTTATGTTTTGGATCTTTACTGTCATTTCTCCCTTTCGTTTTACTGCCAGAATGCGAATTTAGTTCACATGTATTTAAGGTGAGGATTTTAGATTATAAGACAGAGCGTGTTCTGCGTCTGGAGGCCACGTTACTAGGTTGCTAGATAAGATAAGCTTTTGTAGTCTTCGGCATTGCATTATAATTGCTGATAGTTGATATGTACACCGGTTAGTTTTCGAGCCAACTTCGCATTAATTGATTTGTGTAACCTTTGGCTTCTAGCTAACTTGAGTTTAAATCTTCCGTTCGACTTGCATTTAAGTTACCTCTCCACAAGTGGTTGGCTGAGTTGTAAGCACAAAGTGTATTTTCTGTTCTTATTTAGTTTTAAATAATGTTTCTTTTACACCCTTCTCAAATTTCAGTTGTTCCTTTAAATTTAGCGATAATTAGCTTAATGTCTACCAAGGGTTTGGACACTTTTAATGATTATAAAGAACATTAAAGTCTACATAATAATTATAAATAAATTAGTAACCAAAAATAAATTACTACCTATAGGGAAGGCAATTAGGGGAACGGGTGAAAGCTAGCTAGTCCCTCCTCTCATAGAGCTAGTAAGACCGAAGCCCTTCGCATTCCCTAGAAAACCTGAAATACTGTCGAAAGGCGTGCTGTTTCAAAGGATATAAAATAATATTCATGATGTTCCTTTTAATGATTTTTGGATGTTGGGCAAAAATATACTTTCAGAGTGTTTAAGCACGTTGATTTAAACACGCGACATTGATGGCGCACCACTGCCAAATGGAATTCGAATTGCCCTCCTCGTCAGAGAAAATGAGTCTGTCAACAGCGGGTCAGTGGAAAAGATGTCAGACGAAACTATTTCTATCAAAAAAAAAATTATTAATTTAATTAAAATTGGATTGGAGCTGGTTACTATTGGTAAAAAATGCAGTTGCATTAGTGTGCTGCGTTTGTTGACTGCTCGACGGAAGTATTTACACAATTTCTGTGTCAGAGAAGCATATACATTATACGGAACCTGTGCACTTCAAACCTAATTTCTGGCTTCGTGTCAACAGTCAGGCGACTTACTTCAGTGTCATCCAGAAAGCCACCCAGTGGTAAAGTGGTTAGTTACGCTGACTGTCGTATCGATGGACCCGTGTTCGAGTTCCGGAGAAGGCATCGATATTTGTAAGAGTATAGTGTCTGTGAGGCAAGATGGCAAGGGGGGCACTCAAAATACAATGCAAGCCGAAAGCCCTCTAAGTTTGGTGGTAAATGAGAGAAGACATTCGGACCACTCTCCCCGGGATGTTCTCCTTCAAAAATACGACGGAAGCTTAGCAGTTCAGTTCAGCAATACTTCAATCACCTCTGGTACTGCAGAGGTGCTGTCCTAGCTTTTACCTGTACCTGTCTTTCAGAAAAATAGCTACAAAACTTAGAAGCAAGTTTAAAATAAAACTTTTTATTAGAAATTCAATTTAACAAACTACAAGCTCGTGTAGTATCAAATCAGTCACCGTCTCTTGCGGACATTAACAGAACATAAGAATTATTAACATAAGTCAATATTGCAATTATTTTCTACAGTTCACGAGGTAAAGTCCTATTGTAAGCTTTGACTCGGGTCTTCAAATCATGCGAGCAAACAAGCAAAAGGCTAAAGGCAATTCAGGTAAATCTCAGAGCTGGACGAAACTGGTTCCAAGAAAGTCAGAGATGGCTGCAGAAGGCTATTTTTTAATTTCAGCAACTTTATTCTACATACCTGAAATTAATTTTTATCCTGGTGCTAGGCGGCTAAAGTAAAGTTGACACTAAAGATAAAAATAATTAGGCAGTGAGCTAATATACATGAAAACTTGGAAAATTATTAATTAAAAATATACAATCCGTGCATTATATTATGGTAAGTACGAAAAATATTTTTAACTGCTAAGCAAACAATATTACTGTAGAAAATTACAAAGGCGGAAACAACACTTACTATTCAAATGATTATATTACAGATGCTTAAAAAAACGAAAGGCATTAAACGATATTATTAGAGAAAGTGCTCATATGTATGTGTACAATTCGCAGTAATATCAGAACATGTTATACTGTAGTTAAGAGGTAAAGGGGGGGGAAGACTACTTTCTTTTACATTATCAGTTTGCAAGCAAAGCTTGTTCTATCAATGGCCAAATACTAGAAAACAACATGAACGTTAATTAAAAACTACTCCATAAGTAATGAATGGTGTTTGCTTTAGACATAATCCCCAGCCGCCAAAGTCGCTTCCTGTCGAAAAGTCAGACTACCGTTTCTAGTGGTGTCTGCAATAGCGGGATACGTCCCACCGCCAAACTCAAGTAAAAGATATTGTACACGCGCAAAATGCTTCATTATTTAAACAACACTCAACTAATAAAAATACATTCCTGATTTCATTTCTAAAAAATGCAATTTCTGTGATTAAATCGAAGATTCTATGTTTAAGTGAGGAAAGGCTTTGCTGTTGTTACTCATGGCTCACTTGTCTGACAAAGTCAGCCCAAGCCCACGAGAATTCTCGTGTCAAGGAGCGCTAGATTACGCCTGTCGTTCGCTACAGCCTTGAGCTCCTAACAGGTGACAGTGCAATTTGGCTCATTTCCACCCCCCAATTTTGATGGAGAGCACCCCGGGGGGACGGGTCCGAGGGTCTCCCACCCCTCTTCTCTTCCACCAAACCACATGAGAGGACTTTCGGCTCGCCGTATATTTAAAGTGCCGCCATGCCACACCGACACTATATATTTACAAACATCCAAGCCTTCTCCGGGATTCGAACCCGAGCCCTTCGGCACGGCAGTTAGCGACGCTAACCACTATACCGATTGGGCGGCTGGAAAGCCTTTTAATCTCTGAGCCGGAAGTCCAGCAACGACGTCTTCTTGAAAGAGGGTGGGAAGACTTCATCAAAAGACAGTTTAGTAATTTAATACCTTTCCCTTTCGTTGAAAAATAGTCTTCCTGAACTGAAGTTTTAAAAGGTTTCATATTTGAGACTTCACTTTAACAAGTGAACAACTTGAACTTAGATCTGATCTTTCTAATGCTGATAAGGGCCTACCAGCGGCTGAGCGGTAAAATCGCTGAACACTGGTAGTTGCGACCTGGGTTCGATTCCAGGTGAACGGGCTGGCTGCATGGGCGTTTCGTGGTTTACCTCATGTGTAACGTGATAGGAGCCAGTTTCCTTTAGAGAGTCCTCCAAAAAAGCATTCCTCCCCCTTAGGCAGATAGCCCTAGTGTGCTTTGCTATAATCAACTAAACCAAACTAAGCCTAATAGTGGTAAACAGGATTAAACGAAGAAAATTTATTTTTCCGTAACCAGAAATACTTCGTTTTCATAACTGATGTCTTCCCACCTGCGTTCAAGTCTTCGTCTTTTGTTCAATTATCCATTTATCTATCTTAATTAATACCAGAAAAAGTTGTTGTTACAGGGGGAATATAAAAAAATATTATAACTCAATTATTTGCAAAAGGGAAACAATCAAACTAATTCAACCTAAACTCGAAACTCTTTTTTTCAAATTATGTGACAGACACAAAATAGTAAACACTGTGTTGATAAGAACGCAAAATACTCATCAGTATTTCCCTCTATGGAAAAGAGATCATTGAAATTGTTAAGGGGCTATGATGAGGATCATTCAATCTAAGAAAATAGGAAATGATGGGAAAGTGCTTAGATGTGTAAATTTAATGAAAAAGTTCCCTTTATTGAAATTAAAGGAAAGAACAGTTTTGAATAATTTTACCTTATATTCTATACCTATATATATATATATTAATTTCTCTTGACATATACACTGAACGTTTGTTGCTATCTCTGAATGTAAGAGACCCACAGTTAGGGCTTTACTTTTTAAAAACCAGAGTTTAAATTATTTGAAAATGACAGAGCACACCAAGAGTTATTTACCTAAGAAGAGAGATAGCTTCGTGGAAAATTTCTCAAGGAAATTAGCTAGTATTTAAGTTTTACACTGGGAAAGCCACGAAAACCATCCATGCAACCAGCCTCTTCGTCTGAGATCGAACCAGAGTAGAAATTTCAGTTCTTAACCGTCTTAATCCCTCTGCCGTTAGAGGAACGTTAAAACATTGAAAAGCAGTTTTTAAAAAATCATCGCTTAAGGAAAAATATAATAAAATATGAATTCATGCTTTTAACATTGGCCGATAGTTGATAACATTTAAAACATCTAATTTATTTAGGAGAAAAAAAAGGGGGAAAGAAAAATATTTTAATGTCAGATTTGCCTGTTTATAGCCGGCAGAAAAACTTAAAGGTGTCTTTTTCACTTTCTTTCTACCTCGCGGCTATTCTGTCTCTTCTAGCTAAAATGCAATTTAGGAGATAAACACCATTTTTGTTTATTCTAGATATACTTTATAAACATATATCTTATTCCTTATGGGAAGATAAATAGTCAATACATTCTCAGATCTTAATTTAGAAATTTTTGAATAAAAGTAAACGTTAACCGGACGCATGCAAAATGAAAATAAGTTACGTAACATAAGAATATGGCTTCGGATGCTTCAGCATGCTTTAATACAGCAATAAATTTCCACTTACTCTGAATCCTCAATTTTTCCCCACGAAACATTCGTGGAAATGCATAAATCATTCCTTTTCTCACTGTCTTTCACTTCTTAAATCTTAGCCAAAAATAAAATTCTTCCCCGTCTGGACGCGGTTGAACGAACACAGATTTGATGTTACAAATTCCCGATCTCTATAATAGTGGGTGAATAATAAATGATGGGCTCTGAATTTGACGTTGGTGTTTCTGAAGCGAAACATATAAGTTTCCCAAACAGAACACAAATCGTTTGTAGAAGTCTGGTGCAGTTGTAAGAGCTGGAATTTTCATACGTGGAAACTAATTAAAAATATTTAATAAATATTTAAATATTATTTACATCAGAATGCCATATACAATAGGAAAACAGGGAAAAGACACTATCATATAACTTAATGTTTCGTTTCTAGTTGTTAATAGGGCTTCTCGTTATAATAGGTCTAATGGTATTTCTAATAATAGCAGAATAAACCTTGGCCTATTTTACACTGTAAACTTAATTTTTTTTTTTCTGAACATATTTTTGAATTGCTCGAGAAGAGTTTAATTCACGCAGAGGAAAATTTAACACAAGAAGTTTTATTGTAATTCTGGAACATGTACATTTTGATAATCATGGTCAATCCTTAGCCATCAACTTTATCATTTGTGGCTTATTGCTACTGAATGGATTTAATTACTCTTTTTATCTTTCTTTCTCTTTAAGCAATTACGACTCTTTCATTCGTATCAACACATATGAAACAATATGAAAGGAAAAGGCTTAAGCAGATTACTGTAAAAACCGAGAACTTTTACCAGTTGGTGTTTGATAAAATAGGTAATGTAAGGACAAGAGTTTCTTCCTCAATATTATAACATTAATTTCAAATTAAATCGCCGTTCTAGAGGTATCTTTTCAAGGAAAAAGGACATTAAATCATTATTTTTAAATAATGGAATAGAAGTTGTTGCGTTCTATTGCAAAAAAATTTATTTCACCCTCCAGCCCTCTCTTACTTTTTAAATACTTCGACTACGATAGTATTCCAGACATGTATTATGTACTGAAGACTTTTCATTAATTTAGCTGTCAAATCACTTTCAAAAAGAAAGTATAATAAAAATATATATGTTTTCAAAGTTGTTTATCGCTATATATTAATTTTTTACCGGTTAAAACTTAATAAACCTCAATGAAAATTCGGTAATCTAAAGTATTTATTTTTCAACTAGTAATCCCCCTCCACCCGATTCTCTAACGAATTGGAAAAGCGAATGCGTGAAACTCGCTACGTATTGAATTAATTGCATAGGAATGAGAATGGAAGATTTAGAGAATAAATCTATGTTTAAACTTTTATATACATTTTAAGATTTGGTGAAAAGATTAAACAATAAATAAGTAATATTAAATATAAATTAAACGAAGGTGGATCAATTAGTTTATTGTTTTTATTTAATAACATAACTTAAATTTTGCGTAACAATGAGCAGTAAAGTTAACAAAATATATCAACTCAGGAAAGTAATGAGAAACTTCACTGTATTCAATGTTTCGGGCAATGTTAAACGGGTTAAACATTAATAAACATTGATCACCCGAATGCGTCCACATCTCACACATTTTTTCTTATCGTTTTTTCTACTATAAGATGAGGTACGTTAGTAAAATAATAGTAATTAATAAACAGCAATTATATTACTTTCAATTAAAATTAAAGTTTTACAATATATCGATAATGCAATTAGTGCGTCATTTATAGACTATAATATATTGCTAATTAACTAAAATCTTTATATTTACGATAAATTATGTTATTCGGTT
>KK112484.1:417460-433254 GCA_000611955.2 Stegodyphus mimosarum
ATGTTATTATTAAATATTATTTTTATTCAATTTAATAAACTTTAAAAATTAAATTATATTCATTTAACACTAATTACATTAATTGTGATATATGATAAAAATTAAATTTTGCAAAATTTAATAAACGTAACACAGGACAAATAATGTATAAATTATTGGTGTATTTAATAAACTTTTACAAAAAATTAGTTTCATAAAGCATTTATAAAGATTTGAATGCGATTATTTTGTATTTCACCATATGTGACAATTAAATCTACGATTTAAAATTTGAACTATAAACTAAGACTATTCCGCGAACTCCAATAACTGCTCTTAGTACTCCAGTTTGGAGACCGCCTTTCTGGGGAAAAAGGGTGTTCAACAGGGAAAAAAATTTCTAGTACTTAACGCAAACAATTTCAGTTTTATTGGACAATCAGTTTCTAAAATCGGGTGCCTCTTGTATTAGAAACGTCAAAAAGGCGATAAAAGGGTAGAGGAGGCTAGTTTTATTTACATCCGATGTTGCGCATTGTGGCAACTCTTCTTGGATGCACCCAAACCATACACATTTCTTTCTCCTTTTCTTTACTACTACAAAATTAGAGCAAATGTATTAAAATGGTACTTTAAGCTTCTGGCACTTCGAAATAATTCTAAATAGATTTAGAAAACGAAACGTGCACGTAATTTTAACTAAAATAAGAAACTTTAGAAAGAATTCTATTCTATTGCCCTATTTATTTATGTAAAAAGAAACAGAGACTGAGAACTGATAAAGTAAGATGTGAAAAATTAAACAGTATAAATATAAATATAAATATAGCGTTTAAATAACAGATATTTGACGGAAAGAAAAGTGTGTATGGAACAAACCCCTCAAAAATAAATAAACAGGTTGCACAGCGTGCATGGAACAAACACAACTCAAAAAAAAAAAAAAAAAAAGAAAAGGTTACACCGCGTTATAGAGAGATAATAAGATTATGATATGTCTTTCCAGCTTTCAGTTTTAATATAAAAATAGCCAGTACCCAATTTTAATATCAAAATATGTTTTGGTAAACTAAAACTGATTTTAAACCTCGAATGCTAAAGATCGGAACAGATTTATTAAAAACCGTCATACATTTTACGACATTTTACGTCTTATGTTTACAAAAGACATCAATTAGATATGAAGAGCTTAGTATCTTAAAATGACTTTATCGCTAATAGAACGCGTTGTTCTAATTTCGGAATGTGTTTGGAATAATTAATAATCAACGAATTTGTCAAAAAATTCCTCTGCAAATTTGGAAATCATGTACAATCTTCACGTGGCAACGTAACTTTTATGAAAGTTTGGAGATTTAGGGGTAACATAATAATAAGAATAACTATTAGGATGCAAATACCAGATTTTTTAAATTTCAGCAAGCCCCCAACATTCTAATTACGTATAAATCAACGGTTTTTCTTATCGCCAATTATTGCTCCCGTGCCGTCATGTAATGGCATGTAACAACAGAAGACATGAATTTTGTCAAGTTTTTTTGTATTGAAAATTAATGTACAAAATGAGATTCTTTAATAATCAGTTATAAAGTAGGAGATGTGATTAATGGAAATTTCTTTAAATAATCCAAAGACTTCAATGAGTTTCTATTGCCCTATTTCTTTGACTAGTTATAATACATTAAATTTTAATTAAGATTTAACTATTAGAAGCTAACCACACTTTTTTCACTCAGACGTTGCCCTGGATAAGAAATTAGTTTTTGTATTATCATAGCAAAACCTTCCAATGTTAACATTCGGCAAAGATAACAAAAATTACTGTAAATACCTAGTAGATAGGTATAAATACATAGTAATTACTTGTCTGCAATATTTTGAATAATTAAATCCGTGAAAAATAAGGAGACGAAAATAAAGAATCAATTATATTACTTCAATATCCTCCGTAACCAATGTAACTCCTCTTTTAAATCCCCCCCCCCTTTTTTTGTAATGCCTTTTTCAGTTTTCTTCCAGCCTTCTAATATTCAGCTTAATAAATGTAGCTTCTGAAAGAACTAAGGATTTAAAGATACAGGTTAAAATAATTGATTTTCCCGTTTTCCGCCTCGCATATTTTCAACTGTCGATTGATGACCGATCACCCTTCAACAAAAGACATCGCCATTGTAAGGAACCGTTTATCAGTATTATCAAACTGAAGAGAAGATAAAAAGGAAATTACATTAAGTTGTGTGCGTGAAACTTCTTGGGTGGTCTTAAAAAATTAGCAGATAGTTTTAATGCGTATAAATCTAAATTTGTTTGAAGACAGTGGAAACGTGCTCATCATTTATAACTTCTCATTCTTTCTAAATCATTACTGCGATCTATGGAACATCTTCCTCTCTTCACTGAATATTTCTTTAATTATTTCTAGATATCCAGTCATATAGATGAAGTATGTTATGTTAACAAACTGCAAGATTATTGCATTAAAAAACAGAAAAAAAATCTAGTAACTTAGAATTTCATATCTGTAAATAATGATTTTGATTTCTTTCGTTCTCAAATTTTATGTTAATAATTTTAAGCACTTCCATTTCAGATCTTTTTTTAAAGTAACTGGTAATTATTAAAGAATCTTTAATCAATCACTTTAATCAATTAACTGAATCGCTTTAATCAATTAACTGAAGCTAACTAATCATATACTTTCATACTCTTTTCATAATGAATTCATAAGGGCTTTGCTTTTTGGTATTTCGGTTTGTATTAAAATGTACACAGGATGGACGAAGGCGAGAAATAATCCACATCGTTAAAAATAATAGAAAATATATAATAACACAATTAATGGTCCAGCATGTCTTTGCGAGCAGAATGTTTCAGTGGAGTATAAAGAATAATTATCAGAAATAACTACTAGGATACATTTACTGTAGAGTAAGAATGCATAAAGAATTGCTTTAGCAATATGAAAACTGCATGTATAATGCGCTATTATATTTATTTTGAGCCAGCTTTTTTTAACTGGTACACTCCAGTGAGCTCAGGTGACGTGAGTAACTACTTAAAATGCCGTATTGCTTATATCCATTTGAATACTTCATCAATCGAAAACTCGAGCACTACTGTAAAACGCAATTTTTGGCGATTCTGATTATTTTTCGCCATTTTTAACATAATTCTGAATAAAAATAAATCCCATATGAAAATAACTAATCCGATATGAAACATTTTTTATAGTTATGCTAGAACTGATCGCAAGAGCCAGAGAAAAATCATAACATGTTGATGCTCTAGAATATTTAATGTCATACAATTTTCAAGACACTTTTATGAATATGAATGTTATACAATCAGACAAGTCACAGTGACAGTCATTCATTAGTTTCTAGGCTGAGTTACTACGAAATAATCATATGAAATAAATTTACCTTTGTATTAAAAATTAATCAGTTTACTGGTGCTTTGTCATCAGTATTAGAATCTTTGCACCTGTAAATAAAACTTCCATTTTTTTTTGCCTTACATTTTCATTTGTCATTTCTAGTGCTAGAAATACCTTTATCTACTATTAGAAATAAACTTTCATTTTTTATTTCTTCAAAGACAGATCATTTTATTTTAATCGAAGAAATATCTAAATTGAGCCTATCTTGTCTTCCTGGGCTGACTGCTTGCCTTGTGTGTTGAACTGCTGAGTTAGAACTCAACACAAGTAATCCACGAATTTAATGTTTCACCAAAAGGCCACGTCTTGGTGAAACATAAAATATATTAAACGTAACATTAATAACAAGTTACAAAATTAGTCTTAACATACAGTATTTATTTTTCCACCACTTATTCAAAGGGACGTTTCTTTCCCTCCTCCTCCTGTTCTGAAAATCTAAAACTGAACCGCAAACTCCTACCAGAAGTAAGTTAAGAAGTAACTTGCTTCGCGCACATGGTAATTCTGCAATGTTTTTAACAATTCTGCTTTTGAGTTTCAAGAAAATTGAACCGGAACTCAAGACCTCCTTGTCCATATCTTGAGGGAGGATGAACGTCCAGTTCTAGTTGTGACATGATAGTAATCAGTATTGGCATGGCTTTCGAGAGATTCTTCATCTATTGTAACATTCTTCACGCTGGCAACACACTTCTCACCTCTAGTTCTAAAGGAACAGTCTTTTGATGGGCCTAATTTACAAAGGAACGGTTGCTCTAGTTTTAATTTTGGCGGTTCTACCTACCACGTTTTTGCTGGTGTAGAACGATAATATGCTTCCTAAAACATTAACTACCATTAGCGATTGTACTACAATGCCCAAGCTCTCGATGTTTAAATAAAGTTAGGCACTTAACACATAATTATCAGATGGTAGAAAAATCGGAACTTTAAAATCTTCATCGTCATCTTTCTAAAACAGCTTTGTTTTAACTGTCGAAATTCCATTAGTGTCTATAAATGTCGACAATGATTTTATGGGCTGAGTTTTCTCGCTGTGGAAAGAGTCTTCATGAACATTTTTGCAAAACTTTTAGTTCAGCTCCTTTAAGTTTTTCAGATAACTCTTCTGATTTCTTTTGTGTTTTAGAATTTCTATAAAATCTATATATTCAACTAGTACCTCTAATTATTCTCCTATAGGAAAATACGTGATAATATTCATCATTTCTCTGATTCAGATATGACACTAGCTTTCTTCTTTTTCAGATTTACCACGTCTTCGTCAGGTGACAGTTCATAACCCGGTTATTTATCTTAAGAATCTCTAACCCATGCAGATCCTTCATGCCATTGCTTCTTTAGTATGGCTTTTACCGAACAACCTTTTGATAATGTGTCTGCAGGGCTTTGAGTTGCAGGAACAAAATTCCACTCACTGGATTCTGATAGAGTTACAATTTCATTTACATGGTTAGATATAAAAGTTTGCTAAGGTCCTTCTCTTTGGATCCAATACAGTAGGTCCATAGAATCGGACCAGTAGACCGACTGAATATCTTCTAATTTTAATCTTTCTTCGCTGCATTCGTTAATCTAACCCCAATAAGGTAAGACAGCAAATTCATCCTTTGAATCGATACATCTTTTCAAGAAGCAATCCTTGATCTAGTTTGTATTAATTGGGAAACTATCTTTTCCTCTATGAAAAATACAAGTCGCTTTTTTTTACTAGCATAAGGAAATTTAGATGCATCACAAAATGTAATCAGTGTTATATTGGATTCACTAGAATCTAAATCAGATAGCTTACGAGATGTTTTGAAGTTTTCCTGTTCAGGTAATTGATCTTTCCATTTTTCATATCTTTTAATCATGTATCTTCCGGTAATTTAGAATTCTATGAGATTCTCAAATTTTATCATTTTTCTAGGAGCAATTAAAGAATTAATGTTATTGGACACATGAAATCTACGAGATCAAATAACTGATGTACTTTAAGCAGAATTTTCCGTTCGATAATCGATTCATTGTTCTCAATTTCTGTCATCTGGCATGACAAAATGCCATTTTTAGTATCAGTATGTGAGACCTAAAACCGATACATCCTTTTCATCTACATAAGCTGAGCTATCTTCTATCTCAGGAAGATAACTATTTCTCCACTCACGTAAGTGAAATTTAACTGCATAAGTCAGCAACAGAGTTAACACTTGCATCCGTATAAAATGACTCCTACAGTTTTATTGCAAAATCTTTCAAATGTTCTCCTACCTTATATAGTATTTGAGTCGAAATAGCTGTAAGTAGAAAGGGGCTTAAGACGCAAGAAAAACACGCTGACGTGGAAAATAAAACAGGCCAATCGACAACCTTGTATTTTTCGTAGATTTTGTAAAATCCCAATCGATTTCGAGGGCAAAACGGGTCCCACTTTATCAGGAGCAAAAAATTCTGCAAAAGCGAGAAAGCGAATATCGATCGTATTTATAACCACAAGCGACCAGTGGAAGGGCCGATAGTGCCATCTGTCGACAGAAATAGTAATTAAAAACGAAGGGTTAAGTTAGTAGAATTTTGAAGGCATTAGGCAAGACTGGATTGGAATTGAAATCATTGACCAAACAGGGTAAATTTTTGTGAATGTGAAAAGCTTCAAGAAAATCCAATTCCCCAATAGAACCAACCAGCTTTCTGGGTAATTTTAGTAGAACCAAAGTCAAAACTGTGATTGAATTTCCAACTATGATTAGCTATTGAAGATTTGCTAATTTCGCCTTTTCGGACGTAAGATTCATGTTCTTTTATGCGAAATTTTAATGCTCTTTTCGTTTGGCTAATATAATTTAAACCACACTGACACGATATGCTATAAATTTCCCAAGAATTAAAGTCAGAAATAAAAACTTTAAGAGCAGAACGTCGGATTTTATTTATAGGCGAGAAAACAACTTGAAAATTAAACTTGCGTAAAATCCGTGCAATTTTGTAACTGATAAAAAGATGAAATGAAAGCCCGACAAGGTTATTAATGTTATTTCTGACATCAGAATGTGGTCTTAGATGGCACGATGAGAACTTCCGACCAGCTTTATCAATTACTACGGAAGAAAATCATCGGACAAGGGCGACAGATCTTAAAACCATCTCTATTTCTTGCTCAAATGCAAACATCAGAATATTATTCCAAAATTTATACAAGTTAAATGTAGTCTCAAATCTTCTGTTCCCATTTCGAAAATTATGCATAGATTCAAATTGTCACTACTTCGTCACACTATAAGAAACACGCGCAAACGTTTGGCTAAAATTAAACATAAATTATATCACCTTCATTTAAAAATTGCGAATTCCACTTTAAATTTTTCCTCATTTGATCATAAATCTTGGTCTAGGACTGAAACTGCTTGTCAACGCCATAAACACATCCTTGTTTCGAAATTCCAAAAACTTACGCCCCTTTCAGCTAGCCCCGCCCATCTTGTGGATCTTCCCAGTGTTAACAGTAATCCCATTCTTAATATTTCCAAGGTGAATCTCTCAGAGGATCAAATAAATGTATTAAAATATAATTTTAACCTTTCTAAATCATTGAAAACTTCAATTCCTCAAATCATCGCCCCTATTGAAAAAGCTTTTAAATTCTCTAAAATTTCAGAAACACAGAAAGATGCAATTCACCACTTAATTACCTATAATGTGAATTTTAACAACAATTCATTTGTTTCGAATCTCACCTAAAAAGAAAAGAAAGCCTTACGTGAAATTCATTCTGATCCTAATATTATAATTTCGAAGGTTGATAAGGGTGGACAAATTGTCGTTATGGACAAACACACATGCATTAATAAGGTAACGAAACTGATAAGTGAAGGCCCATACTGTTCGATCCCTAAAGATCTCTCAACTTCTGGCCTCACAAAAGTTAAAACAGCTGTTAAATCTTCTCATATACTTTCGACTCAGCTTAAGAAATCACTCATTCCACCTACTGCTAACTGTGCTACATTTTATACTCTACCCGATACACTCATGTCCATAAATTAAGGATAATTCGGAGTCACGCGGAAATCGAACTCTAAAATAAATATATCACCTGTAAAATCACTACACACATCTTCAAGAATCATATGCAAATTTCAGGAAGTAACCAGATGACACCGATGGCACGTCACAATGACGAGAGTGTAAGAGAGTGATATATAAGGAATACAGGCAAAGAAGCAAAATTGTTCGCAGGCGCTTTATAAGCATTTCAGTGCAATAACCGAATACTTATGACACAAAGGACGCATTTGGATGATTTTTTACGTAGTAGAATCATCGGCCGCCTGAAATGTAGGCGTACCCAACTGGAAGTATCAGACGAACTTGGAATTGCCCAGAGTGTCATCTCCAGGTTTTGGCAACGATTCCAAGATGATGGCAATGTGATTAGACGTTACAGCACAGGTCGCCTCAGAGTTACAACGCCGAATGAGGACCGGTATTTGGCAGTTACAGCCAAAAGAAACAGGCGGAGCACAGCCTCAGACCTGTCTCGTCAGTTCTCTTCAGTCACTGGTACGACAATTTCAAGGCTAACCGTGTACAGACGTTTAGGGCAGATTGGTGTGTATGCTCGTAGACCTGTCAGATGCGTTCCACTTACTGCAACTCACTGTCGCCTGCGGTTAGCCTGGAGTAGAGAGCATGCATTGTGGACACCGCAACAGTGGGCTTCTGTGATGTTTTCCGACGAGTCCTGGTTTAGCTTGCAGTCTGATTCTCGCCGGACTTTCGTATGGAGAGCTCCAGATACCCGTTACCACCAAGAAAACATCATTGAACGACACCGTTACGGTGGTGCAGAAGTGCTCGTTTGGGGTGGAATGGGTTCCAGAACTGACCTGTATGTTCAAATTGGAACCATGACAAGCCAAATCTATCAGGACGTCATTCTGGAACAACACGTACGTTTGTTTCGGGTTGCCATGGGCGCACAGTTTGTGTTTATGGATGACAACGCGCGTCCTCACCGTGCAAACATCGTAAGCGAATGCCTTCAATCGGAGGATATCACCCGTATGGACTGGCCAGCATTCTCCCTGGACTTGAATCCATTAGAGCACGTGTGGGACATGCTTGGCCGACGAGTTGCAGCCCGTCAACCTCCTCCTACATGTCTACTGGAACTTCGGAGAGCATTGTTTTTTGAGTGGTGTAATATCCCCCAAGATCAGATCGATAATTTGATACTCAGCATGCCTAGGCGTTGTACGGACTAATAATATCCCCCAAGATCAGATCGATAATTTGATACTCAGCATACCTAGGCGTTGTACGGACTATATTGCATCGTCTGGAAATCATACAACTCATTAACGATCATACTAACGATGTAATATTGGTTTTTTGTAAACAGGTTTTTTTTTGTAATTTACTCCAGGGAGAAAAAATCGCTAATTTTTTTAATAATATCAAACATGTAGCATCTTTTTTTGCTCCTTACCTTTTGTTTAATAAATAAGCTTTACAGATAAGTCAAATTTGTTTTGCTTCTAACTCTTCCTTTGCCTAATTTTGCATTATCCTTAATTTATGGACATGAGTGTATTTAGTTTCCATATTTTCTCCATTACTTTCCAACAATATTCACACCGTAAAAAATTCTTTCGAAGTCATCAATAAACTTAAAAATATTTCCCCTTTGCACTCCATTATGGTTTCGTTTGATGTTAAATCGCTGTTTACTAACGTTCCAGTTGAAGGGGCACTAAAATGCTTTGAAACTAGACTTCGAGTATGCCATTTCTCACATATTGAAATTGAAGAGTTAATTTCCCTTACTAAAGTCTCTGTGAGTCAAACTCACTTTGTTTTCCAAAATAAGTATTATTGCCAAATTGAAGGATTAGCTGTGGGTAATCCCCTCAATCTTGTACTTGCTGACATTTACATGCACTATTTTGAGGTCAAATTATTTGAAAATCTTTTCGTCTGTGGATTCGCTACGTGGACGACACTTTCGCTCTCTTTGATGGTGATAAGGAAGACTTACTCTAGACTTTACCTGTTATAAATTCGATTGACCCAGCCATCAGTTCACTTTTGAGACTGAATCGGATAACGCACTGCCATTCCTTGATATTCTTATAAACCGCAATGGGTCTAATTTCTGCACAACTGTTTACCGTAAACCCTTTTCTGTTTGTTTACCTCCCCATGCTAAGTCATGTCACCCAGCTAAGCAAAAAATGGCTTTGAAAATGTCTGTGTGGTTGAAGGGTCCGGAAATGTTATGGTCTGCCACAGAGTTAGTTTGCCGTGAAGAAGCTTTGTAGTACGATGGAAAATTGTATTGAGTGCCTCAAAAAATAATTAACTGTTTACAACTATTGGATATGAAGAAATTACGCATTGTTAATTAGAAAATTATGTCAACATCAAATAGAACAAAATTATCATATTTCATAATTATGAGCTAAACCTTTGAGATATTCTGTTATGTTCTTTTCTAAAATTACGTAACTACAATGTAAACACGATTCGTCAAAATTTCTTGAAATTTTAACCAGCTAGTTCAGAGAAATCTCTAATACAAACAAGAAGTTCACATTGTTATAAAATCTCAACTGAAAATGAAAAATCAATAAATATATAGGTAGATATGCTAATAAGTTAACTTCTATGTCTTATATTTATATAAATTATACGCAAAAACATTTTATATGTTATTCAAAAGGTTTTAATACTAGGAATTTGCTGAAATGTTAATATTAACAAATAATTTAATTCTTTAAATGACAAAAGTTTATAAAGATGAAATTTTTGCATGCGATTTTTTATATGCTTAAAAAATCGAATTTTAATATAAAATCAAAAACAAAATTCAATTTTTTAATTACAAAAAGACAATACTCCTTAAAAGTTATCTTAAAAATGGTCGATTTATTTTGAAATCTCAACATAATTTCTTTTTTATTTTGAATGTCATATTATATTATGCTTGATTTTAATATTATGATTTATTTTATTATTATATATTACTTTTATAATCATATCATATTTCATCTTAGTTATGAATACTTAAGTTATTGATTTGAAATTAACTAAATACCGCATACCATTAATGAATTTATTATTTTAGCATATTTCAATAATTCTAGAAGCTGTGTTTAATAACAACAGCTCTTCATCTTTTAAAACTTAAGACAGCCAGAAGTATGCAATAGGTGAAAAAAATAGATATACTATAGAAATGTAAAGAAAAATATGTTTTGCCGGCGAAATGGCATGACGACGAATTTCTCCCTCCCAATAAAATTGGAAGGAATGGCTTTCTAATTATAAGTCTAAAATTGAAAATAATTATATTTTCTAACTGCACGAAACTTCAGTAAATTTTGTTTATGCTACAGTTAGTATAGATTGACTAAAATGATATATTACACTTAAAACACGGGGAATCATCGAACCTGCACAGAAACACTCAATTAAATATGCATAAGGAACATTTTTAAACATAACTCTTACAGTAAGAAACATTTCTAAAAAAAAGATCTGATGAAATGAATACTCTATTTCCACTATTATATGAGATATCAAAATAATACTTCACCCCAAAACTATAGCCGTCTTGCTTTAACTAAAACATTTTAGAGTTAAGCTGTCTGTTTATAATGAGGTTCCTAGTATTCATGGCTTTTCGGAAGAACTTAATCAAACTTTCATGAAATACTTTGGGTGAGCGTCCTTTTGTTTCTTTTCCTTCTAGCTAGGAAATCTATTTGACGCCAAGAAAATGAGGCAAGAAAGAAGAAAAACTAAAATAAGCAATTAAGAAGCTCTTGCTCTATAGCTCATTGTTCTTCTGGGCTATGAAAGATCCCCATCGTTAACAGAATTTCTGAGAGCTAGAGCTTTGATTATTGCAAGAGTTTATGATTTAAATATCAATAGTTATTAAGCATTATTTAGAGAACTATTCCCCGATAAAGGAAACAAAAATTAAATTAAAAATAAATTAGGGAACAAAAATTAATTCGGTTCTTTGTCGCAGAGATATAGATGACTATGCAGATATTTTTCGTGAGTAATTTTTGAAGGGTTCGCTTGGCCTTATGAAAGGTACTTTCGCTCCGGTATTTTAAGAAGTACGTCATTTAATGCACGCTGATTTTGTTCATAATTTTCTTGAAAACTTTACTTTGCTTATTATTAATTCGATATTCCTTAATTTATGGTGCAAAACTTGAGCAAATAATCTCATATGTTGCCAGAAGAAACTTAAAATTTCTCTTTATTCATTGAACAATGCAAACGAAGTAAATTATTTAACGAATTGGACTTGAACATTGCCTTTCTGTATTCTCACTAACCTTACATCCGGGACCAATGATCCACCTGTCAGAGGTTAATTATTTTTCCTTTTTGCGTGACATTTTGAGCCCTACGATTTCTTAGTATCTCAATGGACGGATTTCAAGTCTTCTAACCGCTGTTAACAGTTTAGTTGTCTCTTCTTTAACAGTTTTCATATTATAGGCAAGGCAGAATTTCCTTTGTGGTAACCTTGAGATACAAGTTCAAGGGCATGGCACTTTACATTGAACCATTTTTCCTTTTTTCTTTCACGAGATTTGTAAAACCCTTCGTGAGACGATTAATGTTAACTGACATCAGATATTTAACCTGCATTACAAACTGAGATGAAATACAAATACCGATCTAAATTGAATTACAAACTAAGTACCTGTTTTAAGAAAATTTTAAGATAATTCTTTTTATAAACAATTTATGCTTTTTGGATGAAACAGTCTGCTTCCAAAATATGAAACACTGATAATATTTGGAACATGTGGGAAACATGTGTACCTATATGCGTATTTTTTAACCTTTCTGGGAAGTAATGCTGCTGTTTTCATTTAGCAGTTTTTGTTCTACACAAAGGGAAGTCAGAAGTTTTCTCCAATCGACGACACCTAATATCTTTCACTTAACGTTCATATTATAAATGTGTGTTTCTCACCGGGGTAAAAGTGTATATCATTTAGAAAGTAATTTTTCTGTGCTTCTGAATATTTTGCAACAAGCTTCATTTTATATAATTTTATAATATACAGAAGAAATTTCTAATGTCATGTAATATGTAGATTGCAAAATTTCTATCTCTGCGTTTTGTGCATACTGTTGTCTCCATCAAACATACAGTGTGAAAGTAATGATGAAATTTTGTATCAACATATGTATTACAATCCTCTGCTTTCCTATTTATTTATCTGTCTGTCGGTCTATCTAAATGTATGGGATAATTTTGAATGGGAGACTGGATAAATTAGAAGATCTTAGCTTAGATCTGGAAGATAGCCGTTAAACGATGAGACAATTATCTGCGTCATAGGTACTTGGAAAGACCCCAATGGGTAGCTTCACAAAAGGAAATTAGAAAGATATCTTTGACGAAAGGAACATATTAATTTATTCGTGAATATTCTTGCAGTCGACATCATTCTTGGGCACGGGATGCGTCCCACAATTTTTGTGTAATAGTAATTTACATCTTAACAATGAAACAAAGCGGAGCATATTTGCCAGCATCAAGCAAAACTGGGAAAAAAGAAATGCACAGTTAGTCGCCGTGGTATTTTCAGTAAAAAATATCTTTAATCTCATTGGCTGAGATTTCATTGCATTAAAGGCATGGTTACATAAAGTTATTAATTTCGAAAGTCGTAATTTAGAAAATATTATTACTATTTTTAGAATAGAGAGGAGAAGTACCCAAATCAAAAAAGGAATGAAGAGGCTATTACTAATTTAAAGCGTAATTTATAGTTACATATTTTTTTATCTTACGTGTATATAATTTTATTTAAATGGATTTTATATTACGAATTATTTTCATAGCATCAACGTAGCTGAAATGATAATTTGTGAATGTGTGTTATATTTACTAAAACTTGTCATTGACGCTTCAGAAAGTACAATGAAATTTCGTTTATTAAATATTTAAAAATGTTCTTTTCTTCTTTGCTTTTTATTTTATTTATCTTCAGCAAAAGCGTCAGACACTTTTGCTTAGTTTTTATATAATATCTAATCATATTTCTTTCACAAACACGAATGACAATTTTCGTACATTTTTTAATCTTCTACGCAGCAGCACATTATTTACGTTAGAATGAATTTAATTATTTGTAAGAGGCTACAGATAACAAATCTTGGGATAATAATTCTAAATTTAAATTTTATTAATTGAGTCAATGAAAGAAAAGAAGTGCTCGTTTTGACCGAATTCGAATCTCAGATTCTTAATAATAGAATATGCACACTCATTCAACATTGCAAAAAATCTAAAATGTCGGTACCTTTTGAAACTGATTTAGAATCATAGTTTGGATTCTAAGATAGATTAACACTGTCATTGAAATTAATTGAAGGAAATATTTTTGTTTAACTTGGAAAAAAATAATAAATAAGACTTAAAATTTAACGTCCCATTTTATTAAAAAAAAGTAGCATTTGTTTCAGTACTAGAGTTCATGTGATACTTGCATCAAATTATTTCCATTAAAAATCAATTGTAGGGTAATTAAAAAGATTTTGCTCATTTATATTAGAAGGGATAAATTCAGAATACCTTAAAATTTATCAGATTCTTAAAAACGAACAATATAGTAAAAACGCACATGCAATTAAAAATGGTTTCATTTAAAATAATTTTACGTGTTGTGTCTGTCTCAGACTCTTCCTTTGCAGTTTATTTTTAAATACGCTCAGGAATTGCTTCAGAGAGTTCAAGATCTCAGAATCGCTTCTCCGTATCAGTCAAAATAAACCAAAGTTGTCCCCTACAAAAGACTAACCATTTCATTGGGAACGACAGGAAAGAAAAATAAAAAGCAATAAAATTTGTCTTTACACGGTTATCAAAAGCATCTCGTAACTAAATTTGTGCGGAGTCCCAATCTGACTAATACTAAGTGCGCGGAACTAATCAGTGGTGCGTGCGCCAAACTCAAGAGCAGCACGCAACTTGTAAGATCTTCTGGGCGCCTTTGATCGACCTGAATGATGAATTTGTACTCTCGAGAACTTTTCTTCATTTAAACGGCAGAGCTTAAGGAAGCATTCTTTCGTCAGTGATAGCATCTCTATTTCTTTTCTCTCTCTCTCTCTGTCTTCCACTTTTTCTTAGCTCTAATAAAAACCGTGCATCTAACAAATTACTCTTCCCGTTTCCTTTCTGCTTGATGTAAAATACTTCAGTTCTCCATCAAAAGTCAAGCGACGCATTTTTGTTTGAATTACGCGAGAATTTCCACCATTGCGTCCGCACATTATCTGATGAAACGCGTTTTTATTTTTATTTCCAAAATTTTTTCTGGTTCATCTATCTATCATTCTCATGCTTCCTCTTAATTCACTTTCTTCTTGGTGAATGACACATTTCAACAGAGACAATCACACGCGTTAGGAAGGAAGGGGATTTATTATTTATTTATTTATTTATTTACTTATTTTTTGCTCTATCAATATTCCTTTTCATTTTGCTCAACGGCAATTTTGCTTACAATACTGGTGAAGATATTCAATTGACAGACGTATTATTTACGACTCTTATGAAGTTTGGCAATTCACAGATGAATTGCCCTAGCATTGCATGAGCCTTGTCAGTTGCTAACATAAACATAAAATGGGAATAACATTAAATTAAATAACATACATTTTGTTTCCTAGTATAATGAAACTCCAATTTAAACATTAAGAAAACTAATTTCAATATTTGAATTAAAATTTTCTTATCATCTACTCAATGACTACTTGAAAGGTAGAAAAAAAGTTCATGTGTCTGTATTGTTGTTATGGCTAATTCTATGACCTAATCAGAGCAAAATCACGAATTTTATTGTGGTAAAGAGTTTGTTGCGCTTGCCGTTGGCAAGAACTTTGAGCATTTACAAACAGCCATGTCTTCTCCGGAATTCGAACGCAGGCCCTTCGGTACGGCAGTAGCATCATTAACCACTTTCAAATCTGGGCAGTCTATCATTAACAAACATCGAAATTTCTGATACGTTATTTCTTCAACTTTCTAAAGTTATGATAGGTTAATTCTTCAGATTATTTCTTATACAGAAAGACTTTCCCAAAATTTTAATAATAATAACAGAAATAATAGTAACAGGCACTGCAAGTATTACTAAGATTTTCTCATAGTAAGAATAATAATTTCTGTTATAAATAGATTTTGAGAAATTCTTGCCCTGTCTATCAAGAGAGTTTCTTCGCCAAATACAGAAATCGGTCAAGAATCTTCCTGTTTTATTTAAATAATAACTTGCTTTATAATTATTAAATAATTTATTTAAATAATAATCATTTACAGTATAGTAATGAACAGTAAAACAAC
>KK112484.1:443093-470222 GCA_000611955.2 Stegodyphus mimosarum
AGAGAGATGGCACTTTTTTAAAACATTTATTCATCCATTTATTCTATGTTGAAAATCTAACGACAACATACTTTTTCATTTCTAAACTATATCAGATTATAGTTGTCGGAAAACCCTTATAAAAATAATGTTCAATATGTTTTGCAGTAAAACTTAATTTTTAATAATCTCGAACAGAAATAGAAATTAAAAAAAAGAAGTGGAGCTTACAAAGCATATCAACTCCACACATCGTTTTAAAATAAGCCTTCATCAAATCCTCTATGTACCATCTTTCGTTCGGTAATCTATTTTGGTCATGTTTGTACTTCCAATCCTTGACATGTACCGGGGTAGGAGATTAAAGCGCCGGCTGCTTCCTGTCCAAATAACACACGATAATTATATTTGCTTAAAAACCTCATTAAAAGCTTTTGTCGACGCTATGACCGGAGCGCAGATTTTACGCCGTTAAACTGCCTATGAGGTTGTATTAAAAGTTCGATAACACTTGATAAAAACCGCGCTAGGGATTACATGTCACTGTCGGTAATTAATTGTAGCAGGGGGGTGATAAGGCCCGTCATTTGCTTATGATGATTAATTAAAGCAGACACTGGGGCCCCCATTGCCAAGTCTTTCTCACTCCCCTGCGGAGCTGTTGTTGCGGATCCTAAAGGAGATTCCAAAAAGTGAAATTAAACTTTTGACATCTATATCATCTGCCGAATTGGGAGGAGAATTTTTAAACCGTTATTTTGCTCTCGACTGATCTCCCTTAAAAGTTTTTCCTATTTGTTCTTTTTAAACTGGAAATGTTGAAACTGTGTTGAATATATGACAAGATATTTTCTAAAATATTAGCACTTCAGCACGTTCCATCAATTTAATGAGGATTTCCTTTCTTATAAATATAAAAGTTGTATGGCAAATTAAAAAGAATATATTAAAGTTTAACCTCATAATTTAAATTCCAGCATGAAAGAGTTAATTAGAAATCATAAATAAATTTTAAAAATATGTATATATGAATAAAACATTATTTGAATCAGAAGCAAATTATTAAAATGTTGAAAAACATATCTGAATATCAAGTATGACTAAAGGGCGAAATTATTATACAACAAAGCCTTTATCGTAGCATGTGTTAAAGGATTTACTATATACTATGTTGATAAAAATTACGTAATTATTATAGACTACGGCTTAGAATATAATTCTGCAATAACTTCATTCCGAAGGTTGAAGTGTTGCCTATTTTTAATTGCAAGTGAGCTCGCCGTTTAATTAAGAGCCGCTTATAGTGTTAACATGCTAGTGCACAAAGCGCATTCGAGACTTCTGTGCAGTTATAAAAAGAATGTTTATCAAAGAAAACTTCTTTAAAGTACTACTTTCCATTACTTCAGATATAAAAAAATGGCCCCAAACTACTGCGTAAGACTTAACCTTATCCTTCAGAAATTAAGCTATGGATTTACTTTCAGTGTTCTATGGTTTTACCCGCTGTGAATTTGTTGAAGAGATTTTTGTAGAATGGCGTTGGTTGTTTAATTTGTTATTAAACAATCAAGGCAGTACTGCAGCCTTGATTGTTTTACTTTTCTTGCCCCCACTGTGTTCTTCAGTAAACAGGGCGGGAATTCAGAATTTAGTTAGTTAGTTAAGATTCACTTTCTCCCTCTTGCCAATTATAATAAATAGTCTTTTGTATCGATACAGTCGTGCAATATAATCTTGATCATTAACTGTATAAATAGTGTTCAGGACATATTATTCCCAAGTATAATTTAAAAATTTTCGAGTGAGAATTTTCTATTTTCAAGAGCTGTCTTGGCTTTTTCGCACATTTTAGAATAAAAGATGCTACTCTTTTAGTAACACATACTTTCATCAAAGCTGAAAAATGACAGCCCATCAGAGAGTATACGTGCAGTGCGGTTTTAAGCCGAGATCACGGGAAAACAGCTCTGTAATAATTGAATAGTTGAATAAGTTATTCTTCTTTACATACATCACTAGCGTTAAAAGTTATATATAAAAGATTCCAATGACTTCATGAAAGTTTTCTAAATTCCGAGTATATAATTGTAGTAAATCAAATTCCACCCTGCAGTTGATGGATTGGACTTGGTGTAATGAAGTAGATTTCTTTCTGTAGCTCTCTAATGACCAGAATGAAACTCTGAAGATTGTTATGAATTAACAAACTTAACGAACTTTCAAGTGTCTATCTCACCTTACATATGTGTCGATAAGAATGATTTGTCAGTGGGCTTTATTATAATGACTTAAATTTAAGAGAATATCTTTCTTTTTATGCACTGGTGTGGAATATAAATATGCAAGACTGAAATAAGCTAATTTTCAGTATTTTAAATTTTAGAGTAACAGAATCATCTGTACTGATGTCGATGCGAACTATATGGACTGTTCGGTACTTCAAATATATTAGCTTAATAATTACGTTTCGCAAATCCTTTTCTTATCTAATCTGACTACTTGGAGTATTTACGTGTTTACCGCAATCAAACTTATTCCAAAGGGGTTTACCATGTTCATTTCTCTCATTAAAGAATCGGAAACGTTAAGTTTATTTGAGCCTTTTATTTCTATCGTTAAGCTACTGTTATGAATTGATAGCTCCTGCTATTAGGTGGCACTCCGAGCGTCCTGTCTCTGAAGTTATTCCATAACGTTAGCGTTGTAAGAACGAAAGTGTTAAGCCTAACAATACTGAGGCGTCTGCCTAATAATTTTGCTTGCAACCATTGTATGATATGTAAATAAATTTACGTGTGAAAGAAGCGGAATTATCACTTGCGTCTGAATTTATGCTTGAACAGAAATATAATGAATGGTAATGTAAATAGTTACCACAGAACTCTGGTACACGAAACTTGGGACTCCAGGACAAGTGAGGCTACGAGAAAAGAATTGTTTGAAAAAAAAAAGAGGTAAGTGAAAATTTTCTATTTGTTAATGAGTAGACGTGAGAATAGTATAAAGAAGCGCATGGCGCTAAGAACAGCTACAACGAAAATTATTAAAAAATTAAAAATAGAACTAAATGTTATTACTCCGAATGCTGTACTGCTTGAAGAATTGTTTTCAGTATTAACAGAGAAGGAACAGGATTTATTACAATTAAATAAAGAAACAGAAGAGGATATATCAGACGCGAATTGATTAGTAAAGGACATAACGTCTACAGAAAATTAAAGAGATTTCAATTTGCAAAACACGCATGAACAGATGTCTCAGAAAGACACATAAAAATAAAGTGCAGGATATTCTATGTATTATAACTCGGCAATAACGGGTTTAATTCTCCTCGTGTTAAACTTCTACGTTTAATAATCGATGATGGCGAATGCCCAAATGGCCAATTTTGGGCACAGTTTAAAACTATTCACGATAACGAATCGCTAAATGATGCAGAAAAGCTTAATTATTTAAAAATATATTTGACAGGTGATGCCGAAACTTTTATAGGAGGTCTATCATTGACTTCAGAAAATTATAACAAGGCAGCCGAGATAATAAAATCGATCTTTGGTAGAAAAGAAATACAGACAGACATCCGTACGTCTAGATTACTCAAGTTGACGTCATATAGTTAGTTATTCGAAAGACAACGTCATTAAGAAAAATTTACGACCACATTTAATATCGAAATACAAGTCTTAGCCAGTTTTGGCGTTGAGCCAAACTTTTATGGAGCACTTATCTTCAATATTTTAAATAGACTATTACTAACTCGTGTAGCTTTAGAATTTAACCATCTGCGTGATGCCGAAGAAACTAAAATTACGAATTTATTAAACTTCTTAAAGAGAGAAAGCGAATCTAGAGAATGTATATATCTTTTAACTAAATCTATGCATTGCAATGATATTTATTAAAAAAATACAGATAAATATATTCACGCTCAAGTAAATAAAAGTTCGTATCATATGGAAATAAAAATAAAAATCTGAAAAAATAGTCATCAGCTGCAGCCTTAAATACACTTGTTGAAAATTTATCTGTTTTATGTGATAAACTAACGGATCATTTATCAGATGATTGTAATAAATTTAACATAGCGTAAAAGAAGGATTTTCTGAAGAGAAATGGTAGTTGTTTCTTGTATTATAAAAAGCTCCATACAAAAATATTGTGCAGGGTTAATGTTGAATGTATGCTATAAAAAGTAGCAACACAGAAGGGGGTTATGTGAAAGGCTTATCCAACTGTCAATGGTTCTTTATGTGAACAAGTTAAACCTATTAGTAAGTTTGAAACAGTACTGACATCAGTAATGCCAGAAATTACAAATGGTAAACAAATTGTTTTTCTACAAGCATTTCGGAACATTGTTCGTGGCACAGGAATCAGAACGAAAGTTCGTTGTTTTCTTAATTCAGGAAGTCAGCGAATATTTATTGATGAAAATTTGACGAAGAAATTAAATTTGCCTATTGTAGATAAAGAAAAATAAATTTTCACATTTTTGGTAACAATGTAGAGACATTAGGTTATTTGGAAGCAAGAGAGATGAAATATGTGCAATGCCCTGGCCGGGACTCGAACCACGGACTTCTCGAGTACGCATCGAGTGTGCTTACCATTACACCACGAAAGCATACTAAGAAGGCTGGAGAAATACCTTACATGCTCCTCCTTTCAAAGGGCGACTGGGGCTTAGGGAACCCAATCACCAAATCCTGGTGGTGGAGAATCGTCATCCACCACCTTTTTTAATTCGGACGCCACTATAGAGACATTAGGTATTTTTTGAAAGCAGGAGATGTAAAAAATGAGCAATGCCCTCCCCGGGACTGGAACCAAGGTCCTCTCGAATACGCGTCGAGTGTGTTTACCACTGCGCCGCGAAGGCATGTTAAGAAGGCGGGAGAAGTACCTTATAGCAATATTACACTGAACACTACAAGATATAGATTATGTAACTTGAGTATGCAGCCAGTTATGTAACAACGTAAACGGAAGCAAACGTTTGACTACTGAAGCATTGGAATCACAAGAAATTTGTGAGCCTTAATAGAAATTCCTAGCCAAGAATTGAATAACGAGATCCAGTCTTTAAATATTAAATCTGTAGAGTCATTCGGTATTTTTATTTTGTTTTTTTGAAGCGCCCCGGGTGTGCTACCGTTACACCACGAAGGCATGCTGAAAGGAAGAAGAAAGTACCTTCTAAATTATCTTTTTACGAAGATGGTGACTGTAAGCATCATAAAATTGACATTCTAATTGGATCAGATTATTTTGGGAAAATAGTCTCTGGTAAAACAAAACGTTTCATTTCGTCGTGGTGTTAACAAATACACTGGTGCGATAGTAAATCCAAGGTCCAGTTACACATTCTTCTTTAAAGATAAAATTATCATCGTTGGAGTTTTAAACACTGTTCCTTATGAAGGGTTTTAATGAAGATCAGTTAATGTCGTCTCAGTTAAAAGCGTTTCGGGAATTAGCATCCCTGGGTATTCATAATGACTCCTTAAAGTATCCGCTTCTGATGAAGAAGCTCTTCGAAGTTTCGAATCAAGTTTGACTTTTAAAGAAGACCGTTATGAAGTACAACTTCCTTGGAAACATAATTGTGATAATTTAGAAAATAATTAAGATAATGCCAAGAAAAGACTTGCTTCGTCTTTTCTAAAATGTTATAAAGATCAATCCCCGTATGCCGATTATAAATCTGTGATAGACGAATACTGTAAGTTGGGAATCGTAGAATTAGTAACTGAACAAAATAACACAGGTCAGAATCCGATATATTATTTACCACGTCACCCTGTAATTTCAAAGGATAGGAATACACCGAAATTAAGGCTTGCTTATGATGTTTCTTCGCATCCTCCTCATGTTCCTTCGATAAACGAATTGTTATATCATGGACCAAAATTAAACCCAGATCTTTTAAAACTTACACTTAAATTTCGAATTAACCGAATAGCATTTATTGCGGATATTGAGAAAGCATTTCTTCAAATTAGTTTAGCATAGACTAACTACGTTTCTATGGTTTACGTTTTCTATGGGTAGACAATTTACCAGATAATGTATCTGATATTCAACCAAAAATTCTATCAATGACTAGAGTCCTGTTTGGTATTACTTCCAGTCCGTTTCCTTTAGCTGCTGTAATTAAATTCCACTTGAAGCAATATTCCATTACGCATCCAGATACTTGTTTGATGTTAATGAATCGATTTACATCGACGATTTGTTATCAGGAGCTCTGAATGAAAAAGAAGCTTTCAAAAAATCTAAAGAAGCAGACAAGGAAGCATAATCAGAAGAGCTGGACTGAAACTTCGAAAGTGGAAAAGTAATTCTGTAGAGCTTGAAAACTTCTGGGCTGATTCTGACTTTAAAATTAGTACATCAGACGATATAGCTATTTCATCCAAGGTATTGGGAATGTTATGGGATACTCAAAAGGACGTTTTTTAAATTTAACGTCAAAAACTTATGAACCCTTGTTTTGAATTGTGATGATGTTAATCGCACTGTAGAAATATTAGGATTTATTTGGAAGCTGGAGAGATGAAAAAGAAGCAATGCCATCGCCGGGACTCAAGCCTCGGACCTCTCAAATCCGCGCCGAGCATGTTGACCACTACACCACGAAGGCATGCTTTGAAGGCGGGAGAAATACCTCATATACTCCCCCTTTTAAAGGGCAACTGGGGATTAGAAGACCCAAAATGCCAAATCCTAGTGGTGGAGAATCATCATCCACCACCTTTTAGTTCGAGCGCCATTGTGGAGACATTAGGATTTATTTGAAGCAGGGAAGATGAAAAAGGAGCAATGCCAACGCCGGGACTCGAACCACAGTCCTCTTGAATACGCGCCGAGAATGCTGACCCTACACCACGAAGACATGCTGAGAAGGCGGGAGAAATACTTTATGGCACAATAGTAAGAACTGCGGGGAAAGTATTTGACCTAGTGGATTTTCTTTCTCTCTTTACTGTCAGGCTGAAACTAATTTTCCAAGAATTGTGGGAACAAGGAATTCGTTGGGATGAATATTTACCTCAAGAACTAAAGGAAACCTGAAGAGTTGGTACTCCGAATAGAACTCCTGAAGGAATTTTCAGTTGCAAGGGAATACTTTCGTACGAATGTGGACCATGTTTTAAGATATATTTATTTAGAAAAGAATAAGCTACGGATTTAGCTGAGTCTCTGTATTTCTATCCGCTTAGAAAAAAGGATATACAATAAAGAGCAAATATCTGTTTTTATTACTTTCACTACATGGGTATGAGCCTAATAAATATATTCTTATTAATTCATTTGCGAAAGTAGCCCTTATGCTATTTAGATACCCGGTTGGGCTATAATTTACATTGTTAACTGACTGGCAAGTACGGCAGTACCTGACATATTCTCTGACAAAGTTTTGAAATTGAGGGGGCAAAAAAATCCGCCTTGCGCCCTCTTTGCACCTTTTTTTTTCTGAAGCCAAGACGGCTGAGTAGGTGCATCATGCAATTCTTGTAAAATATGAGCAGTAAACTGGCTGGAAGAACCGGTCTTAATTCATTATTTTCACTCTTTGTTTTAGGATAAAATACGAGATTATGAATTATCCCATAATTTGCTGCTCTGTTTCTAATGGCCACTATATCCGGATGTTCAAAATTCTCCGGGTCTTTTAAATATGCATAGATATGACCAAATTCTGGATCAATTTGTAATTCGGCAATGATAATTTCAGTTGAGTCCAAGTGTTAACATAGACATTAACATTAGTTCGACGTTAACATAGAGCATTTTACCTCATTGCCTTCTCCGTATAATTTTATTGGTGATAAGGCATCGGCCACAACGTTGTCTCGGGCGTATGTCTAATTATTAAGTTGTATTCTTGTAGTTTTAAGGTCCATCTAATCTTGGGGATGCATTTTTTCTGGAGTTTAACCGACCCACAGCAACACGATTTGAATATACTTTCACGGGTGCCTTGCCGAAATATACTCTAAACTTCTGCACCACTAGTACAGCTAACATTCCCCTCTCTGTAACCGTGTAATTACGCAGTGTTTGGTTATGTATGGGTTTTGCTAAAACAGGCGATGGGCTGACAAGTCTGGATTAAAAAAACGCCTGCAGCATAGTCTGAGGCATCCGTTGATATTTCAAGATTTTCATCCCCTTCAGAAAATTTTAATACTGGAGCTTGTATTAACGCAATTTTTAATTTCTCAAACGCCGTATTAACCTCACCTGACCAAGAAAACCATGATTTTTTTTCTTTTTAATTTTAACAGCGGCAATGCTATCTGTGCAAAGTCCTTTGTAAACGTTCGATAGAAAGAGCACATGCCCCGAAATTTGGCCGGTTTCTTCATTGTGATTGACAGAGTGAAGATTTGATTGCAATTATCTTAGAATCTTTAGTTTGTATGCTCCTTTTAGAAATTTTGTAGCTTAGGTGCCTAAGCTCTTTTGGCCCGAATTTACATTTGGCCGCATTTACTTTTAAACCTGCTTCGCTTAATAAATGAAAACATCGTTTAAATCTTTAGCATGGCCATAGATATTTTCACTAGCTACTATTATGTCATCGAGGTAAATAAAAGTTGCTTTTCCAGACACAGGTCTTAAAATAATATTTATTGTTCGCGGAAAGGTCGCCGGTGCTCTACAGAAACCAAAAGACATTCTAATCAAGGCATATGGGCCTGTTTTTGTTATGAATGCGGTTTCTGGAACATGCACGGGCTTCATAGTTATTTGAAAATACCATTAAGATAAGATCTAACGTGGTCATGTATTTAGTAGATTTTATCTTTCTTATAATTTCTTCGATTATAGGCAGTGGATAAACAAGATATTTCGTTAAACTATTTAGCTTCCTATAGTCAATAGAAAATCGCCAAGCTTTAAAATTTCAGGGATTCATTCTTTTTACGGCATAACACTACAGGACTAGCATATGGACTGCTGATGGGAATAATTATTTTATTTTTCGACATTGCAACTGCATCTTTTTCAACTTTATCGTACCTATAAGGTTTTGCTTTACAGGGGCCGTTGTTCTTCAATTCAGTTTTATGTTGCACTATTTGTGTTACCAGCGTTTTATCAGAAAATAAATCAGTAAAATGTCTTACGAAGTCTTCTAGTTTCTTCTTGTCTTCAGGTTGCATATGCCTTAGCTCCAAAACGGGTGGTTGCATTGCTTCGAGCTTGGTTTGCATCTGTAGCTTGACAGTTGCTTCCTTAAAATTAATTTGTGCCTTTGCTGTGTTCAGGAAATTCATATCTAAAATGGTTGAAGCCTGAATGCAACAGTAAAAAATATAGTATTTTGGGAGTCCTCTTCAACTTGAAGATCAAAAGGGGCGTTACCTATACACGTGCAATGTTTGCCTTGTGCGGCAATAACTTTTGCATTTTTCACACTAAATAGTCTATATCTTTTAAAATTTTTACGAAATATTTTTCAGAAAGAGAATTTCCTTGCGCCCCTGTATCTAACAAGGCCTCTGGTGGCACATTATTCAGTAACATGTGAATGATAGGCAAGGCGAAATTTTTTATGACTGTTTTTATGTGTTTAGAGGGATTTCTATACAAGCGGTGTAACTATACCCTCCTTCCCTCAGCACCCCGAATTAGTTTAACCGCTGCTTTTCCGCTCCCCCCTTTTTTAAATCTTGCTGTCAAGCTGTCTACTTTGGCGACCGTCAAAACTTTTCTTTTTATCGTGAAAGTTTTTCTTGCCGTTAAATCTTCTGTTTTCTGCTGTCTGCCTGCAAAATTGTCCATTTTTTTTGGCCATAATCTACTGTATGCATATTTTCGGCCACTTTCTTACTTTCAAATTTAACGGCCAACTCAAATAATTGTTCCAAAGTGCAGGGGTTTCTCATTTCAATAAAAGCTTGTATCTGCGGCAATAGTCAGGGCAAAATAATTTGAATAATTTCGTGATCAGCTTTTTCTCGAAAGGTAAGTTAATGATTTGAATTTTTCTGAGAATAAATTTTGTTGACTCCTCGACTTCATTTTGATACTTGTTGAACAATTCAGCTTCTAACTTTGCTCTGACCACGGAGAATGTTTTTATAAGGATGGTTTTGAACCTTTTAAAAGTATATGTCTCACTGCCTATTTCTCCTAATAAAAATTTGCCGAGGCCTTTGTTCTAACTTAAAGCCTCTCCTCGTAGGGCGGTGATAGCTATTGCTATTCTTTGAGTTGAGACCAAATACACCAAAACGTGTTTGTTGAGCTGTTCAGAAAATATAGTGACCGATGTTGTCTCATCGAATGTCACAGAGGGTTTTATGGAGGACCACATTGTGTTCACTAAGAGCCCGAAACTTTCCATTGGATTTACTGGAGCCGGGGAGTCTGCAACGTTGCTAGGGGTTAGTGAGAAGATGGGTTGATTTTGGGCCATTGGTCCGGATTTATTCGGGCGCCAAATATGGAATCTAGTGTTCTATGCTAACATGCAGTGTAATTAGATCTACTTAAAAGTTTCTTTTGCGATTTCTTGCAAAGACTCGAAAATGAATATAACAAGAGGTGGGTGTAAAAGACCCTTTTATTCAACAAAATAGTTTACAGACGGCACGGATTTACGTGCGTATATAGACACCATTTACTTGTGGTGATGAGCTTAAAAAGGTAAGGTAACAACTGAATTTAAAGGTAGGAGTAGTGCAGGATTACACATTTCGATTTAAGCTAACAGATTGACTCAGAAAAATACATCGGAGAGCTAATAAGTTCGGCAGCAAGAATGCGAAGCCGAGATTCAAAGTTAATAGCTGGTAGAATTAACAACCTGCGCTAACAATGAACCCCCTCTCTAACTAAACTTTTAGCTATTTCAGTTTAAATACATTCTCGTTCACCCTAATTGATTTACATACTAGCGAGGCAACGTGATGGGAACAAGAAAAGACAGAAAAGTCTAACAAATTGATCTAACTATTAGTAAAAATAAATAGAGCCCTTAGGGTTTTTTGGAAGCAGAAGAAAGAAAAATGAGCAACGTCTTCTCCGGGAATCGAAACACGGACCTCTCGGTTACGCGTCGAGTCTGTTGACCACTACACCACGAAGGCATGCGAAGAAAGTGGGAGAAATACCTTATATACTCCCCTTTTTAAAGGGCGACTGGGGATTAGGGGCCCCATCGCCAAATCGTGGTGGCGGAGAATCATCATCCGCCACCTTTTTAGTTCGGGCGCCACTTGTAGAGCCATCAGGTATTTTTTGAAAGTAGAAGAATTAAAAATGAGCAACGCCTTCACCGAGAATCGAACCACGGACCTCTCGGTTACGCGTCGAGTGTGCTGATGACTACACCAGGAAGGCTCAAATACTCAAGACTATTGTTTTAAACTCTAGTTTAAGACTGCCATGAACTAATTCATTAATCACTAATAAGAAATCAAGTGTCGTAAATTAAAGAGAAATGGAATTTTGATTTTAACAATGCCTTTCTAAAAATGAAAATTTATTGTATCTGTTAAAAAATTATTTGAAGAATAGAAGAAACTACTTAAATTTAGGCGTTAGACATTTGAGGTTTAACAAAGCAGTTATTTCAAATTTCAGTATTTTTGGCATTATGACAGGAAGTGCAATAGCAAAATTTTGTTGCTACTATTACTACTAGTACTACTATTACATATCTCTATTTTCTACTGAAAGGGCTGATTTTCTACTGAAAGGGTAACTGCTAGTCCGTTGCACTTTTCTGTAACGTGATTACAAAATTTACATTTATATTGTATTCGCATACAGTACTTTAAGTAGTGATATAGTTTGCATACTTTACTTTTTAACATTTCACGGCTTCTTTAGATTGCACGTACCTTCCCCTCTCTCTCTTTTTGTTTTCTTTGCAGGCACATAGCTATAAAACTTGGGAATTTTACTGATACTATTTAACATAATAGCATATATCTTTCATCATAATTATATACGTAAATGTATACATGTAAGTTCATCATAATTATATAAGTAAATGTATGTATACATGTAGGCTATATTACGTTCTCTTCTTTTCATCTAGCATCATAAACAAAGAACCATAAAACTCATAACTATTTAAAAAATGAAAAGGAAAGATTTGTCACCCACGAAAAGAAAACCCACTTTTCCCTTTCAGGACTTCATTGTCTTAGAAGACAATATATGGTAACATATATGCTATACATATATATACATACACACACACACCATGCAGTATGCTCTCTCTCTCTCTACATATATGCATACCGTATATGGTGTCATGACTTTTGTGGTATGATGACCTTATATGGGATGATGACGATTATTCCAGTACTTTTGTGGCTAGAATTATGTCTTTCAAAATGGTACATACAAAATTTCTTGATTACCTGAATTTATCTTCAGAGAAGATTATTCTTTCTAAGATTTAATATCAGTGGTTTTTCAATACATGTTACCACAGTAAGAAATGTCAATAGTGTGCATAAGCAGAAGTTTTTCTCTAATTTTCAGTGCATCCTTGCTAAACATCTGAATTCTATTATGAACACGTTAATTGCCAACGTCTTCATTCCTTAGCTTTGAAGCGATCGATAGCCGATTGGCAGATAGAAACTGCAGTGGGAAATGGCTAAATCTTACTTATTAGTAGCTGCGAATTGGCTCAGAAATAATGCTAAGCTTAAAAAGTAATGCTCTAATTCCGAAATTGGTTTGTAAATCTTGAGCAGTAAAATAAGCCTTTGTTAACATTTTTACGTATAAATTTCAATTCTCCAAGCAGCATTCTTAGTTTAAAAGCTTTAAAGAATTGAATCAGAAAAAAATTATGATATATCACTGAAAAGTAGCAATTCGCGATAGTTTAATGAACTACATGCAATTTTTAGTAAAAGTGGTTTTAAGTGTTTATGAAGTCACCATTTTGTAATATTAACTTCATTTTTCCACTGCTCGTACAAATACAGTTGTAAATCTTATCACAGTTAATATGAGACAAAACTATGTATATGTTTCATTACTATGCGGCATGTCATTATACTAGTTCGCCTGTACCAAAAACTAGCAAACAAATAAATAAATAAAACGTAGGTATGCTGTTTGCATAAGAAGCATAATTAAATGTACCTTCTAATATGCACAAGTTTGCAGGCAATGCATAATAAATTAAATTCATTCAATTTACCTTACTCAAATTCAGTAAAACTTGTTACAAATCGTCCAAGTTTCTTCACATTTACGTATATTGCTTACAAAAAATCTTGCGATCTTGTAGATTTCAGCAGTTTTGGTACTCCTTCATATCATCTTAGTCGCAAACTATAACTGAAATAAATGGGAAAATGGTGCATTACGCATTACAAGACTATTTAATAGCAGATTTTATAGTTGAAAACAAAAGTACTTGGCAGAACCAAGACATCAGTTATATTATCATGAGTAATGTCTAAAATTTATTCAATTTATAATTGCTTCGATTAGCATTTTAACGTCTAAATGTAAAGCTATGGCGCTCTATAAAATATTTTGTTTAGTTAACTTTCTCTGAAAAATGAATTTTGGGCAACTTCGTGAGAGAGAAGATACTTCCAAAACGCCTAAAATAAATGCCATCTACTTTGAACACTTACGCCCTTACTGTTGGCGACTCAAAGGCAAATTATCACCCTTTGTGGTTTAAAGACCGCGGGGGCTGGATTGAAATGATTTATGTCATAAATCTTATCGGCAAGCGAGCATTGCCAAACACAGGTGCTTTTACAGACTCGAAGGGAGGGTTGCATTTAAGGAACCGGTTAAGCAATACCGTGGAATGTTTCAAATCCATCTGTTCTTCTTCTTTCAACTCATTAGTTCGGGGGAAATAAATAGGCTAGTCGGGGGGGGACCTTTATATGCACGTTGTGTTATTGAGTTTTCCCACTACATGTGTGTTGCTAGTCCCCATTATGCGCTTCTGGTTTTGTATCATAGGAAATTACACTCTAATTCCATGTTTACCCATTCATGTAAAGAGAAAGAAGCTCTAATACATAAGATTCATTCATAAAAAGTATTTCCTGAAATAAAAGACGAAGTTTTCTATGAAATGGAGAAATCCTTCTTTAATCTTGTACCATGCCAGTAAAAATCTTATACAAAGAGGAATGGTGAATATTTAAAATTTTACTTGCAATGCCTCTAAAATTCAACAAACATTTAAAAGCATCACATTTGTTTGTTTTATAAGGTATTTCGCCCTCTTTCGAACATGCGTTCGTGCTGCAACCATAGCATACTAGGCACACGTATTCGAGAAGTCCAGGTTCGAAACCCGGCGACGGTATTGCACATTTTTCACATCTCCCGCTTCAAAAAAAACCTAATGACTCTACTAATGACTCATAACAGTACAGTGGCGCCCGAACTAAAAGGAGGACCCCTTAAAATGGGAAGCATATAAGGTATTTTCTCCCGCTTTCCAGTATGTCTTCATGGTGTAATAGTAGCACACTCAGCGCGTATTCGATAGGTCCAGGTTCGAGTCCCGGTGAGAGCATCGCACATTTTCGCTTTCCAGCTTAAAAAAGAAACCTAATGTCTCTGCAGTTTCATATATAACTATGGAACCAGCTTCTGTGCTCCAGAGAGACTGACATCGAGTTATCGCTAAGTTAACGAGAGAGTCTTAAAAAGGTTTGAACAACCACTTTATTAAATCAGAACTTGAACATAAAAGCACGACTCGTGCTTACAATTCAACCAACCTCTTGTAGCGATGTAACTTTAAGTGACAGTAAGTTCAAATTTAAAATAAACTAACAGTCACAGACGACGCAATTTAATTTACGCGAAGTTGTCTCATAAACTTAACCGGCCTAGATATTCAAATATCAGCAATTGTTACGCAATGCCCAAGGCTATAAATCTTATCTAAGCTAGCAGCAACTCAGTAACGTGGCCTCTCGAGATAGAACACATTCTGAATTAAATTTCCGAAACCTTCCTTTAAATATTATCTATTTTTCCCTCATTTAGATTTTGGAAGGAAAACGGATACGAGAAATGATAGTTAAGATCCAAAACACAAGATAACAGGTTAGTGAAAAATAATAGTAAAGCTCAACATACTTACTTAAAAAAGCTCTTCGCACTTTCCATATTTACATCTAAAGGCAGTGCAAAACTTCGAATTTCTTACACTTAATCAACATTTTTCTTTAACAGGAATTCTATGACAGTGCTTATGAAAGCTTAGTGCAGGCTTTGAATGAATGATGTGTACTTCCGTGCTGAGAGAAGTGTATTAACAAAGAAATTCCGTAATTTTCTATCTAAAAAATATTTTGGTTGCATTCATTTAAAAATATGAATCATTTATTTAAAATAAAATTCGTTAAATAAAGTAAATGAAACAAGAACGAAATGTAATACGCGAGACGTTGCTAACTTAGTCCAGAATGATTTTTACTGGAAAGTTTTTTAAATCATTCTTATATAAATGGCTTAAATAAATACAAACCTAAAATCATTGCCAAAGTGATGAGGAGCTTAAAATAATATTACAACAACAAACTAGCGATTTTCTTTTTCGCATGTGGATCATGCTGATCATTTTAACGCCTAGCCTACTGATAAATTTTACACTACTTAATACCCGCAAAAAATCATGTCATTTATGTTTATAAAGCCATTTATAATCAGATGTTTTCACTGAATTGAAATTGAGTTCATTCTTATTTACCGTAGTCATATCCTTAGTTTAAGAACAGGGTACTCGATCTTTAGTTACTTGATTATAAATTAGTACAAACTTCTTTTAATGCCGCATTAGAATATTTTCATTTTTTCGAACATTCATATTTAATACTCTGAATCTGGTTTAATAATGGTAATCCAGCTGTAAATATAATAGAAATATTACATTCAATGCAAATCATGAAATTTCTTTTCGTAGATAGATAGTTCCGCCTTTTCAGGTTAAGACGGATAAGTTAATGATAAAAAAAGTCAAATGATACTTTTAAGACCAAAAAAAGAATTCGCAAGTATTTCATGCAAGAAAATATTTAGAACATCATTATTAATTATGTTGAGAGCAAAATTTCAGAACTTAGCTATTAAATTAAACTTACGTGTGCGTAATTTTACAGCTGTAGATTTCTTACAGTCTAGTCTAGCCCCATCGTTTAACTGAAATTAACCACCCTTAGATAAGTAATTCTTCATTGTCACATTTACTAAAGACTATATTTAAAAGTCAGAAAATGGGTAGAGTGAATCCTTCATTCTAGGGTAGAAGTAAATAGCTGGGGTGTTCCTACTCTGTTTACTTCCAATATCTTCCACAGAGAGAGACTGCATCTTAGCTTCTTCCCATGCCATTACCATACATCACACTCCTGGCAGCTATGATCTCCAAGGAGCGATCCATCTGCTGCTGGACAATGGTCACCCAGCAAGTCAGCTCGTTAAATAAGAAGACTTCGTGGTCAGCAAATGAGCATTCGGACCGAATGAGATGAGCATGATTTTTAAGAATGGTTAATGAAGGAAGCTCTTGGGTACGTGTTAAAGTACGTGTCTTACGAAGAGTCATCAGTGCTCCCCAGTGACTTTCCCTAGGAAATGCCTCCTAAGTGGCGCTGTTTGAAAACCTATTCTTCCTTTTGATAAATACTAGTTGACTTCTAAGCTTAAAATGATTAAATTTTGGAAGATAAGCAATATCTGCTAATTAGTTTGAGACCCAGGCGCATGATCATTTAAGCCAGCTGATTACAATTTGCTGTCCATTTACACTAATATCAATTTGTGAAGTTCAGCTCATTAACTTAACTTAATTGGATTCGCAATGAAGAAGTTTATATGTGGAAGGTAGCAACAACTCAAAGCAAAATATAGCTTGAGAATTTTAATTCTATTTCAGCTTTCTCCTCGATAATATTTCCGATTTTATACACTTAATATAAGTACAGCAAAGGCATTAAGCATCTAAGTAGTTATATTTGCTTTAGTAATAATTTCATTAGTAATAATTTAATACAAATTATTACAATAATATAATTTAATACAAATTATTACTAAAGCAAATATACTACTTAGATGCTTATAACGGATGTCTATACTTCTTTTTTGTTTCTCTTTTACTTAAGAATGCTTTAAAGTTTGAAACGCTAACTTTATTTAATCAAAACTTACATTAAGGGAAATACTAGAGCAATTTACATCATTGATAAATTTCGGAATATTTATGAATTTTAATAGCATAGATTCGACGCTTTTCTACCCATTGGCAGTTAATATTCCTATTACGTATTTAAGTCATCATGTTTCATTCTTTTCAGTAGCATTTTCAGTAATGTTCACTTAAATACGAAACTAAAAATGCCATTTTACTATACATGAGAGAAGAATGAGAGAGTCTTATGAATAATGAAGAACGAGGTTGGAAAAAAGTGTGAGCTGCTCCATTTAGCACAGATTTATTCCGGTTAATGATGCGGCATTTTGAAGCTAGATTACACAATTAATTCAGCTTTAAGTAGTTAGTAATGAAAGTGTCAGCAAAAATCTTAAATTTTTAATAAACAATTCAGTGTACGTCTCAGATATTGCAGTTGAGCAAGACAATCTTGTTAGTTTTAGAGTAGGCAGTCTGGGGAACAAAGAAAGTAAAAGAAAATGCTATCAAAACTGATAAATGAAGGGAATATATCAAGCAGAGGAAAATAACATATTTTAAGAAGTTTGCTTGTTTTATTTCGGTGGCTCCTTAGAAAGCAAATAACCAAGTGTCAGTAGATTACCACGAATTTTCATATTCTTTATTTGTTCATTGCTCAAGTTTATTACAGTCGTACATTTAATATTTAAAAATTTGAATCAATTAATTTTTAGTTTTTTTTTCCCAAAATCGCTACTAATTTCTCAAATTTCTGTTTTGTAATCTATTACAAACCTAGTTATACACTTTTTAAGAGCTTTTAACTCACAACTTTTGTTCAGAAACTTAAAAGCGAATTCATTTAAGTGTGCCTTAACTAGTCATTGCTTTTATGTTATATGTTTAGATGTGATTTTGAGAAATTTCCTAGGACAAACTGGCTTGTCACTGGCCGAGCAGTAAAATTGCTAAGCACTGATAGTTTGACTCGTCATCGGATCTCGACGAACGGGCTGGCTGTATGGAAATTTTTGTGGTTTTTGCCGTGTATAACGTGGATGCGAGTGAGTTTCCCTTAAAAAGCCCATCACGAAAGCATCCTTTCACATAGGCGGGATAGTCCTTGAGTTGTTTTGTTCTAATCAGTTAACCTAACCTAAAACAAACTAAAAGCATTTTTCAAATTAAATTGTGAAAGCTTTTTATTAGCGCGTGGCGCAGCCGCACCACAGGTCCGGGGTTCGATCCCCGGGCTGGGCATGGTTGACTCAGCCCTTCATCCCTTGAGTGCGTCGATAAAATGAGTACCAAGTTCGTTTGGGGACTAAACACCGGGGGTCCTGCGATAAGCTGACCACTTGTCCGTGGCATATGCTCACGCACCCCGGGGCCCACGGTCTAGAAAGCAGATTTCAGGACATTGCCGACCTTTGCTCTCTAAGGGCTGTTGCGCCGCTGAGTTTAGTTTAGTTTTTTAATAATTTTTTAATTCTTACGTATTAGTAATTTCAGATTTCTGGACGCTCGCTGGCTGCCAAAATGTGTTAAATAGTGCTCTCCTTTCTTTGTAAATATACACTATCTCTCCGAAAAGTTCCGAGGTAGATTTTCTTCCTGGCATATGATGAAAACTGGGATAAAACTAGCAATGCACTTCTCAAGTATCACGGATCGGTTGTGCAAGATGATTCAGCAGGTGCGTCCGAAACGATGGAAAGAAACGGATTTCTTCTTGCTGCACAACAATGCGTCCGCTCACACGACTGGCGTTATGGTGCAGTTTCTAGAGAAAAAACATTCGCCAGGTCTTAACCACCTTCCATAGTCACCCGATTTGGAACCGAATGATCTTTTTTTTCCCCCGAAAATCGAACTTCATATGAACGGTCAACTCTATCAACCGATATTCAAGCCGCTGTAACAAACAAGTTAAATAACGTACCAAACAAGAACGTGTCTGACAATTTCATATGGTTCAATTTCATATAATATGAACGTTCTGTACGTTGTACTCGAGTGGGAATAGATTATGTAGAACTTCTGAGGCATCAAAACCTTCATCTTAAGTTTTCTATAGTTTTCATTAGTCTCGGAACTTTTTGGATAGACCGTCTTTAATTAAAATAATTGAAGAATACTGAAAAAATATTGTGGTATATATATATACACATAATGTTGATCTTTTGCAATCAATATAAGAACAAAAAAAGTTAAAAATCAGATTCAGTTTAATGAAATCTGATGATGTAATAAGACTGATTTAAAAAACTATTTTTAAAATTTTACACAAAATGATTCACATATAAGCTTAAATTGTTGAAAAATTATCATCTGAATCAACGATCCATCGAACAGAGTTATCACACCGCATCTATTATAATACTATACATTCAAGAATTGCAGATGCATAAAACATTCCGGAAGAGTGTTATCGGAGAGAAAATAATTACGGCTTTTAGAATGTTAAGAAAATTCTTAATGCAAAATTGGATGCAATTAGTAACTTTTATCTCCTGCAGAAAACCAGAAAACTCAGAATATTCGACCTTGGATGCATTCATTTCACTATCTTTGACCACCTAAAACGCTGTTTCAGTTTTGTGGGCCGTTACCTAGGAAACGAGCTGATCAACAGTCAGAAAGACCGGGGACCAATGCATCATTGTCAATGGCCAGCTGATGACCGCTGTCCGCTGGGGAATTTTCCCGTCTCCGCCGACTAAATTTGACCTTTGGTTTCGTTTATCCTCCTTTCGTTTAGTACTCGGGAAAGGCGAAGTATGCTAAGATTTTATGAAGATTTCGGAGCTGATATAAATTCAAAAAATATCATTCTTAGAAAGGAAATATCGCGGATTATACCATGCGAAAGGCATTTTTTTCCCTTTAAACACTGAAAGAGTTTAAATTAACAGTTGCAATGTATTAAATGATTTATTTAGTACATATGAGTACTTGCGTGTGTAATCAGACATCGATCTGCAAAATTTTGCACTTCCACATTTATAAAAAAGCAGAGAAGAAGCTAAACATTGCATTTTTACATAACTATAACCTACAGAATGATTTCTTTCATCCTGAGGGTGAAATTTAAGTTAAACGCTGTAACTTGGTTCACAAGAGTGAACGTACACCTCTTCTTTCTCTTCTCTTTCAACTATAGCTTACTTTTCACATGTATCTTAGATCATTAGTTCGATTGCATTAAATGTTAATTTAATAAGGTATCAAAAGATTGAAAATTTAAGAGCCAAATAAATTAATACCATTCGGAGAAAGCATTTTGATTCGAGAAGCTAGAAATGTAGACCCAGAATACAGAGTGAATACGTTATGTTGTACATGGTTAATATTCTCTTGCTGTGGAGTCAAAAGAAATTTAATCACTTTGTTATTGATTTACAAGGGTGATGATTTATTTCATTATTTCATTAATTACTGTGATGAATTATTTCATTCTATCTGCAGGTCGTTTTCTTTCTTCCCCCTCTCTCCTAATATGCTGGATTTAAAGTGCTATTTTTACAACTGGCTATAGATTTTTTTTAATCATGTTATCATCCAAAAATTGTACATGTGTCTGTTGCTTTTCTCAGTAATATAGACACCCACAACCAACAACTAATATAGACACCCACAATTTACGCTCCTGCAACTTGGTATTGTTAATCAGCTCTTGTTGTTGTCTTATTGAGAAATGGAATCTAACTCTAAATCTGATTTCCGGAGGCTTTTGTAAGTTTTTTTTTTTCAGTGTATGGAAGTATTTTTACTTATGCATGATACCGTTGATAAATATAATATCTTTAATTATCATCTCCGTTATCCAGCCCCTAACAAGCACAGAATCATCTTCGTGTGTTTTGTTGTCTGTATAGTGTTTACTGTATCCAGTTCAATAATAAGCTTCGTTTCGAACATTGCGGAAATGATATCCAGCATACATATTAAATTTAATGTCATCACTAAAAATGACGCCGTTCCAGAAGTCTTGTTGAACGACATATGGTTTTATGGAACGATATGAGGTAAGCATGTGTTCACTTGTTCTTCTAGGTTTTGTCTGTGAAGGTTTTTCTCTGAGTTTTACAGCCGTTACTACCATCTATTCGAAAGACTGTAGGTAGCTACACCTGATATTGATTATATTGACGTCGTAATTTTCGACGTACTAAATTCGGGGTTTATTATTAATGCCAAGAATTACTTGGCGATTAGAGTTACCTCTCAGAATCTATTTATGTCGCCAGTAGGATCTCGAGTGCAGCGTACAAAATTAGAGCTCCAATGAACAAGTCTTGCAGTTTCTTGAATAAGATTCCCATCTTTCGAATACCAGACGATAAAGTTACCGATTTTATTCTGAAAATCACTTTGCAGTAACAGCTTGAAAATGTCAGTTGAAAACTTCCTCATAAAGTTTTAAAATAGTATAACAAACTAATTTTTAAACAAAAAATAATAGCTGAATACAAATACTTTTTCAAGTGTTCGGTCAGTCTAGAGTCACTACTTTGTGTGCAAGTGCGCAATAATTGCATAGCAGATTAATTAATATAAAAAATGTTTTTCGATTAATAAAAGAATTATACATTGTATTTAATATGTAAATTATGTTATCAACAAAGAATATACATTCGGTTTATTTGCAATATATACTACAGTAATGTAAATATATATAGTATATTTTATCAACATAATACAAAACATTTTACAAACTGCGAAAAAACTATTTGATAGTCAAGCGAACTAAAATTAAATTTTGAAAAAGCGTCAAGAATATATTATCTTCGAAAGAGGACAAAATTTTCATAAATACTCTGACAGCAACAAAAGTAACCTAATCATTTGAACGTATGACATTACACGAAAAGTTTTAAATCTTAAAAATTTCCCGAAAATTTTTTACTGTTAGAACTTTGTATGTGAAACGCCATTGCTTCAAAAATAAAATCTTACTTGTTTTTATTAAATTGTAGAAATTGATTCAGTAGTTATCTACATGAGTTTTACTAAGTAGTAGAAACTGATTTAATAGTTATCTACAGGAGTTATCTAAAGTTCAGTAGTTATCTACAGTTTTTCAGTGATAAATTCCTTATCGACTTCTATGAACAGCATTTACTTTTGGTAAATGTATTGGGCTCTTGATCACTTGTTAATTGGCATTTGCCCTGTATTTAAAAGTATGTGTATACAGTACACATATACACTCACAGACGTAAACGAAAGTTTCTCCAGAATTGAACTATTTAATAATAACAAAGGACACTAAGACTGAATGTAGGAAGAAATGCCTTCGTAAAGGATTTTCTAATGAAACTTGTCATTATTCGCATTACAGTTGAAGAAAATCACACAAATGTCAGGGGGGAAGCCAGCTTCATAATTTCAAAATGCTTCCGTTTGTAAGTTTATTATTACACTAATTACTATACCTAAGAAATACGTATGTAGAATTGTATGCTGTCTATAAGCAGAAACTTTGTTGAGTAGTCAAAACCAAGGTCAGAACACATAAAATTATGCCCTTTCCAAGATGACGTTTAATGACGTTATTTGACTTATACAAGATGGAGAAAAGAAAATACAAACGGCGTAGAGAATAATTGCCTTTGAGCAGACTATGATTCACGGACATTACAAGCTCAAAGATATCTGGTCTCCATAATCCTCAGAGAAAAGAGATAATGCTAGTATTTCGCCGTTTTAACCAAGGTATTTCAAAGTTTACTCTTCTAGACCAACCTTATTTACCAAAATGTAGTGTAGGGTGAGTTGGTAAAGTTTGGTTTTTACAATAGTTAGACAAGGTTAAAAGGCTAGGTTGAAATGGTAAAATTATAAAACATTTAAATAGTAGAATTCTTGTTTGGGTAAATAACAATTAAAAACGCTTCAATTGCCATTTACTGCAAACGAGAGTACAAAAATTGCAAGTTAATAACAATAAGAAGAAATACAAAATATTACTGTAATAGTTGGTGTCATATCAGTAGTTTTTATTATTTCAAATATTTATCCTGAAAAATATAATGTAACTTTATCATAAATTAACTGTTATTATATTTCAATGCTTAAATATTACTTCTGTTTTATACATTCATTTTAATTAATAAAAAAGGAAGAGATAATAAATACTAGTTAATAGTCTTTTATTTAAATAGCGGAAGTCTACTATGCTTTTTAATACATTATTCCGTTAACATTGTATTTCCTTAGTAAATCTGTAAAAATCATTTCCGTGTGAAAAGGCTTTTAAGGAATCTTTTATTTATTAAAACTTCACTGAACTTTAATAGCATTTTAAGTGCTTTTATATCAGAATAGTGATCGGCAATGTCAGGAAGGCAGCGTACCATCAACATAAAAAGTAGTTGATGAACATGTTGATGACTTCACGTTTCCATAGAGTGTTATTTGAAAAAGAGTCACATAAAAGGAATTACATGGGGGGGGCGGGAGTAGCTCCTAATAATATCCCTTCCGCTCCCAAAAAATTGAATGAACCTCTTAAGCGCAAACTTTTTTAGGAGTTTAAGTGGCAGTTAGGCAGTGATACAGAAAGTTTTTCAAAAGCTACATTTTAACTCAGCTCTAGGAAAATCTGTATCAAAAAGACATTACTTAACCCTCAGCCTTTTAGCTTTTGCTGGCAAAACTTGGAATAATAAAAGGGGGGGTATAATGTTTTCTTATCAACTGATAAAACAAAATGCGTACATTTCTGAGAGCTTACTGAAAAACGATTGCACAAAATTTCAAATTGCCCAAATTTTTTTAAATTATTATCATAACAGCTGTTTCTGTCAGAAATTCCAAGACATTTTTTTCATTAAACTAAATGAACTATTCTCATAACTTCTCTGTGGAACATTGTATGAATGGAGGTAGAAAAAGGTCACTTGGTTCTTCCGAAAAGAAACAGAAGTTGGTCTAAGAGTTTAACACTTTTTTATCATTTTTTTGGGGGGGAAGCAATATTATTTACGATGTATCGATGTATAGAAAACTAAACATCAGGAATGATAGAAAACTTCAGATAGTTTAATCATTCCCAGTGATTTTTATCTCTTTGGAAATGTTAACTATCACTTGCGTTACACGTATTTTGCATTATAATGGTTAATATATGCACGTCGAAAGAGAAGAGAACGCACAGAGCAAAGCGCGTTGATTTTTTTCGAGTAATATATCCACGTAATAATGTTGCTTGGCGGGATGCCAAGCCTTAATGAGTACAGATGAAATATGAGGCAATTTGTCTCATTCGTGTTCTTAATCCTATTTGGTGAGCGATTACGAGCCAATCATGGACCAAAGTCATTATTCACGTCGAGGAGGTTAGTCGTTTATGAACTTAGGAAGCTTCGGGAAACACCTTTAACAAGTGACCCTGTTTCAACCCAACTATAAATTAAACTTTTCATCGATGAAAGCATTAGGGATCTCAACGTTCAAACACCGCTTCTGTGATCTACCGTTTAAGTCGATTCTAAACGTTTCCTTCCGCAAGATTTATGGAGCTTTAACGCCTTTATTAGCAACCCTGATTATCACCTAGCGTTTGTGGCGTCTGTTAATTCACGATGGGTATGCTAGCTCTGCGTCTTTGGAGAATGGTGCTTTGTTCCATCTTTTCGTAAAGAGTGCCGTGATTTGGCGGAGAAACAATATTGGACTTCATCACCGAAGCTCTGCTACTCTACTAATTTATTTCAAACTAGCGGGTTGCCTTACATATGTTGTTACTTGGTTTCCTGTTATAGTCGCATTGCAATATATATATATATATATATTGCAATATTGCAATTTGTAAAGAAATACAAGGATAAATACCTTAAATTAAAGAACTTCAAAATTTATTTTAAAAAAGGACTTAAATAAAAAGTACAGTCCTGCGCTGTCGCTACTAAGATTAAAATTTTAATTTAAAAGAGAATATATAAATGATTAGATTATTTCCTAGGAAATGTGAAGGCCAATTTAGATATTAATGGTGCACTGCTGTGGAAGTCAAAATTTGTAATTTATAAATGCTAAATTAATAGAAAGTATATTTAAACAATTAAAATCATCCGCGGCCGCATCAGGCATGTTGTTGTTAACGAGCAATTTTTAAATATTACCTTTGGTTAGGGTATAAAGTGAGTAAATTTAAAATTAATTTTATCCTTTATATGCAAAAACCGATTTTTAATACGTCATTTATTATTGTATTTCTTTAGTTGCTTTTATTTCATTTGGTTCTTAATTTTTATTTCATTCAGTCATGTTTTTTCATTTATTCTTATTTTAAGCTTAATATTGTGCTGAATGGATACTATTTTTATTTTTAGAATTAATTGTCTGCCGTTGCGTCGGGGATTTTTTTTTTACATTTCGAATTCGAGGGCATAGTTGATATTTCCTGTTTCCTGCTTCGAAGTAAACCTAATGGCTCTAAAAGTTCATCGCATTTCATTAAATGATTCACTCATTTTGTCTACTATTCACAAAATAATAATAAATAAGTAAATAAATAACTAAATTTAGAAAAAAAAAAACTGTTCTATATCACTCGTTCTACTGCGCCGATCGACGAAATTTAACTTGCGTTTTTTGTCTCGAAAGCGAATCTTAGGATATATATCGGATTATTAGTTTTTCCAGTTTTTTCTTTCAACAACGAATAGAAAATTCGACAACTTTCTCAATAATAGCATTATTCTAACATAGATATTTTGACACAAAATTAGAAACTCTCTGAAATGACATACCGATTTTTTTCATATTTCGATTCTACGACTCAAATTATGCTAAAGTTTCGTAAAAGTGGCAAGTACAGATCTTAGAAAAAAATGAGCCCTCAAAATTTTAGCTTCTCACTGTTAGTTGAATTTGGTATGTATTTATTTGATATCTCTTTGTTTATTAAACTTACTTCATTCCTTCTTCACAAATCGAAATTTAGGTTCGATTCAAATAAAATTCGCAGATATTTTCTGATTTATTTTTTAAATTTGTAATTTTCAGTAATTTTTATAAATTTTTCGAAAAACTGTTTGAATTATAACTTATAAAATACTTACCACCACCATAATGTATCTCTAGGCATACCTGCAAAAAATTAGAGATTTTTGTATAGAAATTTCTCAAGATATACATGAGTTTATATATTAGCGCGTTTTGGAGTTTGACACTTTTGTTAAAGGTGATAATATTGCCAAATGGGGTTTAGGCACTTTTTTAAAATTATTTGAAATATTGAACGAGGAACTTTTTTTCCCTTTTGTGCAAAATGAAAGGGAAAGGTTACCATAAATTAAGAATTTCGCCCAATCAATTATTCTTGGCGCAAACTGAATAAAGTGCGCCAACATAAATTTTCAAATTTCTCGGTAAGTTTCTCACTAAATTTTATAAAACTTAATATTTAGGCATAATTTGAGTAGTATAATCGAAATATGAAAAAAAAAATCGGTTTGTCATTATAGAAAAAGTCCGATTTTGTGCCAAAATACCTATGTTAGAACAGCTATATTTAAATCTAATACATATCCTTAGTCGCGTTTTTGAGAAATAAAAAGCGCAAACTACTTTTCGTCAACCGGCATGGTAGAACGGGAGATATAGAAATGTCCTTTTTTTGTGTGTGTGTGTTCAAAGTGTATCTCATTAGGGGTAATGATGGAAATTTTTAATGAAGTTGTAGCGTCATTAGGGCTGTAGCGTCATTAGCGTATTTTGAAGCAGGAGACAGAAAAAATGAGTAATGTCCTCGCCGGGACTCGAGGCTGCACCTCTCAAATACGCGCCGAGTGTGCTACCATTACACCACTAAGGCATGCTGGAAGGAGAGAGAAAATACGTTATAAAACTATCTTCAAGAGAACTGGATTTTCAGTAGAAATTATTTATATTTGTACTCATTTTATTGGCACTCTGAAAATTGACACTTTACTAGCTTATCTGCTTGTTTTGGATTATTTTCGAAACTTTACATTAAAAAATCCTCCTGA